>VZRQ01004831.1:198109-252146 GCA_013397975.1 Machaerirhynchus nigripectus | reverse complement strand
GTTTTATTTTCTGTTAATTTTTCTAATACCCCCCCTCCCCCCTTTCTGGTTTATATCCCTTTCTCGAGCCTGGGACACGACTGCTTTACATTTCTGAGTCATTAATTTCAATGTTCAATCATCACACTTCATCAAGGCTCCTTGTCTTCCTTACAGTTAAAAAAAAAGTGTTCGACACACACAGGCCCGTGTTGCTGCGGAGTCTGCACGTAACTTTCTGCTCTGTGTGGACCTGCGGGCTTGATGTGCTTAAAGTTGTGTGCTCAGGCCAAGGGTTAGCGTGCCTTCCTCTCCAGTATTCAATATTACAAATGTGTAAAGTTTATGATATGGTTATTTATTATATTAATATATGGGGTTCTAGGTGTCTTGTGTGCATGTGGGTATGGTCCACTTGGCACTGGGAAAAGTAGGACAGAAATATTTACAATGTTGTTAAGGTGTATTCAGAGGTACCTGCTGGATTTAACCCTAAGCAGAGGCCGGTCATTAATTAAAAATTAGGTGTTTGGGTTTTCTTAAAGTGACAGAATGTTCCAAAACCAGTTTTGAAACCTGGAGTGTGTTGACAAGGAAAGTGTATTGGTTTTCACTTAATAATTCATAGACAGCTGAATGATATTTCAGCCAAATTTTGCAAGTGAAATTGATCTTTAGGTAGGGGGGCCAGATACAAAAGTTTACTTCAGACCTTGAAGGGGGATAAAATTGTCTTGTCAGTTACCTTTGCAGTGTCTCTGTTGATAGGTAGTACAGTTCAGCCAGGACCATGTTTTTGTAGGCTTCAAAGAAGTAAGAACCTTTCCTTTCCAAGCTACAAAACCTTGCACTTCCGCTCTTGTTTCTGATGTGTGTCTGTAAATTTAGCTATAGGAGGTTCCTATTGAGCATAGGCATAGAGCGGAGACCATGTGTGTATTTTGCACAGCCAGGGTGTTGTGGTTAATTTTGGGACGAGGTAGCATCTGTGATGGGAACAGAGACAGCAGCATTGGCAATGTGCTTGTGCTGAATTTCAAAGAAAAAGATCCAGTGGTATCAGCTGTTATAGTAGTTAGTAGGAATTGCCAGTAATTAATTATTCCACGTGCTTTGTTAGCTTTATTTCCTTAGCTGGTACAGCTCAAATAGAACTATAATCTCAGTGTGCCTTCAGTCCCTGTAGTAACTCTTCTGGCTCTTAGCCATTTCAAATAAATTTGGCAGCAGAGGTCTCCCAGGTGAGCAGTTCCTACAAAATTTGTGAAAGTAAGGAAGCCAGGTAGAGCAGAGCTCTTAACCTGCACACCAGAGAGCTCACGGCAACGCTTACCTCAAGCTGGAAATTGATGCAGGAAATGGGGCCTCCCTGGTTTTGCTGCTTGCAGAGCTACTGGTCCAGTTTTCAATAGTTATTTAATACTTGGACCCCAGTACCATTCCATCTGGAATGAGAGTGGTGAGCCCAAGGCAGCTTTAGTCTCTATTTTGTATTATTAAGAGAGATTTGCAAGGAAATATTTGTTATGCAACAACAGTTCTTTGACTACAAAACGAATGAATGGAATTGAAAGTATACTTAAATTGTTGCATTATTTTGAAATAGCTGGAAAAATACTTCATACATTTTCAGTGTGCTGCATACTGTGTAACGGAATTATTGAAAAACTTCACAGTTTAGGGGTTTTTATCATTATTCGTGCAACAGAGCAGAGAACTAGTCTTCTGCACTAAAGAAATGCTCTTTTATTTTGAGCTTTGTGCACTTCTGCAGCTCCTGAAGAATGAAATCGTCACCCTGTTTGGTCTGATAAATCATGGCTGTCATGTGACAGCGATGCGAAAGTCTGTGGTGTGGCACATGTCAGATTATGTGGTCAAAGTTTACTCTATGAACAAACTGGCTGCGTGGTTTTACTTTTCCGTATGTGCTGCCTGTGGACAAAAGCTGTGTATTTTCAATAGATAATTCCTTGTGTTCAAAACGTTAGTTAAAAGAAATACGTTCTTTCTTCCATATTCCCTACTTGCATCCAACTGTTTTGCCACATACTTTGATCACAGTTTGAGTAAGATACCTTGATGTTAATTTAAAAATTGGTGTCAGTACTAACACAAAAATGACTTTAGGAACGCGTCCTTATTCTGCTGTGTCGCATCAGGCAGCCTTTTCCAGGTAGGACACCTTCCATGCGTACGTACACAGCCTGTGGTTTCTGTGAAGTCCTCCTGAAAGGTTGCAGGCTTCTAGTACTGAAAGTCCTGTGCCTGTTGATGGAACAGATTGATCAGTGAGGGAGAGCTGCAGTTTTTCTAACTACTGTAACAGAAGGGGTTAGGTTTTTTGTCCTGGAGGAAACACCTCCAAATACAAGTAGATAACTCAGTCTCAGGATTTATTTCATTTCTGTTCTCCTCAAGAGTGCCAGTAGGAGGCTGTTTTATAGTGATGGATTTCATAATGTGGCAACCACTATTTTTTATGATTTTTTAAAATACGAACTGCTTTAGAGTTGCCATATGGGAACTTCTTTCAATCACTACAGTCCCTGGCTGCATTTGCACCAGTGATTAGAGCTGTAGGGTTCCAGATTGTATCATCAATTGCCAGGTTTCGAAGGTAAACCTGGGCAACTTCTCATGTGTATGCTGACTTTAGCAGGGAAGAAGTCATATTGAAAAGATGCTGTCAGCTAATTGTAGGAAAAATTTAATTTTAGGTTATAAGAGGTCATTCTTACTGCCTTTTCCACTTACGGGGGTTTATCCTTGATGGTGCCAGTGCATGAAAACAGAAACTGGCACCAAAGTAAGTTATTGGAGTGAGTGGGACTGCACCCTTAGGTAAAGTTAACACGCATGGCTGATTGCAGGATCAGAGATCAAGATGATAGTAACGTTAATGCTAGAAATTGGGTAAGTAAACACTATTACTTATGCATGAGTTTTGTTCCCTTTAGATTTAAACACGTATTCTTTGAAAATGTTAAGGATAGCTGGAAATAGGATGGGAAACACTCTCTGTTGTAATTTTGGGTAGACACCGCATAGAGCACTGGGTTCCATGCTGTGTCCCATAAGTCAGTGGACCAAAGCCATGCACAGCTGAAATCAAGCCCTCGAGCTGGACTTCTAGGTAGACCTGGCTTGTATCCAAGCCCCACAGCTCAGTGGGACACTGCTGTAGAGATCATCACTAACTGCATTTAAGGCTCTGTTGACTGTTGTGGCCAAGACTGGGGTTTTGTTTTGATTTTTCTTGACTGTAGTATTAGGTAATGTTATAGAGCATGGTTGGAGAATGCTGAGGAAGTAAAACCTCAGACTGGAATAATTTGTATTTTAGCTTCTTGAAGACTCTTAGTTGTTGTCTAGGGAATTGGATAACTTTTTTTGCTAACCTGGCTGTATTTTATCCTATTTTTGGAAGGCAAATGCTTTTATAATAGTGTTACATGAGATTCTAATAAGTATCAATATTGACTGCACCTGTATCTTAAATGTTTATGTAAATTTTGAATTCTGATGGTGCTACTGAACATCAAATAATTTGTCTTTCGAGTTGTCACTTCAGGGAGATGAAAAACTTCTATGGCTTAAGATGTTTCTGTGGCTTTCTTCACACCAGAAGTGTAGAGAAGTCTGAAGTGATGAACCCTTTTAGCTCAAATTTTAGGATTAGCTTAGACCAGGCTTACAACAGTGAATAACTTTATTTAATTCCATTAACAGTGAAGTTGAGAGTTGAGTAAACACACCCACGTAAGTAAATCTTTGTAGATCAGGGCCTTTAACTTTGTTTTGGAGAAACTTTCAGGAGAATTTTGTGTCATTAATCAGACATTTAAACTCAGTCTTCATATTGGAGGGGTTTGATTTAGTAGGGTTAAGTTCCTTTGCACATGCCCAAAGCACTTTCTAGTCTTGCAGAACTGAGGCAGTAATAATGTTTTATTCATGATGTGAATTCTGGAGTATAAGTGCTGTCAGGTCTCAGGTATGCTTCCCGGGACTGACAGCCCTGTTGCAAAGAAGGGTTGGGGTGGAGGATGGTGTCCATGTTCAAAATGTTTGCCACATAGTTCAGGCAAATGTTATAATGGTGCATGCAAACTTCAGAAATAAAATAAAGTGTCTGGGCTAAAGGTTTTGAAATTTTCAACCCTACCTAATGTCCTCCCAGTTGTAAGAAAAGGCAGTGCTTGTGTGAGGTATTTAAAGAGTAATTACAGGGTGCTATGGATCTCTTGTGTATTGCAATTCTATAGCATTATAACTGTTTTGGCAGTCAGCCAGGAAAGGGAGACTTAAAACAAATTAATAGTGAACAATCCAGTTTTAATAAGTTATTTTAAGTATGGTTAGATAACAACATTAATATTTATGCTTAAAATGTGGCAAAGAAAAAACAGGTCTCAGTTGTTATGTGTATCTTCTTGCTTTTCAAGAACATTTTATTGGAAACTAAAATCATGGCTGACACTTGTAAACACAGAGGAGTAGGAAAAAAACCCTCCAAAGTCCTTCTCTTTCTTTACATACTCCTCCTGTTTCTGGTTGATTTTTACCAGCTCAGCTTGTTCAACATAAATACTTTATTTTGCCAGTAATAGCACCTCAAAGTCCAGAAGCTAAAAGACTGCACCAAGGGTAGCATGGCGCAGGCTTTCTTAGCTCTTAGGCTCCCTTCTAGCATCCAGTATCGCCCAGCATTTCAGATGGTGTGGGCCCCTAGTGAACCTTTGCTCCTACTCAGAGTTGTTTGGGCTTGATGGACTTCTGGTCTAATTCATAAGAACTGGCCTTGCAACAGGCTTAGCTTAACATGTGCCTCGCAGATGAACAAGGCTTTTAAGGTTTTGGTCAAAGTATGCTCCACTGAAAAATAAATACGGAATTAATGTCTAGAAAATATTCTTGTTTTCAAAGCACACATTTATCTGAAACTAGCATTTGTTTGGCAAACTTAGGGAAGAAAACATTATCAAAGCTGAGGTTGAGGGAGGAAATTTAAAAATAAACACAAAAGTTCTATATTTCATTGTAAAGTGTTTGAAACAAATCACCAAGATTAGTCATACATCTTTTTAGCTCTCTTGTATGTCCTTTCTTCGCCTTCATTTTGATCTGTTTTTCTGGAGGTCTGCTGTTTGAGATAAAAACCTTACATTACTGATTCCCAAACTGAGGTCTTCAGAAGAATATTAACAGAAAAAATGTGTAGTGCTTCAGTTAGAAGTTGATCAGAATTAGTCTGTGAGAAACACAGAATTAAGTGTGATATTTAAGTCTGAAATTTATGTACAACTGGGGTCTCCAAACATCTTAAAAATTACAGATCTGCTCCAAACCTCGTAGCAAAGTTCACATTTTAAAAATATGTAAAGACACGGCATTTATATTCATGTGAGGACTAAGCAAGGGTGAGATGAAATGGGAAGAAAGCTTATGGTGATAAAAGCAAGTGGTTTGTGTCCTTCTTCCCATACCTTCTTGAGCTGAAAACAGAACATGCCAGCAGAACATTTTGCAACTTCTGGTGTTTTGTTGATACCCTGTATTTAGTGTTTGTGACCAGCTCTGATTACAGTAGTTCAGTTGAAATAGTCCACATTTCCTTAGAGCTGTGAACTTGTAGCGATGTTCCGATGAATCTGTGAACATACTTAGTAATGCATCTTACAAGCTTGTAGGTAATCTCTCCTAATGGGAAATCCTGCAATACTTTAGTGACAGGTGAACCTGAAAACACGGATTTTTGTTTTCTTTTTCCTAATGCAAATTTGTGCAAGACTTAGGTAAGTTCCACAAGGCAAAGACCATTCTCTGCTTTGTGTGATGACGAGCCCAGGTGAGTTGTGTATCATTCTTATAAGAAGGCTGTCCCTTACTGAATGGGGACGGAAGACTTGTATTTTTCTTGATTGTTTAAGGTTTTTTATCCTAAATCTGAACAGAGCTTCTCTTTTCATGAACATGTTCTTTAACTAAAGCCTACTGAAAGAGCAGTTGTTATAAATCAGACCGGAAGTCTATCTAGGCAAATATCTGTTGTCTTGATTTCTTTTTTTTTTTTTTTTTAAATCCATTCCATTCAGAATAAATTCTTAATGTCTCAAGTAAAAGTTCTTGGAAGTTTAGTTAGAGGAAGATTTTCAGAATGGGTTCTGTGAGCAACAGATGGCACTTCTGCTTCTGCCTGTCCTAAATAAGGAGTATTCAGATTTTCTTCCAGCAGTAATATCTTAAAATGTAAGTGTGCTCTCTGGCTTCTGAGACATGTGATCTATGGGATTTTTGCCAAGGTATATTCTTTGGTTTTGTATTTTTGGGATTCCCTTGACATATATTTCAGAATAGAAGTTGCATTAATAGAATGACAAAGTCCTGAAAGCAAAGAGAGGGATGGGTTTGTTTAGCTGATACTGATGTTAAATATTTGTTTAAAGGATGATTAAAGGTTATAATCGTATTGGCCAGATTAGTTCATCCATACCTAACTGAAAAACATTCACTGGGGAGAGAAAAGGGGTATATTAGTCTCACTGTAGACAGCCATGTTGAATTCTATGTTCATAGTAAAGTTAACTATTCTATTCAGGAACACTTACAGCATAGAGCAAAATACTATTCCTTTTGAAAACAATTACCCATGAAGAAAAGAGAAGGGAAAACAAGGATATTTCCTGAGATGTTACTACTGGTCAGTTGGGGAAATTTTCTTGAGTAGCGTTTGCTTTTTCAGCCTGAGAAGCAGGGATTGTATTAACATGTTGTAGTTGGTGGGGAAAAAAAAAACGTTATTTGTTTTTGTTTGGTGGGTTTTTAAGGTGTTTTTTTTGTTTGTTTTTTGTTGTTGTTTCTCTATGGTTCTAAGTGAGAGAGCAAAATGCAAGTACAAAATTCTCAACTTCAGAACACATTAAAATTAAATGCTAACTGTATATGGCTTTAGAGGCTAGGATGCAATAGTAATATGGGTAGCTTTTTTTTACTTTCAAGTACAATTCTGTACTGTATTTTAAGTACAGATATACACTTGAAACACAATTCATAAATCATAGTGATTGAGGCTATTTAAAGTGATAAGCTTTCAAAATATCTTGCTGAATAACTGCACATTATGTAATTTGCTAAAGATATCAATCTTTTTCATTTTAGGAATTATTTCGTAGCTTGTACATTGTAGAAATCATAGAACTGATTGATTCAGGCTATCATGATGTACGTAAAATGAGACAAGTGTTAGTTTATAGATGAGAAATTATTTCCCTGGAAACGTTTGACTTGTTCATGCATAGTAGGTGTATTTAAATATTCTGGAATTCATTTGCATTGGTTATTAAATCTAGGGCTCTTTGATTACCTCCCCTTCCCTTTTGCTTAGGTCTGACATACCATTAGAATACTATTTAAATCTGGTGCATACATGGTGAAATCATAGCTAAGTTAATACATGACTTACATTAACAAGCATGACGCTTTTCTTTTATATGGTTGTTTTAAATTACTATTTTACCTCAGATTTACACTTGGGGTTCTTTGTTCTTTTCCCAAAGAAAGAGGTTGAGCCTTACTCATCAGTAAAATATATTGACTCTTACATATTAGGTTTACACTAATCCTGTTAGCTTTTTGCCAGGGGCGTGGATTTTTTGCACATATATCTAATGTAATAATACAGTGTCTTAATAATTCTCTTAAGCTATATATACAATTATTTAAGCAATGAAAGTGCAGTTTCTATGCAGGACAATTTGTTTTCTTCCTAGTGTGTGTTCAGTGGCATTTGAATGGAAATTCTGATTGAAACCTATATAAATAACCACTGTTACATTTTAAAGTACAAGTTAATGTGTTGCTTCTTAGATAAGGATATAGAGGGCAATAATTCTAGCACAAACCACATTTTATTTTAAATCTGATAGGTTTATTTACAAAAGGGAATATTAGCTTTGTGAATAATTTTTTGGTGACCACAACCTCCAAGGCATTAGAATGAATAGATCTCATACTTCAAAGGTTTTGTTTTCTTTGAAAATAGAAACAAAAAAATCTCTCCTCTGTAATTTAACCTTGTCTTCCCTTAATGTTTCTAAGATTCTACTGAACCAGTGTCTACCTAACACTGAGGGGTGGAATATTCTTTACACTTGCAACAGCTTATGTTACTTTAGCTATTTGGGTATTCAAATTCTGATTTCAGGTGGTTATGAATGAACTCTGCTAGTTTGGTGATTTAAATTTGCTTAAAGTTTTGGTAGCTAACAATGTAGTTTGAATATTTTTTTAATTCAGTATAGGTTATCCTAAAAGTAAATCTGTGTCTTTATAGAAACTTCAGTTAAAAAAAAAATTATTTCTTTCTCCACTTTGAATATTAAAAAAATGCCATCAGAGGGGCAACTTTCTATTATAACTGTATATGACATGGTCTGTCAGCATATGACCTAATTTGGCTTGATAGGTCTGTTGTACTCTATTTTTGCTGTTACACAAATAGTTAGAAATAAATGTTATTTACTGCATTATATGTAGTACAGTGTAGTCAGGTAACCAGGTAATTTATGTGAAGGAATCAATTCATTTTTAGGCCAACAGAGTAACTTGCAAAAACTTCTGAACCAATGGATTGATCACAGCCTAAGATGTTCTTGAGGAAACCCTGACCACTCTGATGGAAAATTTGAAAAGTTTGCAAGTGTTACTGCTGCAGGATTTCTACAGCTTGGAAACCATGCCAATTAACTGTTGCTTCTCTTAAAGTATTTCCTAGATTTGATAGATTTTTACGTTTCCCTCGAGTTCCCCTGAAACTGAAAGCCAAAGCAGATGCAGATAGTACATTTTTACAGTCAGAATATCTGAATGGGATCATTCTCTTTCAAAACATTACCATGTAAAATAACTTCTCACATGCTTTATACTGAAATGGAAATTAGACTTTTTTTCCCTTTTTTAAAAGTTTGTTTCAGGGTAGTTTGTTTCTTGTTTGTTTGTGGCGGTTTTTTGGCTAATTAGGAACTGGAAAATCTGAACCTCTTTTTATTCACAGATATTTTAGCGTTGCTATTCTAGGATGTGATCCTTTTTCACACTGAAGTCAAGTGCAAAATTCCCCTTGACTTCAGGGAGAGCTGGATTAGCTTTACACAAAAGGACTAAATTGTCCTCTGGGATAAGTGGAGGCAACTCTATTGAAGTAGACTTCATTAGAGTATAAAATGAAGACAAAAAAGTGTTGCCTGCCTTAACAGGCAGTGAAATTGGATCTGCTAGCTCAAACAGCTAGGTTAATTTAGCAGTTGAATCAAAGATTTTTTCCCTTTTTCAATTAGATAGTACAGTTATATTAGTTCACTGCATTGAGCAGTGAATAACATGTGTCACTTAACATTGACTACAAATATTTTTCAGAAACTAGAATCTCTTTATGCACTTTTTGTCTGGCCTAAGAATTACCATGAGAAAACAAACACTTGGTAAACTGTCGGCAAACTTTTGACTAGTTTTTCTTTAAGTAGATGAAAGGAATCTATTTAAATTGCTGTTTAAATCTAGTAGGCTTTATATGACACATTGTGTGAGGTTTGGGGAGCCTTGTTTGTATTTTCAGCCTCGGGCTGGCATCCTGAGTGGCTTTATGTAGTCTTACTGAGGTGAGAAGAGGGTAATTCATTTACACCAAAAATTGGTCTGGATGTTGTCCCGTGTGTTTGCTGGTGGTGTCTGGATTTATCCCATTGAGTTCCACAGTAGACAGTAGTGTCTTTGGCATCTTTTCACTAATGCTCTACACAACGGTATCTGTATTATGTACACAAATGATGAAGGAATAATATTTTGACAAATGAGCTCAAATGTAGTGATTTGATTACTTATATAATACTCTGCTATGCTTCTTGTAAAATCTATCACTTGCACTCTTGCATATCAAGTTTTTCTTTCAGTGCTTCTGGTATCTGCTGGAATCATGAATTAGCTCAACTGTCTGTGTGATTATTATGACCTAAGCACTTTCTGTATGGCCTTCTTCTTTCTTATACTTTCTCTTTGAAATTTCACAAGGGGAGGGGAGATGGGAATATTGTAATCTCCTTGGAATAATTTGAGAAGGAGCCCTTAAATGCTGCCCCGCATTTCTTTATTAATATTTCAGAGATGAAATAAAATCCCCTCCCTAGGAAGCTTCACAGAGCTCTTAGCTGTTTAGCATACATATCTCTGGAAAAAAACCCTCCACAAATAACTGTTGCTGCAATATTTAGCTGGTGTTAAGGGGTTAAGTAGTAAACTGAAATTCTCTGAAACACTTTGAGATGCTAAATTTACAAAACAAGACATAAAAACTGTTTTAAGATTAGTCATAGTTAGGAAACTTATTGAAGCACCGGCATCTTCCTGGACACATCCTGTACTTTTGTGTCTTCAGCCTGCTTCATCTATTCACGGTCCTAACTGCTTTTTGGTTTTTAGAAACTCTTGCTGCAACTTCTTTGTGACTAAGGCGCATTGTCAGTCAGTCCGGTCCTCCCCATGCCAGCCAACTGCCCCCTTAATGCAGCAATTCACTTGGATGAATAGTGCTCATACTTTAAGGAGACAATTGCCTACCAGAGAGAGTGCCAAGTTGATTTAACTTTGTATGGGTGTGAAAGAGTTTTTAAATGGGTGCTGTCAACTAGTATTGGCCTAGAGCATCAGATGCTTGAAAATTGTTATAATCTGATTTGGATTATGTCAAAATTTGTTTTAGATATTTTAGTCAATCACTGGGCTGCAGAGAGCATTAGTACCCCAGAAGTGGTTGTCAGACAATTGTCCGTGGTCTGTCAGAGCTATAGCGGACATGTCCTGGCCAAACGTACAACACGGCTTTTTAAATGGACTCTTTTTTGGCAGTGCATTGCTAAATTGGTGAAAGAATACAAGATTCATGTTGTAATCTGCTCTTCCAGTTTCATTTAATGCCACAGCGTGTGTTTGAAACACTTAGTTGGATGTATAATACAGTGTAAAACCACAACTGTAGCCTGTCATTACTGTAGTGCTTACAGAGCTGAGCTACTATTTAGCCAAGCCAGCCACTGGATTATCCATTACCTAGAAGTGTTTAAAAGTGGACAGAATTTATGAAAATTGTATCACTTCTTTGGTGGCCAAAATTTTTTGATGCATTTTTAGTTTTAGTGGAGTTTGAAAGAATGCTTACGTTCTAAGTACACCATCACTTGAGTGCGGAGAGTTTAGTGCTGTGCTTTCTTTCATCCCTGATAGTGTAAGGATGGACCTTTTCTAAGCATAGTTTGGGGCCCCATATTTCTTTACTGCACTTCTGAAGGGAAGAGAGAAGGTGAAAAAAGTTAAGAAAAAAACATGTGGAGAAGATGCCCCTGAAATTGCTGATGTTTCTGGTTCTGGGAGGCCAGGAAATCTGAGAAAATAAGTTATTTCTGTCAAAAGCCTGACAAAATATGGTTATTATCCTAAATGTGTAGAAAAGATGCTGTTAACAAAATACTCCGTTTAAAGGAGAGAAAATTTCTTATGGGCATGGTGGTAAGTAGTGAGTATATTTGGGGGCAGGGAGCGGGTGTTTTCCTTGCTTCTCTGAGGTCATTAGGCCATTACAGCTGCAACAACATTGCTACTAGCTTACATACATTTGTGGAGAAAAAAAGAAGCATTGTTATTTCAGTGCCTGGCTGGAATAAGTAGTTTGTTAAGCAGTGCTGTGAGATTGTTAGTTGTTTTAGGGACATCTCCATTAGTAGATGTACAACTATTAGTAAGTGTATTGTAGACATCCAAAGAAAAAAACCAAAACAAAAGCTTAGATTGGAGAAGATGAAGAACAGATGCTAGAACAACTTTCAGATATGAAAGACGACGTTGATTTGGATCTGTCAACATAGCATGGAGAAAAAATTGTGTTTAACCACCTTGTGTGATGAGATTGGCTGGGTAGACGAGAGCAGAGCAGGGAACATTGTTTATCTTGACTTCAGTGAGGTTTTCAGTGCGGTCTCCCATAGCATCCTTATAAACAAACCAGTGAAGTGCATGCCAGGTGGGTGAACAGTGAAAGCAACTGGAAACTGTCTGACCTGACAGGCTCAAAGGGTTGGCACCAGTGGCACAATGTCACAAGTGGCTGAAAAGCTGGTGGCCAGTGACTAGAAGTGTACCCCGGGGCTCAGTACCAGAGCCACTCCTGTGTAACACCTTTGTTACTGACCTGGGGGTCGCACAGTGCACCCTCAGCAAGCTTGCAGGCTGAGCTGATAGACCAAAGAGGGTTGTGCCAACATCCAGAGGGACATCAACAGAGGAATTGTCTGATGGGAATCTCCAGTTCAGTAAAGGAAAGTTCAGTGATCCTGGGGGGCAACAACTCCAGGCTCCAGTATGTGGTAGGGTCCAGTCGGCTGAAAAGAAAGTGCAGAAAAGGACACAGGGGTCCTGGTGGGAAAGATGTTTGTGAGCCATCAATGTATGCTTGTAGCAAAGAAGGCCAGAAATGTTCTGGATGCATTAGGAAAAGTTACTGGAAGATCAGGGTGGTGATCCTTTCCCCCTACTCAGCACTGCTAAGGCCCCACTTTGAGTGCTGTGTGCTTCTGGGCTCCCCAGAACACGAAAGATAGGGACATAACGGAGAGAGTCCAGTAAGATGACTAAGGGTCTGGAGAATTTCTCTTATGAGGAGAAGCTGAGAAAGCTAGGATTGCTCAGCCTGGAGAAGAGAATGCTTGGGAGTACCGTATGTGTGTAAATAACCTAATGGGGTGAAATAAAGAGGACAGAGCCAGGCTGCTCTCAGCAGTTTCCACTGATAGCACAAAGTAATGGGCACAAATTTTAATACAGGAAATTCCATTTAAACATGAGGGAAAAAAAGAGGGTTTTTTTATGATAAGGGTGATAGATCTCTGGAACAGGTGGTCCAAAAAACATTGTGGATTCTCCATCCTTGGCAATAACTCAAAACCCAGCTGGACACAGCCCTGAGCAACTTGCTGTCATTGACATGCTTTGAGCAGGGGGGTTGGGGTAGGCATCCTCCAGATGTCCCTTCCAGTTTCAGCTGTTATGTGATTTTCATTAAATGATTTAAGAGGGCCAAACCAACAAGTGTGGCAGTTGAAATGAAACAAAATACAGGTGTTGAAAGGCAGAATATTTTTGTCTGTTTTCGCAGACAATTTTGTTTGTTTGTTCCTCCCAGCTTTCTTACGACAGTTTGGGAAGAGGGGAGAAAACTCTTTGCAACTGCATTGTTGTCTCTTGGTTGTCTTAGCTTTCTGCTATTAATATCAAGGCTGTGTATGGCTTTATTGTCAGCTGTGTCCTCTCACTCCCGCAGCAGCAGCAGCAGCAGTGAGGCTACTGTTAACTTTTCCTGCTGCCTGGAAGGCTAAGCAGCACCAGAGGCTTTAAGACAAGGAAATGTTTTCATCTCATATTTGGAAAGGTGTTTTTTCAACATCTGTAATTAGGGTAATTTTTTTTTCTTCTTAATGCTGTAAAAACGTAGGATGTGAACACTATGCTTGCTCCAATGGTCTTTTTTCCTATTTTGATAATGCTTTTTTTCTATTTTCTCCCTTCATTTGACTTAAACGTACTTAATTGACGAATCCATGCTGCTCTTCTGTGGGTATTGGAACTACAAGTTTCTACTAGACTCATGCAAAATACAGAGGTGAAAAGGAGCTGAAACAGTTGCATATGGATTTCAACACACCGTTGTGTTTAACCTTAACATCCTGCCAGTAGAAATATGGTCACAATGAACCTAGCATTTGAGCCTGCACCACAGAAAAGCACTTGATCAGTTTGTAAGACTAATTTTCAACTCTTTGTCTTTGGACTTGTGAGTTAAAAGAGATGAAAGTCGGCACTACGTTTTTGTGAATTTAAACCTGAAACTTAGATGGCACTTAGAAACTTTGTGTTATAAAACTGCAGCTTCACACAGTTGGTGAGCCTAAAAATATTTGTGCACATTGTTTTAGTCCATATCTCAAGTTGCCTGCTTATTGGTTGTAATTTCTACAGAAGTTCTCAATTCCAGAAAGATGTTAAAAGTTTTACTTCTCTTTGAATACTGTCTCATTTGCAAATGAATAACTGTGTCTTCACAAGCTCATTTGTGTTTTCTGGTAATTAGGACAGCTATTACATAGTTGAATGGCTACTGCTGCACAGGAGCATATATTTATGGAACTATTATTTACAGACTGGAAAGATAAGAGAGGCTTTTTGATGCAATCAAATGTTTGTAGTATTACTGTTACAGTAAATCTTTATCATGTACTGATCTTCCTAAAGATAATGCTTAAACCTTCTGTGGAAAAAATGGAGACCGCTTTCATGTCTTTAGAGAGGCCTGCTTTACACTTAGAAGTACAGCTTTCCAAACAGCAAGCAAGCAAGGATTATTCTAGTGTAGACAGTAAGCAACAAATACAACACCTAAGATAGCTTTAGCTTTAGATAAGATATAAATTCATGTGTCTGTGATCTATGGTGTCCTAATCTGTATGTGACACTCTTTAAAAAAGGCTTCAGGACAGATCTGGGGAACTACAGATTACTAAGGCTGACATCTGTTCCAAGTAAATCAGTGAAAATAATAATAATGAAAATAACGTGGATAAACATAATGTATTGAGGAAGAGTTAAGAGCCTGCTGTGAAAGGATGTCATGTTTTGCAAACTCGCTGGAGGGTTTTTGAAGGCAAGTACATGAATGAAGATCTGACAGAAGCAGTTTCCTTGGATGTCCAACAAGCATTTGACTAGGACCTCCACCAAAGAATTGTGAAGAAACTAAGCAGCCACTGGATAGGAGGAAAGGATTTTATGTGGCTTAATTAATGACTAAAATATAAGAGGAAGAGTTGGAGTAAATAGAGTAGAGAGGGGCTCAAGGTAATAATTCTCCAGGGTTATGTTAGCAGACCATGTTCAAGGTAATAAGGTGAATAGAAGAAAAGTGAGCTCACAGACTTTACTGATGGGTAGCAGATGCAAAGGCAGACCCTAGCATTACACAGGGACTTGACATTGCTCAGCAACCAGACGTTAAAATGGCAGATGAAATTTACCATAAATTGCTTCATGTGTTCCATTTGGAGTAGGGGAGGAATAAGCTTGCCTTCTCATCTAAAAAGATGAGCTCAAAGCTGACTACTGCCACTAGAAATGGTTAGGAAAGAAAGGGAGAATAATGATTACAACTTCTAAGAAATTTCATCATCTTACACAGTTTTGCCCTGCTTATATCTATCCCTGTCATCACTGCAAAAAGAATGTAGTTGAAGTTTTAAGAAAGAGAAAATATGAAATATGGAACAATTTCTGTAAGAGGAGAAGCATGAATTTGTTAAGGTAGAAAAGGTGACCAAAAAGTGGTATGACAGAATCCTGTTAAGTGTTCAGCAACCAATGGGACAAATACAGGGGGTGTTTATTCACTGTCTTTTTTTAGTGCATACACACTGAGAAGTATCTAATGAAAATAGCAGCTGATGAATTGAAAACAGACAAAAGGAGGTGGTTCCCAACAGAACATGTAATTAAGCTATAGAATTTCTTGCCTCAGGAATTTAAGGAGTCTAAACATTACATCAGTGTAGAGGGAAACTGCTGTTTCGTGGAAGAATCATCAAATACCTACCTATTCTTGTTCAGGAAATCCTGCTTCTGCAAACTGCTGGGGGATCAAGGAATATTCTGGGGAAGCATTGCTATGTATTTATTGTATTCTTACATGCTTCACTCTTGGCTGCTGTTAGTAAGAGGATATTGGAATGGACAAGGATCTCTGGATCTTGCTTACTACAGCCATTACTTTGTTTCAAAGCCTGCCCGTTTTTTATTTTTATTTATCTGTTACCAGTTTTCCAGAATCCTTTCTAGCAGTAGCACTCAAACTTTGGCCCACACTGGGGTGCTAAGATATTTAAGGAGCATTTCAGGGCCACTGGTTACATATTCTTTTGTGAGACATGGTGTGTGCCACCAAAATATAAAATCTCCAAAATATAAAATCCAATTGGGTTCAGACCAGGGATAGGACTGCAAGTACGTGTCAGTCAATGGCTTAATTTCATAAGACTTTATCCTCTTACTGGTGCATAGTACATTTTGGTCATGTAATAGATCTAATGGTTCTAAGGAAGAGGTCTTTTTGAGTGTGTATAGGTCGAACAAATTCAAGGCATGGGCTGACTGTAGGCAGATTATTTCTGCTCTCCCTTCTGACTCCTTTGCAGTGATTTTGTATTGCACTTCCTCCTCCAGACATGCTTATTGATAAAAATATATTTCTCTATGTCTCTAATGACTACTGAATTAATCAAGAGACCTCTCTACTTGTAAATTAGGAAGTAATGTTGTGTTGGACAGCAATCTTCCATTTGAGAATCTTCACACTATTTGAAACGAGACTGCTATTTAGTATAGCTGCCCTGTTCCTTTTGTGAAGGTAGCAGCTCTGCAAATAACAGGTCTTAACTGTTTGGTTCAATCCTAATAGACTATTTTGATTTAGTAGTATACTTTACTGTGTCACTGATTATTGAATCCTTAGTTCCTGCTTTCTGTAGAAATCTTTTGAAGTTTAGGCTGAGGTTAAGGAATTAGTAGACTTTGTAAAATATTTTCATCCAGTTACACATCATTTTCTGAAGATGTGAACTTCTTGATAGCTTTCCTTATGTGGTTGCATTATTTTAAAATAATTATTTTATATTCAAAGATGTCAAGGTTTGTACAAAGATGTCAGAAGCGTCTGTGGTTTTATTTGAAAGGTATTCTTATTTTTCCATGAACAGACATCTGTCTGTTGTGCAGGGGGAAAATAATGAGTGCTAATACTGACATACAACTTAGGCTAATTCCAGTTGCTAATTTGTGGCAGTGCTGCTTCTCACCCTGTTGAAAGACAACTTTTCTAGCCTGATTTTTTGAGTCAGTGGAAGAAAATGACCATTAAGCATGCCGTGCCACTCAAACTTGTGCATTAGCTGTCAGGAGACAGCTTGGTGAGTGCCAGCTTTGGCTGCCTATACATGAGCTGGTTCTGTAGGCTCCCGTTATAGTCAGTAGAGAGAAATAAGCACTTTGACTGCATGATTCATCTCACCCCCAGATGGATGTCTAAATTTGGAAGATGAATTCCACCTGAAGTCCATTACCGAATATAAATGTCATTAGTTTAAACTAGGGAATTATTTTAAAAGGACACTAGCTTGACTGGCACAGCAGTTGAGTAGAAGTCTTTTGTTTTCTTCCATGAATTGTGTTTCAGATAATAAAAATCTGCACTCTGTAGCCTGTTTCATATTTTGTGTTGTTTGGAGCTGCTCTGCCTTTACGGCAGGTTTGAAAGTTAACAAGTAGGATATACTCACATTGCTTAATTTCTAAGGATCTAACTCTGCCAGGCTATCTGGCTCTTCTTGACAAGCAGTTTGCTGGGCTGAGGGATGACAACAGGGTTATGTGCCCTTCTCTTCTCATTGTGCTAGTCCCTGTTGTCAGAAAGATGTCTTCCTGCTTTAAACTTTCTGCTAAATGTTAGGAACTTAAAAAGAAATATTTCAGTGTCCTTAAAATCACTGCTCCTCTACAGGAGCCTGTGTCTCTACAATGGTTATAAACAAAGTCTCTGTGAGCTGATCCAGCCTTCAAATTTTCAGGTACAAAAGGGTAGGCAGTGCAGATACCTTTTTTGTTTGTCTGGAACAGACAGTTGAAATGACTGGTATCCTTTTAATGTACTTCTCATGCTGTGCCATGCCCCTTCATTTTTCCTGTTTATAGGTCTTGGTTCCTGTCACAGGCAATCTCCTTTTCTTTTCTTTCTTTTTTTTTTCTTTTGGAAACTCTGCTTTTTATTTCATGATTTGTGGCAACTTACACTGATGGAGTCCTGCCATCAGAGTCTATCCTAATACTTGAATCAAAAATACGAAATTATTACAATCCCATTGCTATTGTACCACTTGTGTTTTTTGATACCATTTATTATACTTTTGTTCAGTTATGTATCGAGGATGGCAGAGTTCTGTCAGGTTTGTTGGATTTAAGGGGTTTTTTGTATTGAAATGACTATTTTTTAGTTCCTACATGAGCCTGAACATTCTAGAAAAGTAGTTTGGGATTACAAAATAACTCACAAGAATATTTGAGATTATGTATATTACAGAAAACTGTATCCTTTGAACATTTTACTCCACCAAATACAACCATGGTGGGGAGAGCAGCTCCTCACTAGGAGCTTAGGGGAAATCAGTGGTTGGAAACTTGGACCTGAAAGGTTTCTGGGGTTCCTAACTGGAAGAGCTGGACGTTGTACAGATACTGTATACTTGTACTGACAAGGATGTCAAGCAGTTCTCAACTCTCTTAACAAAAATAGGAAAAGTCAGAAGTAATAGCTATGCCAAGCTTTGGAAAGCTAAAAGGGCAGGTAAAACACATCACCAGTCCTTAGCACTAGAAGAGAAGTTATCTAATAGAAATTGCCAGGCACTTTCAGAAAAAAAATTTTCCTTCAAAGAGAGGACATAAAAAACCCCATTAGTCTCTACTGGTTGGGAGTGGCTGGGTAATTCTCCCCATTCCTAGCCTGGCAGTTTAATGCTGAGTGTTGTATGAGCAGAAAATGCAAACATGTCAATTTGTGTGATAAGGAGCAATCGATGAGCTCTCCATTTGATGTTGAATAGGACTTTGCTTGGGGACAATATCCCTTCTTCCTGTTGAGTTACAGCCAGTACTTAGTAGAAATATGAAGTGCTACCTAGTGCTTCCATGCAGACAGTTCCAAAAGAGTTACTCCCTTCTGTGTATTTCTCCTTTCTTCTTACTATTTGGGGTTTAGGGTTGTATTGTGCAGATCTTACCTTAGATGAACACCAATGAACTGTGCCATTCCTTTGTGTCTGCAGGTACAGGTATTTACCTCTAATTCTCCTCAGGCTCAGAGTTATCCCTCTTAGTAGTACTCTTTGTGAATAGCAGTAGATTCTAGTGAGCAGTCCGCAGATTGCTCCAAGCAGCTGAACCCATTTTTCAGCAGATTCATTTTGTGTTTAGTCTAAAAGACAGCGTTCAAAAATATGCAAAATTGATTCTTAAAGCTAACCCGTGGGATGATAGTATTGCACTGCTTCCTGCTTTCCTGCATTGCTGGAAAGATGACATTTAGAAGTATTAAGTTTATAAAGCTGGTAAGAACTTAGGGAATTTTGGAAGTTTAGGAGCTTAGCAAAGAAATCCCTTTTCTGCTGTATAGGGATGACATGTAACTTTCTCTCAGATACATCTATACATCTTCCTATTTGAACTCATGAGAAGTGAGAAATACAAGTTTTTACCTATCTGTAAGCCATCAGTATAAGAAGAACCAAAACACTGAAATTATTAAGAAAGAAATAAAAGAAATTATTAAGATAAAGAAGAAATTATTAAGAAAACTACATAAAAGGACTTAAAATACGTCTCCTCCACCTTCCAGGAGAGACGTAGAACAATGACTTTCTCCTTTTTCTGGTTTTACGGTGACATGATAAAATGGAATTATTTTAAATGCTTGTATTTTTTGACTTTGTTTTCAATAAATACTTGGGTTTATTGAAATTTTCAGTCAGAGACTATCAAATCTGCAGCAAGGCGGTTTTCATTTAAGCTGTTTTAATCATGCTGCTTATTTTGAAGATCAGCAGTTCTGTCATTGAAATATCTCTACCAGGCAACATTAGTTCTTTTCAAATAGTGTAAATTTGTTGTTTCCTTATTACTCATGACTGAAATCCTTCTGACCTGTGACCAAAATTTAAAAAACTCCTGGAGGTTAGTGAGGAGTAAGTTGTTCAACATGCGAAATCCCTAGCATCTTCCCTCCACCCTTCAATTTAACGTTTAATAGAAATGGAAATTGTCCTTCCTTCTGGCAGTACTTCTGGAGTCAAAAGAATATCGCCAAAAGCCCTGCTTACTGGTTAGGAACAAGAAAATTTGTTAGTAAACAGCAGTTACTTAGCCTGAAGAGAATCCTTAAACATGCATTGTGTACTGCTAAAACAGGGTACCAGAGTGATTGAGAACACAAAATGCCCAAGGCTTTTACTTACCTATTTAGAAGACCATTGCCTGAACTGGTCAATAAAAACTGAAGGGTGTCTGTGCTGTTGTGTGCCCTTTTGGAAGTGAACAGTATTTACCTACATGAAATGCGTCAAAACTATATTCTATTGCTCTTTGATTATTAGTGATCTGTTTCTCTTTTAAAGATAGCTGACAGCCCTCTAGTTGTTGTTCCAGCATCTCTTCACTCTCCTTTACTCACCCTTTTCTCATCTATTATTGTTTTATTTGGTGTCCTGTACTGTGGCTGAAACTTACCAAAGTTATCTGTTGTGTTCACTTTGCTCGTGTTCAGGGAGTAGTGACTGATGATGTATTTTACATGTTGTTAGCTAGTTCACGCTTGGAACATGCTAAATTAGAGGGAAGGCCCATTGACTAATATGGAAAACCTTTTAAAAAGAGAAACAGAAAACTGATGTCATCTCTAAAATATCCTTAGATGTTTGAAGACTTCAACTTTGTTTTTGAGCTTGGTTGGTAAAGCTATGTTGGTAAAGCTACCCACCAGAGGTAATACTAAGATGGTTTCCCCTTGTTTCACTCCATCAAATAAGAACACCCTCAGGAAAAGTTTGTCTTTGACATCTTTTGCAGAAATGCTTTTATGAAGTGTGTTTAAAGCCCTTTCAGCAGTTTTAAGTCGTATAGGGAAAATCAGCAGAAGGTGAGTTGAAACGAAAGTGAACAAGGAATGGGAAGCAAACACACTGTGGTTTCACGTTACATGCCATCATTGCAGGCTTGGTACACTTGGTACAAGTCACTGTAATTGCTAGTCTAGAGCTGGAAGTGGTTGAATATTTTGGTCCCTTAAGCAAATGAAACAACATGAATGTAAGGGAAGGTAGTACCCTAGTTTTAGAAAGCAAAGAATGAATATTCTGGTTTTTTCAGTAGCAAGTTCATGAAATTAGCAAGTTCATGAAATGCCCACATTTCGAACAAAACTTTTCTGTTGAAGGCAGAGGATACACGTACTTTGCAGGAACCAACCCTTGTTTAGGACAAGTGACTGTAACCTACAAAAAAGCCAGTCCTGCTTACAAAGACAGGAAGAATGTGAGTGCTTTCCTGCGGCAGTGTGCTTACTGAGGTGCAGCAGAAATGTCTTTGTCCTGCAGAAGCAGATGAATTTGGAAGGTAGAACTGCTGCGTAGTTGAGATGCATGCACGTTACCAAACACAGTGCCAGGTGCTTGCAGAGCAGATGATAAACAAGGCAATGGAGTGTTGGAGATAATCATAAGAAACCCTGGGTAGACTGTGTCCTGTTGTCTCTGGTTTCAGATGAGTGATAGACTTTTGAATATTTTTTTTCCAAATTTGTCTCACAGCTCCAGGATTGGAGTTATCTGGATTAACTCAGAGTCATGCCTGTTTAATACACTATTATTGTGCTTTTAGCAAGAGGGATATGCACCATGCTTTAAGGATGTGGACATTTGTGTTCAAGAGCAGTGCTGAAAAAGACCTAAGAATCCTAAGGCTGCTGTCCAAATACATACTAAAGATCTCAAGTGAGCCCAGGGATCATTATGATTTTCCACAAGGTCAAGTGTGAGGTCCTACTCCTGGATCAGGGAAATCCCCAGTAGCAACACAGACTGGAGGAATTAATTGAGAGCAGCCCTCCAAAGAAGACCATAGATACTGGTGGATGAAAAATTGGACATGAGATGACCATATCTTTGGCAACATCAGAAGAAGTGTGGCCAGTAGGTCACGGGAGGTAATTCTGCCCCTCTGCTCTGGTGAGACCCCACCTGGAGTGCTGCCTCCAGCTCTGGGGCCCCAAACATAAGAACAGTGTAAAAAGAGTTGGAGCAGGTCCAGAGGAGACCATGAAGATGATCAGAAAGCTACGGCACCTCTGCTGTGAGGACAGGCTGAGAGAGTTCAGATTGTTCAGTCTGGAGAAGAAATGGCTTCAGAAAGAGTTTTTGTGGACTTTCAGTATATAAATGGAGCATGTAAGAAGCATGGGGAGAGACTTTTACCGGGGCTTGTAGTGACAGACCAAGGTTTTAAACTGAAAGACAGTAGCATGGTACCAGATACAAGTAAGAAGTCTTTCTGGATGAGGGTGGTGAGACACTGTAACAAATTGCTCAGAGTTGTTGTGGATGCCCCATCCATGGAAGTGTTCATGGCCAGGTTGCATGGGGCCCTGTACAACCTGAAATATATCCCTGTTCAAGGTCATGTGGGACAGAACTAGGTGATCTTTGATGATCCTTTCCAATCCAAAACATTCTGTGATGATATGAAAGAAGGGTTAAGAAATATGCCCTATCTTGAATGCCATGTCTATTCCTAGTGATCACTGTTAATGGGAGGTCCTGAAAAAACTGAGGGATCTTGGAGAAAATAAGGTGATTGAGTGACTGAAGAGCCATTTAATAGACTGGAGTCTAGTGGACTGCATTAGTCTTGTCAAAGGGAAGGTCTAAGATAGCTGTGATCTTTCTTACACAGGAAACGGGAACAGGGCAGTGGTAGGGCTCCAAGGCAAAGGTGCTTTCTGGATGTTGGCCTTAAATTCAGATGGGATGTGAGGCATGTACTTTTAGTGGTTACTGTGTTAAAAATTTAGGACTTGTCCAGACTGTGGGTGAACTTTCCATAACAGTCACGTCAAACGAGTTTGAGCATTTGTGTACATTCAAGCCCATAAAAGGAAAAATTAATTTAGGGCAGCCCTATGGCCTCTATTGTGCAAGATGCCTGACAAGCTAATTAAGATAATTTATCCTGGTCATCTTGCCTATGAACACTGTTATATATGTCAGTAGAGAAACAATAGAACTGCACTAATGATAGCTATTAGGGTAATAATTCTTGTTTAGTTAAAACATCATCCAGCTCTTTCCTTTTCATAAGGGTGTTATTTAGCAGGTGTCATCTTTTTTGTTTGTTTGTTTAATTTTGAATTTCTTTACTATTTAATTGTATTTTTCACTTTTTTTAATGTACAAAAGAAAAACACAAGCTATTGATTCATGAAGAACAATGTACGTGTGTGTTTGTAATTGTTTATACATACTTTCACTTTTTGTGTTAGTCCAAAGGTTGATATTTTCCAGCTGTCTTCTTGAAATCCTGTTGTTCAGCAAAGAGCTAATTATTGAAGGAGGTCTGGGTATATGGTCCTTGAATAAATGCGCTGCAACATTTTGTCAGTAATTGGACCTAAATACTTTAATTACTGATTTTTCTTAACATGGTAGTCATGTCAAGTATATCAGGATAAAATAGCACTGAGAATAAGGAAGAATTTACTTTCAGCTTAGGATGAAGCTTGGCAAAGAGTAGATGGGAAATTCATGTCTTCAAAGCAGGAATTTGCAAATGTAAAGTACAGTGTATCAAACACACAGCAAGTAAATAGTGTCTTAAGTTCCATGAGTTTCCTTATCAGTGATCCTGTGCTATAATTTGGGTGGATATAACAGACTTTTTTTATAGGGTCATTCATTGATTCATCTCTTTATGTTGCTGCAACTGTTCCTTTCCTTTATATTTCTAAGTTGACTAATAAAGTTGCAAGAGGATTCTTGCTAATATTAAATTCCTCTGTCATCTTAAAATATGCCCAGCTGAGAAAATTAAAATGATTCGTAAGAATTCCAGTATCTCTGAGTTTCTGGGAGCTTGCAAATGTTGTAGTCCATTTTTCATATGTAGTTCATAGTTGAACATTGAAAGAAATTGCTTCTTAAATTATCTTTTCAGAACACAAATTCTGCACTTTTTTCTTCTACCATGTAAGTTTTATGTCGCTTTTTCTGTTAGGCAGATGTCTCTTGGGAAGGTGTTTTGCATGCTTCATGCTGTGAGACCTGGAAAGCAATGTTAGTTTACTTTAGCAAACAACATTTAAAAATGGCTTTATAAATTACTTCTGGATACTTTTTAAATTTTTAATATTCTTAAAAAGAATGGCTGAAAACTGAGTGTATGAAAATGGTCTATGATACTAGGCATAGGTTTGTTGTTTTCCAAATAGAATTCAATGAAAACAAAATATTTCTATTTATGAATTGATTCCTACATCCTGTCTGTAATATCCTAGATAGCTTTGACAAGGTATGACATGCCTTAGAATCTGAAACAATCTTTTGGAAACATACCAGACTTTTAGCTTTTAAGATACTTATAATTATTTGCAAATTAATAAAAATAGCCATTACACTATAGAAAAAAACCAGCAGAATAGTCCTTTTCTTCATTTACTTATTGACTATGTACTTAAATGCTCAAGACAATGGAGCAGCAGTAATATTGTCTAGACAATATATTGGTTGTTTTGTCTGTGGTATCATCTGTTGTCAGAGAAAATGTCTGTGTGGTAAGGGCTTGAAATTGTATGGCTAGACATTGTAATTATAAATTTTAAAAGTGGTCTTATGTATATGTATTATATATTTCATCACATAAAACTGCTTTCGCAGTTCTGATATTTACTTAATCTCTCCCTTGTGATCTTGAGTGCTGGAATAAAGAAAATTAATCCATCAGTGTTACGTTATTTTGCATCATCTGCCTTAGGTTTGTCAGCAGGTTTCTTGTTGGATGCAGAAAAGCACAAATTATTTTTCACCCTTTCTGAAAATGAAAGATATGTTGGCTTCCCTCAAAATTCAGAACACATCCTGAAAACAAACTTTCTTTATACAGATGCTCTGTTTAGCAGTTGGTAGGGGTTTCAAAAATTAATTTTACTGTTTAAGTTTGACATATTTGCTCTGCTCTGCTTTGGAAGTTAGAAGCAGCTCCCTCTGGATGTCAGTGAGGTGTACCGCCAGGTAGCCTCTGTGCCTGCTGCAGGTGGCTTTGGGGTTTTAGGTATTATTTTGTTTGCTTGGGGTTTTTCCTCACCCAGCAACTTCTTTCTTTTGTGCTTTCCATTGCCTTGCACAAGGTAGGCAGCATCCAGCTGAAGTGCAGATTGCTCTTGTGAGCAGCTGGAAGACAAGGAGGTTGATGGTGGGAGTGTCCTTTTTCAGATGCTTGAGCAGTTTGGTTGAGGAAGCCATGTGCTGGTGTATCAGACTAAAAGTCAGGCCGCTACAGTTGCACTTGCAAGATCTTAGTCTTGGTCTTGGCTGTGACATTCACCCCCTGTAGCTTTTCCTAAGCCTTGTCTAGATCAGAATGTTTGTGATGTTTAAGTCAATGCCGTTAAAGTAATAACTACTTTTATTTTCTTGGATAAGATTATTCTGACTTAAACCAGTAAGCGTAAAACAGTTCAAGTGAAGACATACTGGAATGCAAATCCTGTGCAGATGTTGCATCTACATAAGTACATTAGTTTAAATTTATAAGCTGGCACATACCTGTTGGAGTTTTCTTCGGGTAGCTGAAGAAAATTATTCTTTAGTCTTTACCTGAGTGGAATTTCTGAGCTACAGGTTGGTGGAGGTCAGAGCAGTCTTCACTCATCCTGATTCTCATGTTCCAAGGCATCTCCTGCTGATGGATCTTTATAAAAAGAGACAGCCTCATTTTTTGCCATAGTTCAGACCTGTGGTGACGGTAGAACCCCTGGTTAGAGGCAAAGGCCACTATTGAAGACAGAATAATGAACTAGGTGGTCTTTGACTAGAAGTGTGTTTAAAATTACAGTAGGCTTGCCTTCCTCCACCTCTAGTCTGTCATTCTTGGCCACTTGCTAGTCTGATTGGAAAAGCCACCTTTTCTTGCATATAATATCTGGTCAAAGAAAACCTACTGCCCTAGATAATGTAGGTGAAACTCTGACTTTAAATAAGCACTAATTTATGAGTATGTTTTGCAGAGCCAGCCACATATCATCCATGACATGGTCATTGTCTCCAGTATGCTCCTGGAGCCTTTGCCTGTCTTTAAAGTCAGAGACACTTTAAAGGTACACAAATCTTTAACTTTACGGATTCAGCTGTCCAGCTACAGAGTGAGTGGGATGAGATCCTACATGTTTGGCCCAGATGAAAGGAAGAATGTAACTGAGAATGAAAACAGTGTTTAAATGTCTCCTAACTTTTCCTCGCTGATAATCCTTAATTCCACTTTTTTTTTTTGGAATTTTTTGTTGCCATAGTCAATTTTTCCTTCAACTTTGTAACCTGGCATCCAATGCGACCTTGCAGTGGGATTGTTAGGGCCTGTTGTGCACTGGTATGAGAGTTGTACTGCCTGCTGGGGCAGTTGCATCTTTTATCTGTTCCAACAAGGACAGTAGGTGTTTTTTCAGTAGAGAAGCCTTTGTCTGGAACAATCCAAATTGGAGGGCTGTAAATCCTTAAGACTCCTGCATAGATACGATGTTCAAAGTCTGATACATCTGAGCAAATCTCCCATGTCTAAGCCATTCAAATCTCAGAGGAAACAAACTTCCATCAAACTTCTTCCATTCCAAAAAAAAGTCAGGAAATCAGGGAAGGACATGAAGGATTGGAAGACCTTATTCTTTTTGTGATTTCTGCTTATCCTAATTTTTGAGGTAGCATTTTGGAATCTGGTACTCCTTCAGAGCACGGTTCTTGTGATCTTGTAAGCCAGTTAACTGGCTCCTCCAGTAGAAGGATCAGTATCAATCATTAATTTAAAGCAAATTTAAAATTCTGAGTCCTGTAAAAAACATGAACCAGAATAGAAATATGTAATATTTTCGATAGCTTTTGACTCTGAAATACAAAATATCCACCTAAAAAGCATTTTTATAATCACTGTTTTTTCTCTGTACAGAATCCTCTGTTTGCTACACTGGGTTTGCTAGCTGTAGCTTTATTAGAAAACAATCTGGGGGTTGTTCTGCTGCTATGAAATCAAAACCATTACCACAGCAGCCCCAGATTTTTTTGTTTAATATGTTTGTATACTCGTTATAAAAGAAGGACTAGGTCTGTACAACCTAGGATTCTAGGTCCTTTGACCTTCTATCAAAGAAGGTCTGTACAACCATTAGGATTCAAAAGTTCAGATTGCTTTAGTAATACAGAGGATGGTTTTAAATATACATTTTAGTGTATGGGCAAGCTAAGGTCTAATAGTACTGGTTTATAATTGTTTATTGGTGTAGAACTGCACAAGGATGTGTGGTAAACATTGAAAATCAAGTGACACTAATCCTTCAGTGGGGTTTTTTTTAATGCTTCTTCTTTATCTTCGCTTTTTGCTCCTTATTAAATCGTTAATTGCAAGGTCATGTCAGTTGCACTTCAAATGCATAATGATGCAGACTCTCTAAGGTCTCATTACACTAATGTTACTTCTAATTATAAAACCAAATACAGTAGAACATCATTCTTTGAAATGTCATGGATTGTTCATGGTAAAATAAGCAAACCCCACAATTTATGACAGCTCATAAAAGATAAATTATATCCCAGGATAAAAACTGCTTAATTTATTAAAATTGCATGTACTCTGCAATGAACACAGGGCAATTCTTGACTGTCCTTTACAAACAAGTCAGGTTGTTTTGTAGGCAAGAAAGCCCACTCCTGTTTTCATACCAAAGCAGTGACCTGTTAAAGATGGACTGAATTAGCAGGATGTTATAGTATTGGCCAAAGAGCTTGTTAGCCTCTTTACTAGTGGTTTTCATTTTTTTTCAGTCTATGTCATATCTAAAAAATGATTTTTCAATGCCACCAGCTGAAACCAGCTGTTTGGCAGATGCTCTATACTGTTAGCCCAGTGTACAAAAAGCCAGTATAGGTTCTGTGTCTCCAGTGACATGTGGAATCAGCTCTACACTTGTTTGAGCAAGTAGACAGCTGCCAGCTAATGGATCCATTAGCAAACTTCCCACAGAATATCCTGTCTTTATCACTGCATGAAATTTTAATAAGTTTAAATCATTACTTTTGTTGAAAGTTAAGAAGACCTTTTTTTAAGACCTTTCTGCAAGACATTTGTTTCACAGAAGTGAAAGCATGTCTTTTCCTGACAGAAACAATTTATTTTTTTATGCTAACACTGAAAAGGGAAGGTAGAGTAGCAGTGGAAATCTTCCAATGTTTTTTTCATCTTTTTATTAGCCATTTGTGAACCTCAAATTAAATTATTTTTCTATGTTAGGTAGTATTTTTTATTTGGAGGAATTTTTGTTTTAGGTGGGAAAATAATTTGCGGTCTTGCCTTATCCTTCTGGAAGGAGACTTGATTTGCTTGTTCTTCTAACTTAACTCGTTCTTTGTAGTGAAAAATCATGTATGTGCTCTTTTTAAGCTGTATGAACAATTTCAGTAACCAAAAGGAATTGAAATCAAAATGTTGCAAACTGCCCTTCCCTTAGTGATTCTTCTTTGCTGTACCTCTTAGTTATGATACAGTACCTGGTTTATATGAGAGGTTGAAAAGAGAGGAAGTCCCTAAAGCATCTTTCCCTTTGCACGTTGAAACTGCTACATGGGACTGTCACTCCTGGCCTTATCTCATGATGAAGACTCCAGAATGCAGCTGGGACATGCTGCATTGTAACTGAAGCGCAAGATCAGAAGAGTATTCAGTTGGCCCCAAAAGGAAACACCCCAGTTTTCTTGGGTATTTTTGTTTGGTTGTTCTGTTGTTTTGGTTTTTTTTTCCTAGTGAATGAGTTTTGTTATCAAATACATTACAGCAAGTGAAACAAACATAAGACTCTCCCAGCCCTTGGTCTTCAGGGTTTCAGGTGCTAACACCTAGCCATTAAAATCTTGGTGCTGATGGCAACAGTATGGGGGAAAGGGAATGCAGTGCTTAGAGGCATTTGCAGGCAGCTTTCCTCTAAGGCATGTGGCTGGAACAGACTGTCAGTGTATCCACCAGAGTTGAAATCACCTCTTTCAATGAAAACTCTAGCTTATCTTCCTTCATGCCAGTAGGAGACCTTTCCTGAAGCACTCCTGACAACCTTGTGTCCCAATGAACCAAGCAGTAACTTCTGTAACTACCAGCTGGCAGGAGCAAAAACACACTGGAGAGACAAGTAGTTTGCTTGTGACACCTGCCTCTCTGGGCTGGATGGGCAAGGCTGCAGACACCCTGAGGGAATTTGTCAATATCCCAAGATAAAATGGCTTTAGAAGAAAAACTTGATTTTCTTGATCTGGTGGCTCATCCTTAAAGGAAAGCAGAAAAAAAAAGCCAACACAAAGACTTTACTGGCCACACTTTTCAATTGTTGTTGAACAAAGGTTTCCTCGTCAACTGGCGCGCTGCTATAAAAAAGAGTTGGGAAGATAAGAGGGCAGCATTGACTTTCTTGGAGCTCTCATCTTGTCAGAGCGTTTATTAAGGGTCTTCTTCACTGTCTGAGAGGTTTGTAGAGTATTGAAAGACAACTAACTGTTGCCCTTCATATGACTTTTCCAAAACGCAAATCCAGTGAGATGCTACTAAAATCTCATTTGATTCCTACTTCCTGGAGTACTGTCATTCCTCTGTTGATTTCTGTGGGCATCCTGTTAACCTTCAGCAGTCTTAATACCGATCATTTTAGTGTCTGTTTCTACTTGAAAACATTCTAACATAGGTTTGTTTTCCTCTAGAAGACAGACCAAGACAGCTGAGCTTGTAGTCCATGGCTTTCTGAACCTGGTTTCCTGATAGACCTCCAGCAAGCTGACTGCCACCCTGCAGTCATGACTGCATGGTGATCAGAATTAAAAGGTGAATGTTTGTTTCAAAGAAAGAACAAGATGCTTAAGTTGCTCAAGTAGATTGCCTCAGACACCAATCTGGTCTAAAATGATGATCTAACTAATGGGAAATCAGTAGCTTGTGAATAACATACCTTGGGCCAGCATTTCTTTAAATAGATGGATTTCTGCAGTGCAAACAGGAATTTCCCATCTGAATCTATTTCTAAAGAGTTCAGTGCGTCAGAAAGAGAGCTGTTAGCTTTTTATGACAAAAATATATTCCTTAATATGTTTTTGCCAGCCAGGCAAAGGTTGATAAAAATAGTTGTGAAGTTCTTTCAGTTACATACATTTTTGATAACAAATGCAGTACCAGAATAATCAAATCCAATGTTGCACACCAGCTGCTTAGGGATTTTTTGTTCTTTATCCAGTAATTTATTACAAGACTAAACAGTACTAAGTCGCTGGGGGTTTCCCCCCACAGGATGGGCAGTCAGGGTTTTTTTAGTACTCGCTCCTTGTTTATGTCATCTTCCCTCCCCTCATGCCTCTAATTCCTCCTCACAAATACATATACAGTATTTTACTGCCGTTAGCAACTATATTTTCTGTTTTCTAAAGCTAAGGAGTTTGCTTGCACAATTTTGTTTTGTGGGTATGCAGTTATAAAAGTAGTTTACATTTTTGTCTGCTTATTTCTGAATGTCTTTCTCTTTGAAGTGCTGATTGAATCTCCGTTGTTAATCTCTTTAACCCCTGAAAGAAGATTACCTTAACAGTGAAGTGGCTGGGGAGGGGAGAAGCAAGGGAGAGAGTGATTCTGTTTCTCTAGAAAGGATTCAGGTCTTCAATAAGGGCTTTTCTTTGTGACACTCTAATGTACCAATAGTAAGTTCTTGCTGCTAACCCAGCCTAAGTGGGTGAGCACATACTGGTGATAGTAGTTACCAGCCATTTGATCAAATCAGCAATTCCTTGGGCAGAATCCAGCAGTTTTACCGGACTTGGTAAATTGTTTTCTATCTACTTTTTTCTTTTTTTTTTCTAGTCTTGAGGTCTTATCAGCCTGCTACAAGTTAGGCAAGTGCCAGAAGGAAGGAAAAATATTTGTGATGGACATTTGGACAGATGTCTGTATACTTCCCTTCTAATCTACTTGATTAACATTAGCAGTGTGCTTAGACTTTTGAATTGTGTGTTTAACTTCCAGCAAAAGGCAAGGAATCAGTGCTACTAGAAAAGACATTTTTGTAAAGGTGATTGGATTTTTATTCAATGCTAGCAGAAAATATTGATTCAAATTTTCTAAAAATAATTGAGTAGGCCTCTGAGGGAGACAAGAATTCACAATAGGCAGCCACATGGCCAAAGCAAAGTGTTTCAAATTGCAGTGTCTATTTGCAGTGGTAGAAAAATTAAAATGATGTGATTCTGGATATTTGACTTCTATTGTGAATTAATAACTGGCTTTTCTATTGTAGGTGGTAAGGTGTTTTTTGTAGTATTTAGGCACATTGTGTTCTTACGCACATATTTGAGCCCTGCTCTGTTAACATTTGTTCATAGTTAATAAGTTGGCAATGTATGAGAAGTAAAAATAATTGAAAAGGTGTGCTTTATGATGATTCATTATTCTGTGGAAAACCTCAAATGTGATTTGTAAAGGGGCAGTTATTTCACTTTGTTGCTGCTTGTTTCTGCATCAGTAATTGTATTATGTTGCAATATTAGGGGCTGAAATGACAGGGTGAATACACTTAATCTTTTTGAGCAGTAAGTCTTATAGGGTGTTTCACAGTGGACCTTGTTCTTTCAGGAACTCTGAATCATGGTTCTTGAGGGAATTACAGTATCTTTATTATTTTAATGGTTAGTTATACGGAGGGTATTAGTTTCTCTCAGTGTGACTATATTAAGGTAGTATTTGTTTAGTAAAATTTACTTTGTTCCATATTTCTGTGTCTAATAGATAACAAGGTAAGAAGGAATTGAGAAGGAAAAAATAATTGGACACACATTAGGAAATATTTTGTTTCCCTAATTGTTAGTTGGAGTCCATGAAGAAGTTGTTGTATTTACCAAAATACGTGGTTTTCATGCTTTCAGACTCCTGCTGTTTATTGTTTTAATTGATCCATTAGAGAATGTGGAGCAGTTGATTTTCTGTCTAGGTTTTATTTTGAAGTTAGAGTAGATTTTTAAACCCCCTCCTGCAAATAATGCAGGAATTTTAATGCCAGACTAATGCTGCATCTAATAGACACTGCTGTTTTCTTCCTGATTTGTTTCCCAGCTGGGGTAAGCCAGAAAATGCCTGCTACCAGTTGTCACTACCTGATAAATGGCAGGTGGTGACTTCTTAAAGCTCAGTCGGTGTTAATTCTTGGTGACAGGTCTCCTCACTGATTCCCTTCAGCAGCAGGTAATAGGTGTCCCCACCGTAAACAGCTCTGGCACTGTCTGCCTGTAGTAGGAGCTGGTGGCAGTCCTGGGCCGTCAGGGATATAAATTGTCACCTGTCCGGGCACAGTTCAGTTTCTAAACCCCTAAGGATATTGTAATTACTCTTTTTTTTTTTTTCAATTTTAGTTACTCTAGAGCTTAACCCTATCCTGTAGCTGTGAATGTCTGAGGTTTGTTTGTGAGATGTATTTGGGGGGCTGGCAATGGATGAAAACTTCTCTATGTCTTTAAAAATGTTAGTTGTCACCAGTTGGTCAAGACTTCATTGCACACATGCTTAAAAAAGAACACAGGAATGCCCCATTCGTTGTGTTGTATAATTGCTTTGGATTTGCTTCTATAATTGTCTCTGGATTTGTCACATCTGTTTTGCCCTCCACCCTGCTGTAGAAGACTCTCTTCCTCATCTGTTCCCTGATTCCCCCTTTTTTTCTTTGTTGCCATTTATAGTCCATCAAGTAACTGGGATGAAGAATAATTCAAATGTGCTGTTAGTATGTGAAGTTGTAAGGGAAAATAATTAGGGCTTCCCTGGTCTGGTAATGGTTTAGATTTTATTCCAGAGCACTTTTTAATCAGAGTTTACACTCTGCATGGGGTTTAAAGGTAATAAATTAGCATTTGGCTTAACTTTTTGGAAATATTCTGTGTTAACTATCAAAAGACACAATGTGAAGGTGAACTTTTTTTTTTTTTGCCTCTCATTCTCACAGAAGCAACCATGGGGTGCATTAAAAGCAAAGAAAGTAAAGGCCCAGCCATGAAATACAGAACTGAAAATGCTCCAGAACCTGTTATTTCCCATGTCAGTCATTATGGATCAGATTCCAGCCAAGCAACACAGTCACCGTCAATAAAGGGATCAGCAGTTAATTTTAATAGTCATTCCATGACTCCTTTTGGAGGGCCTTCAGGAATGACACCTTTTGGAGGAGCATCATCTTCATTTTCAGCTGTGCCAAGTCCATATCCTAGTACTTTAACAGGTGAGTGTTACATAAAATATGCTATTGTTTATTATTATAGCTGCTTGACAGTCATAGTCAAAAAAATACTATGACACCTTGCCATACAGAAATAAATTGCAAATTTAAAATAAAGAGATTCTTTTAGAGATCCTTTTAGAGATTCCTGATTTTCAGTATCTTTACTGCTTAGATAATAGTTTAGCCCAGACTGGGGCATGGAGGTTGGGTATTAGGCTTTTGTTTTTGTGGAGACAATTGAGATCACAGCACAGAGCAATTTAAGATTTAATAAAGACGATAATGGCAATAGTTGATGAAATTATGTTAGAAGTTCTAAGCTGTTGAAGGGATGCATATGGGATAATGGCTTTTAACTTGGAGAGATGTGCGAAATGAAAAACACTTCAGATTCAGGAAATTTATGTTTTAAACTGGTTTCAAGTTTGATTACTTTTAAGTTATATTAATACAACATTGAACCAATTTATAAAGCTTAACAGGATTTGCATTATATTCTGTGTACTTTACTATGGGAACAATATGTGTGAAATGAAAGAGCAGAATTCCCATTGTTGGTGGTCATATTAAAACCAAAATAGAAAATGTAAAAATAGGATTTGCAACGCACAAAGACAAAGACCTTCTTGGCTGAGGTACAGCATTTTAAAGCAATGTGTACATTTGATGTTATAAACCCACTTTTATATCAAAATCTTAAAACATACAAAAATACTGTTTTTTGTCCACATAGCTAATTTCATAGTTTTGATGGATATTTTTGAGAGGAAGCTGTGATTTATTCTTTTACTTTGAGAGACACAAGAAAGAAAGAATAATTTATTCTAGAAGCTCTGCATAGACACTTCACAAAACAGAGTAAATAATTTCTTATTAGTCTACTTCTAGTTTTCCCACAAACCTCTAATGTTGGCACAATTATGATGCTTAAATGTTTGCAGTGTTACTGTGGCATTTAAAGTCTTTTAAACACAAGAAATTTGAGATCCGTGAAGATGCATTCTGACCTTGACATTAAGCAGTTCAGGAAACCAAATATGAATTGTCAGGTAACAATCACCTCATGGTCCTTTTCTTGGGAATACATTAAAAGCAAATAATTAAAATGAACATCTAGCCTGTATCATTTATGAGTCAGCTCTGAATCCCTGTTTTGGATGAACATATTCAGAAATTAAATAAGGGCAGCATTTCTTTATATTAATTAGCTCTGCTGACGAAAGTTTATTGTATTTCATCTCCTCCAAGAACCTCTTACTAGATCTGGTTCTTTGGTCATGTAGGAATCTCCAGCAGTGCATGCAGGCACTCCTGGGCATAACCAGACATCAGGGGTGTAGCCCCCCACTGGGTACCACAAATCCTTTGCTGCAGACCCCAGAAGGGATGTTCTCTTGCCTGTTCTTGTTCCTGCTGGTAGTTGAGCATGTTATATCTTGAACCAGAGTCAACAAGAGAGATTTCTCATGAAAAGAGACTCTAATATCTCATCAGTGTGAAATCAGTTATCAGCAGGCAGGCTGATTTGTGTGCATGCTCCCACTGTTTTGCAATTAGGTAAAATGATACTGCATATGAAATTATTCCTCCTCATTCTGTAAAACCAGCCCATCCACAGAAAACCACACATTTTAAATAAATAAATATATACGTAAATAAAATTGTACTAACAATTATTTGGTGCATTCATTACTGCTTCTCAGATCAATCAAGACTGGGTGGTTTTGTGAGTGAATGAGATGACAACCTTCATCTGGCTGTAAGCTTTTTGTATTTGTGACCAGTAAAACACTGGATCACGTTCTGTCGCCCTTTGCTTCACAAGAGAGGAGAATAGATGGGCTTGTCAAACAGGATGTAAGTGTCAGTAGTACTTACCCAGTTGATCAGTGATGTGTGATAAGAGGATGATATGGTTGTCGTCGTGGCCCGTAGTGAGGCTGAATGGAGTTGAGCCATCTTTTATTCCTCTAGAGCAGAAAGGAAGAAATCTGAGTTAGTCACACTGCTCCTGTATTACACATTGTCTGTCTTCAGATACTTTGAATTCATAGAATATTGGTCAAAATCAAAACAGAAAAATGGACTGCTGCTCTTGCCTTCCATGAAGCTGTGCAAGTACTAGTGCTCTGTAATCCCCATGCTGAACAAGAAGGTAAAGTCTTCTCTCCAAACCCAGTCATTAGAGGATGGGAATACTGACCTAATGAAAGGAAAATCTTTAGGGAAAGTCTTGTGGCTGCAGATAGCTTGAGCAGCTAAACTAGATCACTTCACAGTGGTTCACAAAGAGAACAGCTGCAAGAAACTTGAAAAATTGTTTGACAGTATCTTTGTTTAAATCATTCTGTGCTGATGCTGTTCTCTTCAAGTATTATTTTTTTCTATGAAAAAATAACACTTGTGACTGAGAATAAAAAGAAGTTTTATGGTAGCTGAAGTCTTTTGAGGCTCATGGAGTCTCCCAGTTTCTTTATATGCAGTTAAAAACTTTTGTGATATTGTGACTTGAGAGTATTGATTGTTTTTATCTGCTGATGAACTCTCTGGGGATGGTTTATTTCCATAACACTTCCTTTCTTTTTGTGTGAGTATGGTTGTATCCTCACAATTTTCTTGCTCCACATACCGGTTTGTGTCATCAAAATAATGTAGTAATAAAGGCACAAATTGGTAGAACTGTTTTGAGTTTTAACTTAAATTAGGAGCTGCTAACGTCTAAGGAATATTTTAATTCACTTTCAGTTTATAAATCACACTTTAAAAAAAACCCCTCAATTACTCTAACCGCCTGTGGAGATTTTGTTCTGTTTTTCCTTGCGGAACTGTAGATTCATTTCCAGCCGAGGCCTGCTGAGAGACTGTAATCACAGGAAGACTCCAACTCAAATGAAAATATTTAGGTGATTAGGAGCTCTTACATCAGTATACATTGCAAAAGAATATTGCTTATAGACTTATCCCCATTGCATTATGTATTCTTCCTTTCTGATCACTGTCATGTTAGCTGTAAGATCAAAATTAGATGCAACATGTTTCTCTTGGTGGACTTTCATGTATATCCTGGTACATATATGTGCATATTAGAGATGTAGTATTATAAATTTAAAAACATCTTATTGCATGGACCATCATTAAGCTTCTTAAATGTTCATTAGACTGAAAAATGGCACTCTAGGGCTTAAAAAGTCTTCCTGAATTGCTTATTGGCGGTTTTCTATTTTAACTTTCTCCTAGTTGTGGTACATAGTTCTTTATTTTTACTAGCAGCTTGTACATCTCAAACAGCCTGTTCTCCTTTCCCTCTTCCTCTTGTAGCCCATTTTTATAGATTAGTTCTTTAAAGTATAGAAAAAGGTTTCCTGCTGGTAAGTGTAGCAGCCTTTCTACCATCCACCTCTCTCACATCTGTCCTGTCTGGGGGACATGTTCAACAGCATGCCCTATACCAGAAGTGGGATGGCAAAGCAGATTCCTTAGGGTTGATGGAGTGCGGCTGTTCCTCATGTGACCTGTCTTGGTCCTTGTTCACTGGACTAATGCACTGATGGATCATCCTCAGCAAGGGTCTGCGTCACTGGTGGGGAGACCTGGTGGAATCAAAAAAATCATTAGTGCTAAAGCAGAGAAACGTCTTTGTCCCCAAGAGAATACTTGTATTTCTGTATTTCTGGTTCACTTCCCTGAGTAGGTCTTGATGTGTAACCTCAAAAGGTTGGGAATGCACCAGTTATTTATGGCTAAGTTCAACAGGAACTTTTACTTCTGTGAAAATTAGTGGCTGATGGTTCACTGTTGTGGTAGTGTAGGTTCTTCCAGAATTGCATTTCTAACAAGAAGCAAGCTTAATAGAGAAGCTTTCAGGGTTTTTTTTAATTGATGATGCGTCATGCAGGTTTCTGTATATAAATGCTGTAATTATTAATGTAGTTCCAGTGATATGTCTAGTGGCCTTTTGTGGTGTGGAAGCATATTTTCAGAATGTCTGTTTATAGGCATTGCTCTGTCTTAGGAATGAGCAGATTATTGATCTGGCTTCCAAAATGAGATAGAACCCAGAGTGTTTAGTTGCTTCCAAATCAGAAATGATTAATTTTTTCACACACAAGTCCTTAAATCAAGTGTTGCAACGTTACTGCTATATCATATGGGATTTTTTTTTTCTTTTTCCTAAGGTGGTGTTACTGTATTTGTGGCCTTATATGATTATGAAGCTAGAACTACAGATGACCTTTCATTTAAGAAAGGCGAACGGTTCCAGATAATAAATAACACGTAAGTATTCTCATTCACAGACTTCACTGGGTTGTTGGGAATAATTAGATCCTCAGTTCTTTGGGAAATATGTATATCCTATTTCAGTGAAGAGTTGATTGGTTTTTTGGTTTTTTTTTAATGCATTCAATATTCAACAAGCATGGGGTTAAAATATATAATACTGCTAAGACAATAACTTTTCGGCCTGAGATCAGGGTTTGGGTGCAGATGTAGAACTGTAGCAACTGTGGCAGCCCCAGGCCTCTTCTTGGTCGGGTGACTTTCTTCCCCTCCCTGCCCCAGCAAGGCACAGCTACCCCTTGGGGGCAGCAAAGGTGGAGACATGTGCCGCTCCATCCCAAACTCTGCACCTGGAGTTACTCTCTGATCTGGAGAGGCAGATGAAGACTAGACAACTCAGAAGTTTATTTACACATCTCTGCCATAAAGTATTTTGGTTTTACATTAAAAAAAAAAAAAGCCCCAAATCTTTAAAGTATGAAATTCCACTAAGGGGCATTTGTGTTGCTCACAACACGAGATGTACGTAGGTGCAGCACAAACTATTTTAGATGCCTTCATAATTAAAATAACATGTTACCTAAATTTATCTGCCTTTCATATGTGAGTACGTTACAGGTGCTACGGAATTGTGTGTTTATGTGTGGAAGAGGTAATTGATGTTTCATTGCAGGGAAGGAGACTGGTGGGAGGCAAGATCCATTGCTACGGGAAAGACAGGCTACATCCCAAGCAATTATGTAGCTCCTGCAGACTCCATTCAAGCAGAAGAGTAAGACACTGTATCCTGTCAATCTTACTGTCCTTCTACACTTTGCGCCCTGTGGTGATACTATTTTTTAATTCATTATATGTAACATTAAATAGTAAAGTAGGAGAATACTCCTAATGAAAGGATAGCAATGCTGCTTGGATTATGTCAAACGTATAATTATTAGTAAGCATAAGGTGGACATTCAAGCAAATGTTTTATGCCTGCTTGCTACATGCAGGGCTAGAGGAGAAAGGATGGGAGAATTCAATAATGATAAAAATTGGAGTGCACATCTGGTGTATCATGTAAAGCAAAAATGGATGGGTTTTAGCTGAAGAGTTGCCACACCATCCACTCTTAGGTTTTTATCCTTATTTTTGCTTGCCAAAACCTGAGTCAAGATCAGCTGTATCCTTGGTCTGACCTAACCTTGCATTCTAAAAAATCTTTTGCATGCACAATTATTTTTAATCTATTTATCTGTAATAACTTTTTGGTGACAAAATTTTTTATATGTTAAGGACTGCTATAAATTTGGAAAATTATACTGCTATGTATACCATCACTTCCTACATTTATTTACTAACGTCCTGGAGTGCTTAGACAATCACATAAAATGACTGTGGAACCTGTAGGTTGGAGTACAGTTTTAGGTTATGCTTGTTCCAAGGGATTGTATTTGTTGTACTAGAAATGCAAAGTTGCTTTGTATACAGCTCTTGATTCAATATACAGACATGACACTGCCAGTAAGCAGTTCCCTGATACATGATCTGTGCACTTCTCTGTTTGCTATTGCACGTCTGGGAAAAGTGCCTGATTTTCAAGACGTTTCCTGAATCTCAAGCTGAGACTTTAGCATGTTGCTGGTACTGCTCTCACTTGGTTCTTTGCTATTAAAATGCAGTTGCTTCGAAGGTACTCTGTTATTTTACACCTTTGATTTTCATCTGGTTTTAAAATTATTAACTTTTGCTTATTTTTTGGAAAAAAAAGTCAAAGGTTTCTTTTTTTAAAACTATGCAATAGAAGCTTATGTCATTACAACTGCAGTGGTGGCAAAATGGAAATGATAGCCCTTTACAAAGAAAGTATGGCTCCTAAACACTAACAGAACAGAGTGGTGGGATTTGTCATAGGTTTATGTGATGACTGGAGGTGAGAGTGAAGGGTGATATATGAGGAAGCTTTTAAAAACTGTTTATTTTAAAGAACCAGTGCTAATTTTATGAAATACCTTGACAGCATTTGGAATACAGTTTATTTGCTTTAGAGTTTGTTAGCCCTGTGCTTCAATAGTGTTTATAGATTTGGTGTTATGACTGCAATTAGAGTTACCAGTGCAAAAGCAGTACAGAGCCCCAGGTTGCTAGAATTTTGTCTAAGTGGCCTTTTCTAAACCTGAAGGCATTTATAGCAGAAACTGCTTGTGACAGGATCCATATTATTTGTGTGCTTTTTTAATGACACCATAATGTAAACACTTATTGTCTCTAAAAAAGAAAGCAATTCAACCCTACTGTTATTTTATAGGTAGTGAAATAAAACAGCACTTTACGATAAAGTTTGTAAATTGTTGTAGTAGGGAAGAGGCATTTTCATGTGAAGTTGTGAACTAGGATTCAAGTTTGCTTCTGTAAGATTATAGCTTACATCCAAACTGTCTCCAGAGTGTGTGTACTCTCATATCCATTTCTAACTTTGCACATCTCCTTCAACACTCAAACTGCAAATACAACACAATGTAAGAATAAGTTACAAATTCCCATGTGATTGCACAGGCCATTCTGTTCATGGCCAACAAAGTGATCTGTCTTTATCTACATTTTTTCCCCAGATAATGTTTCACCCACAAAGCCATTGTTTTGCAGCAGTTTCCAGTACTACTTTTCCCATCGCTCATGAAGCCAAATTAGCTTGATAATAAGACAATGACAGACAAAAATTTACACTTGACATCACTTTTTAATTTCTGAGGCACCTAATCAAAGTAAAATGTAGTTAGAATTAAATGTTATTCCAAAGTCTGGGGATTCATATGAAGATGGACTTTAAAATTATCACTGGCTCAGGACAGTGCTGTGTGCAGGCTGTTCATCAGGATGAGCATGCTGTGGGAGTGTAGAAGAAAAAACTCCTTTGGTTTTGAACTGAAGGCAAGAAAAAATGCAAGTCTTTTAAAACATCTGTGTTCTTTTTGGTATCAGAATGATTCAGCAATTTGGAATGTTACTCATAGAGAAGTAAATGACACCTACCATAGGGTTATTCCTAAATGATGAGTTCTAAAGTGCTCCCTCTACTGAGGTAGAAAAAGATGGGAGGCAACAGAAATTGAAACAGGAGAGTTTCCAGCTGAATCTAAGAAACCTTTTTATCCTGAGGACAGCCAGGAAGGGGTACAGGTTGCACCAGGTTAGTGGTCTGTCCTTCAAGATTTTCAAGCCTGAAGTAGACAACATGCTGAGCATGTCTGATCTCACTGCTGGCCCTGCTTGCAGCAGGAGGCTGGACCGGAGAACTTCAAGGGTCCCTTCCAACCTGAATGAACCTGTCATCCAGTTATATTTATGCACACCCACTTTGCATTAAATACTGTTTTCTAACATAAAGCCAGAACTTCTTAAGGAAGGGAGTTTCAGCTGCTGCAGTGTTGAATGTGCTGGCAAAGTGTGTCATCTGATTCATCTTGGCCTGTAAAATTAGCTTGAGGAGGGTGTTCCTTTCAGTGTTGATGTCCATTGTTAAACCAGCAGAAAACCATAGTATTTGCAGATACAGGCCTCTTTACATATCTTTTGTAAATAGAAATGAGAGTCAAATCGAAATAGGTCATCTTAATCTTTTGATTGTATGGATGTCATTGCTTTTGTTGATCTGTATCTGCTATGGGATATTAGTAGCCCAGTAACTGTTTTGGAATATTAGTAGTCCAGTCAATGCTTGAGATTTCTAAATCTTTTGCTTATATGAGTACTAAAACATAGGAAGCTTTTATTTACATGTTTCCTTTTAAATTTTCTAGGTGGTATTTTGGTAAGATGGGCAGGAAGGATGCAGAAAGGCTACTTTTAAATCCTGGGAACCAGCGTGGTATTTTCTTAGTAAGAGAGAGTGAAACCACTAAAGGTATGTACGTATCTGTGTATCTCTTCTCTCTCCCATTCCCCGCGCTCCCCAACACCAAGGTGGACATAGTGAGCATTTTTAAGCTATCCCATGATACTCATGAATGTACACACCATGTATGTGTACAATGATAGTTGGGGAGACACGATAAATACGATTTTATATTTTGTTGAAGAACCAGGTGTGACTTGTTTCCTAGGTGCTTATTCCCTTTCTATACGTGACTGGGATGAGGTCAGAGGTGATAATGTAAAACACTACAAAATCAGGAAACTTGACAATGGTGGATACTATATCACAACCAGAGCACAATTTGAATCTCTGCAGAAGTTAGTGAAGCACTACAGAGGTAAGCCCAAGTTCCAGTGTCCCAATGTTACCCTGTGCCTACTGTGAGGAAAAGGAACTGTGTACATAGCTGATTCTTAAAATTCCCAACTATAAAATTTCTTTCTGATTTCAACAAAAAGTAAATGGACTAGTTCTTTTTATCAACATGAAGATGTTGCTTTTGTTACAGTCTTACCCCTGCTTAATTATGAAGCTGTTAACTATTTTTTCTGTTTTCCAGAACATGCCGATGGGCTGTGTCATAAGCTAACAACTGTGTGTCCCACTGTGAAACCACAAACACAGGGACTAGCAAAAGATGCCTGGGAGATTCCTAGAGAATCTTTGAGGCTGGAAGTTAAGTTGGGCCAAGGATGTTTTGGCGAAGTATGGATGGGTAAGAGCTTAATGTGACACATTTCAGTTGTTCCTGTGAATGTTTTAGTAGTATTTTAAGTAAATCAGTATCGGGATCTGAAAAGATAATACCATAAAGAAATGAAGGGCAAAAATACCAGTTATGATCATGTATGTAATGGTAAAATTAGTATTCAATATGGTTCTAGTTTATGATTATTCTGTTAGCTCAAAAAACAGAAGCAAGAAAATAGTTTCAGCAGAAAATCACTATTATGTGGGGAGTAAAATCTGATCTGTTTCTCTAGGAACATGGAATGGAACCACAAAAGTAGCAATCAAGACACTAAAACCTGGTACAATGATGCCAGAAGCTTTCCTGCAGGAGGCTCAGATCATGAAGAAACTACGACACGACAAGCTTGTTCCACTGTACGCAGTCGTTTCTGAGGAACCAATCTACATCGTCACTGAATTCATGACAAAAGGTGTGACAGGATAGTTAATACTACATTTAAAAGGTTATTTAAGACCTCAGCAGTAAATCAAATGTTTAATTAATGCTAGGTATAAGATAACTGGAGTATAAGTGTTAATTTTGATTAAATTAAAATGAGCAACGCTTGACCTACTTGGAGCAGTTCTGATTTAGATCATGGGCAGAGGCATGATTTTTTTGCACATCTGTGTCACCCTTGCTAATCTTCCAAGTACAAGATTGAGAGGTTTTTTCTCCTCATTTTTAGTGTGTACTGTCCATCCCATTTAAATGGAACGGTATAGGTAGGAATATCATTACGGGATTATGCCTGCCTGTAGACGGGTCATGCTAACAACAAAACACATTGGGCTTTGAGTTTTTTAATGTTTCTTTCCCAGCAGTGTAATAGTAAATCTTAAAAAGGTTGAGCGTTTTTTTGCCCAGACTCCCTCCTTTATCCCCTTGTTTTCAGTCTTTCATCCTTCTTCCTTTGCTCCATATCATTTCCCCTCCCCCTGCTGCTGAAAGAGATTTAGAGATTTAGGCAGAATGTAGAAATAAACATCATAAGCATATTAGTGTTAAGAAGCAGCAGATTTTCAAGTCAATTACTCCATTTTTTTATAAAATGCAGACTTCAACTCATGGAGAAATTTTGTTTTCCTCATAAGATACAGAAGCAAGGGGGTGGCTGGTTGTGTTCAGTACTGCACCACAAATGTAGGGGTTTGCTTTTTTCCTCTTTGGATGGGGTTTTTAAAGGGTTGTATAAGTTTAAAAAGGTAAAAGGAACAGAAAATGTAAAAAGTCCTTCTGCATTATTGTTGTTCCTAAATAACACTAGACAGTCTCTTAGATCTAAACCTGACATGCAAAATCAGTTTTCATTGTCAGGTTTCAGCAAGACAGTAAGGAAAAAAAATATAACTGTCTGTCTAAAGAAAAGCAACGTTTACTACCAGAACTGGTTACCTTGCAAAAGCAGAAGTAAAGAATTGTATTTTGTCTAAATTATGGATTCAAAATGCCATTGGTAGCTTCTTATGGCTTACCTTTGACAAACTTCTCACATTTTACAAAAAAAACCCATAGAACTTCTTTGTTCTAAGCTAGTAGAACAATTTATTTTTTATTTGTATTTCCCCTTTTACAAGGAAAAGAAGCAGGTACAAACTGCAAAGCATCCAACTTTTTTTTTTGCAGTGTGGACAGGTTACTAGAGATCACTGTGAAATCTTTGCTCCTCTTCAGTCCTTTGATCTCATGAACCAAGGTCAGAAAAAGTCTGTGCAAACACACATAGCAAACAGCAGCAGCAGTGGGGGTCTGGCCTGCCACATTTTTACTTTCACTGTGCAAAATACAGCAAGTCACTGAAGTCATGTTGGAGAAATCTAATGCAGAGTTACTGCTATGAATCCACTTCAGGATATGCAATCAAGTGGTTCCTTTCCCCACCATGGCCACACTTCTAATTTTGTTGCTGTAATTTTGACTGTGACAAAGGGGATTAATTACCAATCTTCAGCAGTTTTTTAGGAAAGAGGTTGTGTTCTTACATTGTATGACATAATGCCACCTGTAGGGAAAGCTGTTGTGTAGAGACAAAGCTTTACTGCACATGTAAAGGTTGCTGTCTTAACAGAAGCACAGGTCCTTGGAACTGATTTCAGATGCTGCTCATGTAATATTCTGGGTACAATTGCATTATATAAATGGGAGAAAATAATGTATTGTAAAGAATGGAAGACAGTTTTGTTTTCCCTGTAAGAAAGAAAAAGCAATGATTTCAGAATAATTTCTCTAATACATGATTGGAGCTGGCAGGAAAAATATAAGCAAGGCATAGAGGTTTTTTTGTTCTGCAATTATAAATCTCACAGTGGAAGAAAGTCCAGCTAGGAGGAGCACTGATACCAGCAACCTTGGAAAAATTCTAATGTATTGCCAAAAACAGCAGTTACTGTTTAGTTATCTGCATTATTGAAGTGTATTCCAAACCACTTGGATAGAATTGCACTAACTGGTTACCAGCGCAGAGGTAACCGTGGGCTTGGTCATTGGGTCACATATTCTGGTAAATGATGGATTTTCAAATACAGATTTCATTAGATAAATGTATCAATCATAATGTCTAGGAAGAAAATCTCATTTGGGTTTTCGGGTCAAATTAATGTTTTGGTTTTTTCCTTCTCTCTCCCCTCCCACCCCCCCAATGTGTCATGTTTTACAGGCAGCTTGCTAGACTTCCTTAAAGAAGGGGAAGGGAAATACTTAAAACTCCCACAGCTGGTTGACATGGCTGCTCAGGTACTAAAAACGACTGTATTTTGTGCTTAGAGAAGAGATATCAGATATCAACTAAACATAAAATACCGAATGCTTTGGCTATTGTATGCTGCTCTGTCTTACACCTTGTGTTGTAGGTTTGTAATTTGTCAGAAAGGAAACAGTCTGGTTCTCAGTTAGCAGATACTGTGTAGCCAGGCACTAAATCAGTGCCGAGCTCTTGGTTGCTTAGCTATACTTCTATACTTATACAATGGGAATGGAGCTAAAATAAAGGGGTGCAGCTCAATGCTTGGGAGGAATGTATATAGTCATGAAAAATAACCTTTCATAACACTTTCTCTTAAAGATTGCGGATGGCATGGCTTACATTGAAAGAATGAACTACATCCACAGGGACCTTCGGGCAGCTAACATTCTTGTAGGAGACAATCTTGTGTGTAAAATAGCAGACTTTGGTTTAGCAAGGTTAATAGAGGACAATGAGTACACTGCAAGACAAGGTAAGGCCAGTTAATTTATTTAATTAATAAGATCGGTTGCCTTTTAATTGCTTAGAATTATTACATTTAGCAGAACATGCCTGTGTATTGTGTCTTCATTAATAAAGATCAGGCATGTAAGTGTGCTTTCACAGCTATGTTTAGGTAATGCCCTTGCCTAAGTGCAATCCTAGTAAACTTGTTTTGGTCAAAGTTATGTGGCAGTTTGTTTGTGTTTTCAAAAAGGAAAAAAAAAATTAATTCTTTTTCGGGGTTAGAACATGCTATGGTTTGAAGAGGGATGAGATTCCAGAGAAGTTGCTCATCAGGTTCACTTTTTGAAACATACTTAACTAAGACTCTCAGATGTCTTCAGTGCTTCCAGATATTGTAGCCAGTAATTGCTGCCCTAGTTTGAGAAATATTAAAATGCTATACCACCTTGAATTTTATCAATAAAGTGAAGTAGAAAAATGTTTTTGCTGCACTATTCTTTTCAAAATATTTTGAAGTGTAAGCAAATTATGGATTAGTAGGGGAAAATTGAGAATCTGTCTTTCCAATGTTTGTAGGAGCTAAATTTCCAATTAAATGGACCGCTCCAGAAGCTGCGTTGTATGGTCGGTTTACAATCAAGTCGGATGTGTGGTCATTTGGAATTTTACTGACAGAGCTGGTAACTAAGGGGAGAGTGCCATATCCAGGTAACAGGAAAACTTAATGGATTTTTCTTTTCTTTGTTGTATTCTGTGCCTCTGAAGTTACCTTTTGTACTTTTTGCTTTCATTCAGAGCCCACAGTTGACAAGCAGAGACAAAAACTTAGTCACACCTCACTGGTTCCTTTGTTCACAAAGATACTTTGTTTTATTTTCAGATTAAATACTGCATATTTTAAAGGGTTTTAAGGTAATAGGACTTCTAAATGTGACTGACAGTTTATTTCAGATTAGTGGGTATCCTTATGTTTCCTATCTGTCTGTTCCTGATACTTCTGCTTTGGACATTTTCCCTGGCTACAGAGAGCATCAGTACACTGAACCTGCTAAACCAGCTTTTTGAAACCAAACATATTTCAACAGAAACTTTGCTGGGTCTGGAATAGTCAGGCACTTGTGTTAGGGATATGTAAAGCCTTTTGCTTGGCCTGATTTCAAATTAAGTGGTCCTTGAGTGGAACCTAAGGCAGGGAGGAGCTATTTGTGCTTGAATCTCCTTTCTAAAAGGACAGGTCCAAGGCAGTGGGAAAGGCAGAAAGCGTACATACAGAATAAGGACCAGGTATTGAGGAATTACCAGTGTACTGAAGTAATTTTCAGAAGACGTATTTAATGCAAAATGTAAAAAAATTCATTCACTGTAAAACATTTTCATTAAAGGTTCTGTTCTCATAGAACCACATTCATTGCAGCTGAAGAGATTCTTGAAAAGCTTTTGAGAACCTGTTCTTTGCATAATGTCATTCAGAGCTAATATGCTTTCCTTTTAGGAATGGTGAATCGAGAAGTTCTGGAACAAGTGGAACGTGGATATCGGATGCCTTGTCCACAAGGCTGCCCAGAGTCTCTCCACGAGTTAATGAAACTGTGTTGGAAGAAGGACCCTGATGAGAGACCAACATTTGAGTATATACAGTCTTTCCTGGAGGACTACTTTACTGCTACAGAACCACAGTACCAGCCTGGAGACAATTTATAAGCCAACAGTCTATATAATATGCACAAATCTGCCAAATGTAAAAGACTTGCAAAGAATTCCTGAAGTCTCTAAGGAATCACAGGAAAGAAAATCTTCGCTACTTTGCATGCTCTTAATGGCAAACTGGAATTTCATAATGCAGTTGCACAAAACCACTTTTAAAGTGTTATACTCTGATTTACCAATGACATGTTTTTATTTTTCCTCTTTCCCAACTTATTTTCAGGGTCCAAAGGAAGCTTACTGAAAATACGGGGCAGAAAAAATGAGTGTTGGTGTGAACAATAGCAGAAAAACCGATGTTTCAAATCCTTTATTCTCCCAATATTTGCTAATCATTCTACTAATGAGGGAATTGTCTGGAATTAGTGATCTTGGGGTAAGGCATTTTTAAAGCAGAAGAACTTTGTGGGACCAAGCAATTCTACTTCAGTTCCGTAAAACTCCGTGTTTAAAACTACATGTGTGTGCCCCCACCCCCGCAAAACAAAAGATGGTACAACTGTGTTTGATTTATAGTCTTGATCTTTAAGCTTCTGCTTCCATGGACTTAATTAGGGTAGGCAGGTAAAAAGAGAAATTGGAACAGTGAATGAGAAACTTGATCTAAATGGTAGACCTCAATAGTGAGATTAGAGAGCATAATGCACTGTGTTAATACTTGTATTAATATAACTGGAAAGTAGCATGAGAGATTTTTCCTTTTTTCTTTCTGCATAGCTAATTAAGAATAATGAAGGTAACTAGAAAATGAGGTAGTATTTTATAAAACTGTGTTGATAAAGTATGATGATATTTGAACTTGAAGCTATGTAATACAATCACGGGGGAAAGCCTTTAATCTTGTAAGCTCCAGTGCAACAGCGAGCTTTTGTATGGGAAGACTACCTGAACAAAGTTCACCAGGAAAGCAAGACTGAAGCTGGTAAATGGCCACTTTTTAGTCCTTTTTCAGAGATAGGTTTGGTACTGTTGTATGTGGCTTGTAAGTGTCAACGAGGGTGGGTGCCACAAATGCTATCTGTCACTAGTTCAGGGATTTGATTGCACTTTGCTTTTCTTGACTATTAAGACACACTTACATGCAGTTGCTCTTCCCACTTCTGCCCTTCCTACAGAATTATTTAACTAAAAATAAACAAAAGAAAATGTGAAAGTTTAAAAACTAAAGGGATAAAACATATTTAATATTGTCCAAGTGATGAAACTTGCTGGCTTTCAGCCCAGCTGACACTACATCTAGATTTATTTTCTTTGGCTACTGACATATCAAGCAATAACGTCATGTCCTTAACTCAACAATTTGCATGAGGTTCTTGAATTTCTGATCAAGCTTACGTACTTCAGTTTTGAAACACTCTTACTTTGTTACCAGCTTGGAATTCATATTACCATTGTAAAGCTATCCAACAAATGAATTCAGAAAAGCTGGTAATATAGTTCTGGTACTAAACATTCATGGGTTTACACTACATTGAATCCAGCTACCAAGCAGATATGTGTAAGAACAGTGCCATCATTTTTCATTTTCCCTCATCATTGCTCATCAACTATACATCTGTGGTTATCAAATTTTAAAAGGGCTTTCTGTAAGAAAAATAAAAAAACACACACAAAATAATCAAAAAACCCAAAAAGATGATGAAATTTTAATTTTTCTAAATATTTTAAAATTAATAACACAATCATATGAGTTTATGTATTAATACAGTCATAACAAAAAATGCCAAAAATGACACTGGCATTGTATGAATTTTTAATTACTGAATGGAACAGTTCATTGTAATAACACTTGTATAGTAAAGGAATAAAACACTAACTTAATGAACATGTTCATTGTAAATGGTTGTGTATTATAAAACTTCTCCAAAAGAGTTTGTATGTTTATGAAAATTTATTTGTTTCACCTGAAGACCTTGATGTGGTTCTTACCCTAACAGAGTTTAAAATTCACATTCACACTTTTTATATAAATAGTAATAAGTTTAATTATGTAACTAAGTATTTTTATAAAGTATGGCATTGTTGAACTGTTTTGCAGAATTGGTTCAAAATAAATTTCACCTTGATTGCATCTGCTTATTTGAGGTGGGGGAGGGGAGAAGGTGGGAGGGGGACGAAAGCAGAGTAGCCTTCACATTGAGGGGAGAAGGATGGGAATAAAACATTCATGAGGTTTTTTTTATCCTCTGTAAATTGTTTTAATGTACTTCCATACAGCATTGTGAGTTCATTGTGCATTATTGCTGTTAAAAGGGAGATATTTTCTAGACCGGTTCCCAGGTCCTTGGCAGGATTGGGTTCTGCCTGGGCTTAAAACAAACCCCTGTGGTGGACAGACAGACAGACTTGGGATGCTTGTAAGAGCAAGTCCAACTTAAACTCTCAGCTGGCAGTCACTGCCATGCTGTAAGGCAAGCACATATCCTCCCTCTTGCTTTGTGTGGGATTAGCAGCCACTGTTCACTTCTGTCCAATTTTTCAGGGAATTTTATACATTTGTTTTTGTGATAGCCAATGTTTTATCTCAACCTCATTGAATGTTACCTGTCTCAACAACCAGTACGACTCAAAGTGCAGATCCTGGCATGTATGTACAGTGCCACTGTAGATCAAGGAGCTAGTACTGTTTGAGTTTCAGTAATAACTAACACAGCACTAAAACCATTCTTCTTACAGAACCTACAAACTGCAAAGTTTACTGTATTTTTAGTAATTCCTGTAATGTAATTAATGTTTTACTATTTTTAATGAGAACAATCATGTAATTTCTGGTAATCTGTACTCCTCCCTGTTGTCCATCTGAACCTTGTGATTCCCATTCTGCATGCTAGGCCTGCAGACTGTTTGTCATGCATTGTTTCAAGCTGTAGTATTTTAAGAATATTTTCATAGTACTTTTGAGTAAACTTCCAAACATAAACATGTGTACGATCCTACTATTTAGATAAAGTACATTCCTACTTTAGCATAAAGCATTATGAAAAGAACCTTACGTGTTCTTATCCTTGAAACCACTGAATTGTCATTTCACCAGGCTTGTGAGTAGCTCTTACAACTGAAAAGTAGCCTTGGAAAGGTTTGGAGGGGTTTTTGTTGGGCTTGATGGGTTATTTTGGTTGGTTGGGGGTTTTTTTTGTCTAAAGAAAGACTTCTAGAGTTTGCTGATGGGCTGAAACAAGGCAGAATGCTGTCTTACCCACAGTCATCTACAATATTGTTTATTCTAAAGCACGTTATCTACAGCTGGAATGAGTATAAATGACTATAAAGAAGTAAACTTAATGAGCCCCCACTTCTGTTATTTATTTTCATCTGTTCAATAAACTTCTCAGTTTTTAAGTTTTCCATGGAGATGCTTGTAGATGTTTGTATTTGTGCCAACTTTCCCCCAACACACGACTTTGCTTAGAGCTACACAGTCACGTTGGGTTTAAACCACAGGAGCACTCAGCGTAGGCTAAGCAGTACATTGCAAGCAGGAGACTCAAATTCTCACACCTGGCTTAAGGAATTTAGGGCTAGATTGGAACAACTGATCTGGGCGCCAGAAGCAGGTCTGGGTGGATAACTGCTAAGTCCAGAACTGTGATTCACCCAATAACTGTTGTCTTGTGCAGTCGGTACTCGGGCTCTGTGCAAATGTCTGAAAGTGCAGGCGCCGTCGTAGCCACACGCCTTGCTCCCACTTCAGCCTCACTGACATACAGGAACAGCACTGCCTTTGACCTTCCAGGCACTGCAGTGTGGGGTTGGGAGCCCCCCCCAGATACACATCTCTGACAGACAGCCTTCTGAGACAGGGTGGGAAGAGACAGGAGACGGAAATGAGGTGGTGAGGATGGTTGGATCTATTTTTGATGTAACAGCCTTGAGCGTAAAACCTGGGTTCTCATCGAGAATCCTGGCTAGCTGGGTGTCAGCTGTGAGAGACTGTTACGATAGTTGAGAGCTGGAAGTAGAACCCACTGCAGAACTTCGCCCTCAGCTGCAGACTTTAACATTTCCTCAAGGACCAGATTATTTTCTCTGCACTTTTTCCTAGTGACACAGAGAGAGTGCTAGCTGCAGAAACAGCAACAGCTTCCCTGCTTCTTTCTCCCTTAGCATAGGGGAGGAAAAGGGGGAGAGCGAGATAGAAGGATAGAGGCAAACAGCTGAGGTACCACACTTTGTCACTGGGCAGAGGGAAGCAGGCTGAGGGGTGTGGCATAGCAGATGTCATATCTTCTCCTCTCTGACATATTTTGAAAAGGAGGTAGATATGCAGGAGAACTGAGGAGCATCTGTTCCCTTGTGCACAGTGGAAATGGAGCAAGGCTAATGCCAAGTGCTGCTTCTGTTCTCTGTGGTGGTTCTGGGCAGCTCACCCTGACGGGTTTCTAGCAGAGCCTATTCACATTAGTTGTGGAGTCCCAAGCATCATTTTGCTCTCATTTCTAAGGATGAACCTTTACCAGATCTTAGGAAATTTGAAAAAAAAGAAAAAAAAGATACTGAGAGCCTGGCCAGAGTCTTACTGGTCCCTGCAACCCAAATAGACAGCATATCAGAGTCTGGGAGGTAGCCTAGCATTTCTTTCCTATTGAATGTGTGTGGATGCAGGATTTTGTATCAGGTTTCCCTCCTCTCCCTGTATGGGCATTGTGTGCCTGGGAACTTTACGGAGTTCAGACATTACCCATGGGACCCATGTTCTTCTCTGGTCCTACTCTTTGAGTTTATTTTCCTTGATAGTTCTGCATGCAAACATGCTTTTTGTAGGTAGCACATTGATTATATTTTTTACCATTCTCTTTAAGGGCGTAGTTTTTGTCAAATTGTAACAACCACTGCTGTTGGGGGATCAAAGTATTTATAGCACTGTGTATTTTTACAGAACATTGTCCATCTTCTCTTGGTATTTAATTTACTGTAGGCGAGCAGAAACCTGTTGGCCATGGTGTTGTTTTTGTTTTGCTCTGAAAGAGGACGGGACAGATACTAGTTAAGCTCAGCGGGGTCTGAGAAACAGACTGGAAATCTAAAAGGGAAACCTGAATACAAGCAGTCTTGATGAATTAGTCATGTACCAACTGGAAAGCCAACTGCTGTGAAAGCATTCCTTTCTTTAATCAAAAAGCTACTCCCAGTAGGAGCATTTCACCCCTCTCCTTTGTGCCGTGCTGCTAGGTTATTGAGTCTCTAGCTGAGGCAGCTGATAAGTACCTACTGGGAAATGGATAGATCCGTGCATTTTACCTTTGCCCCTGAAAATCCATCCCAGGCGTGCTAACGATTCACCTTTTTTTCCTGCACCTCCACAGGTGTCAGATGCTTGATTCACCATTTATTCAGTACCCCCCTCCACACACACACACATATTTATTCACATTTTGGGCAGCCTTCCAGCGGCTAAATGGCTGTTGATCCTTCTCCTGGCTTCAGCATTTGGAAGTGCCAGGGGTGTATTTGCTGCAGTAAGGAAGGGTAAGGAAGTATTTCTGCTCTTTCAAAAACAAAATATGTTAAATCTCAATTCAGCATGACTCCTATGATAAAAGTGTGACACGCGAAGAGAACAACTAATCATTTGACTGCTTCATCATGAGAAGAACAGTGAGCACTGCTCACTGTTTCTCCAGCAAGTGTAGAAAATGCCACTCGTGGAGATGCTAATGGTGTGCTGTGGAACAGTGAATGACTGTGCTAGACTGCAGGCCCTGTTCAGTCCTGCCAAAGAGGCCAAGTCAGTGATACTGTCCTTCTGGAGAGTGCCCAAGAAAAGGCAAGAGTGTTGGTTCACATTCCTTAGAGTGAAAGCTGGTGACTAGATGACTTTGGTTCCTTACCTCCCTCTACCCATCTTCCTCTCCTCTCAGTTCTAGCCAGGGTGCTCACAACCGATCAGCTTTTATTTCTCCATCATGTGGCTGTGCAGTAGTAGCACAAACACATACGAGAATTCGCAGGTTGGTTTTTTCTCTTTTTTAAGTGGAGGGCAAATTAGGCAGTTTTATTAGAGCAAGGTCAGATCTGTACCATTTTCACTGGAGTTTTGATTTTGTTCTACCCTCTTCACTTCTGGAATGATTCTGTCTTTCAAAGTGGCTTATGACTACCATAAATGTATATTACTTCCATTGTGCTAAAGGACTAGAAGTACAATAGAAACAGATTCCATATTTACATTTTAGTCTAGTGTTACTTGTTAAGGTGACTGCATCAAAATCTGTCCATTTCCTTTTTATTGACATCTTTATCAAAGAACTGCCGTTTGCAAGGAGAGATTTTTTTTCCCCCATGGAACTGAAGTTCAGTCAATTTTGCTTCAGTGAGTTAAAGGTTATAATGAGCAGATTACAAGTAGGCTAAATACAAGCTCTGGCGCCGCTGTCATTAGAACGGCCCCAGCCTTTTCAGACTGCTACTAAGTGTTCTGAAGAGCAAGTGTGTATATACTTAGCAATAGATATGCCCCTGAATTCAATTGATCATTATGGTAGGAAGGAACAACCCTTCCTGCAATCTGGGGATGACAAAGAGCATTCAGGAGGGTAGTGGGATATACATCCACTGTGGCAGGCCAGCCTATCTTGTGGAAATGCTCTGGACCTATTGACAAAATAGCCTGGGCTTCATTTGTTCCGAGAGGGCACTGTCTGCCAGGCAATAAACAGAATTCTACTGATAGGCAGCATCTCTCCCAGGCGTTTCTGAGGCATTTACCATCTTGCCCAACAACCCTTATTGTGTAATACATAGCATTTCTCACACACTCTCAAACAAATGTGATGTGTCATTATCTCTGTCATTATCCTCTGTCAAAGGGAGAAGAGGTGTTTTGACTCACCCAGGGTCAAGCTGAAGACCGTGATCAAGCAGCAGCCAGAATCTAGCATTTGGTCAACTGAACGTTTCCTTTCAGGTGGGCAACTTTTAGTATCACCTACCAAACCTGACCCCTGGTCTTCAGCTTGGAGAACAAAAGCTGTAGTAATTTCCCATGATTCCTCACAGCTAACACTTGAGCTACACAAAAAAAAAAAAAAA
>VZRQ01004831.1:158502-198098 GCA_013397975.1 Machaerirhynchus nigripectus | reverse complement strand
AAAAAAAAAAAAAAAAAAAAAAAAAAAAAAAAAAAAAAGATAAAAACTTGTGCAAAACCTGTGGGCCCTGCACAGCAATTTGGCTGCCACACAGCCAGTGTACCAGTTATGTCATGCAGATAGCATGGATCTCTAGCCTGAACCTCGCCTAAGGGGCCCTGGGATGCAGCTAGCCACCTTTCAGATAGCCCAAGTGTGGGTGAGTGCTAGACCTTGGCCTCTGAGAACAGCAGTGACTGTCAGTGGGATCTGCCTTCCCAGGTCCCTGAGCTGCCACATCCCAGACACATGGCCAGGGGGGCAGGAGGCTTTTGTTAGGCCGTTTGGGCAGGACACAGCTTCTGTGACTGTTCCACAAGCACTGCCCAGTGAGCACATCCATGAGTTCCCCATCGGTTCTCATGGCTCCCTTCTTGTACCTTGGTGTAACTCCCAGACATCACTGGTTTGCAGCAGTGCCCCTTCAGCCCTAGACCAGAGACTGAGCACTTCCTTCTTTGCCATTCCAGTCTGTTTCACTGACACTATGAGTATGTTAAAACCCTCTAAGCACTCAGCTGAACACCCACAAAACCTCTGACTTGATGATATCATGCCTTTTCCTCCTTCTATCTACCTTTGCAATTGTTTCTCACAGAAATGCCTCGTTTGGTTTTTTTTAAATCACTTAGCAATCTGGCAAGTATGTACTCAGTTTTTTTAAGCTTCTTTAGGAATAAACCATTATCTTTAGTCAGCCTAAGACTGGAGTCTGTGTATCACCTGGTTTGTTACAAGATGCTGAAAACCCTCCCCATCATCATGGGTGAAATGTGCGCAGTACAACCTGCCTAGATACATAAATGACCTCAGGCACTGTAGTACATGACTCATCACATCCAAGAAAAGTGGGATGGGATGTTGTTCCCACAGTGCAGGTGGGAACAGCAAAGGAACTGAGACACGGGCAGGGAAAATGTCTTAGCCAGAATCACGCAAAGGAGTTCTTGCAAAACTGTGTTTCAGACACTGGTTACTCGTATCTCAAGCAAATAACCCAAGCAGGGGAGAACTCATAGAACTGGAATCGCTGTCTCAACACTCAAGACTGTTTATTCCATGCTGCTGAAGAGAATGATGGTTGGCACAAGGTTTATGCTGTGTCTGTCCTTTCTCTGACACTCTGCAGTTTGCTAAGGAAGATTGGCATGTGGTTTACCCTGGCAAAAACATTTGCTTGGAATATATGTTGACATTAAGTAGTGGTATGTGGGACTGGAAAAAACAAATTCAGCTGCAGCCCTGAGTCTTGGGGACTTGAAACAGCTGGAGGACAACTGCCATCATCTCACTGCCAGAAACAGAATGCCTTGTGAGGAAATGACAACTTGAATGTGACTGCAAGTACCAAAACAACTCAGGGAGATGCAGTAGTTGCTTCAAAGGGATGGTATGTAAGGGTTCTCTAATTTGGAGAAATGCTGTTTTCCTCAGAGGATAATGGAATCTGATGGCTTCTGTCTCCTTAACAGTGTTCTGGACTCCCAGTCTAGGGTGGCTGTTTTCTTCCTCTGTGGAGTGGGAGGTGATACAGAATAACTTTCATCTTGAGACCCCTTTGTGATCATTAATTTTTTTGAGGAAGGGATCATCTGGAAACAGGCAAGTATAAGACGAAATATGACCTCTCAGCTAAACTGACAGTGGCCACACAGGTCTGGGCACAAAGTGAATGGTTCCATGGTGGCACTTCAAATTCACAGGCTGTCTGAAAAGGTTAATTCTCAAAGCATCCGCTGAGGAAAGGGCCCACAGTTCTTCTGTTATAGGCATTTGGATGTAATGAGGCAGTAAATTCGGCTATGCTTGGCAGTTGTATGTGCTGTCAAGGCTTTTTTTATTCATGTGGTCAATAGAGACACGGGAGAAATTGTCAACAACTTTGGAGGCTTCTCCAGAGAGCTTACCAGCAACAGGCAGCTTGTCTGGTAAGACACATTCAAGGGTGCTGTTGTGAAAAGGATAGTAACAAACATGTAACTTGTGAATTTTCTCAAAATAGTTCCATTTGCATTCTTGGAAACTGGGAACACGTGGTTCTCAGGCAAGCCAGTGTGAAAGTGACCAGTCAGAATTCCAGGGGGGTATTTGATGCAAGTTGCACATTTCTGCATCTTCTCTTTTTTGTAATTTTTAACCAATATGAATTGTTCTTCTTCTTTTTTTTTCCCCCACTATGAGTGACTTTTCCCCTTGCTGTGTTATCAACAGTGCTGTCTTTGAAACCACGGCGAGCAAAATATCATTTAACAGAAACTGAACATAATGAGTATCAAACCACTGTGGATGACACTGAAGAGTCTACATTGTTTTGCTCACCAGATTGGACCAGAGAAGGGCACTGTGCCCTTGGCTATAGCTGCTGTCCTGAAAGCTCTGTGGGCCAGAGGGAACAGTGACACCTGTGGGACCTCAGTGTAAGAATGCTCATTAGCTCAGAGAGATTCCCTGCTCCTGGTTGCCCTTATTTGCATGTGGTCTTGATTTTGAAGAAATCTATATGTATAATTGGCTTTAAAATATCAAATTAATTGTAGGCATCGCAGAGTTCTTGGAGGCTCTGCCCATGCTTAATTTTTGCAGGATGGAAAATTGTAGCCACTGAACAGCGCTTGGTGGTGGACTTTGTTGGAACATTAGTGAGTAAATCTGTGGAACTCCGGCATTTCTGAAAGAAAATATTTTTGCCTAGTCCTGTTTCTTCATATACCCTTCTCTTGATTTCATCTTTTTTACTCACATATTTTAATCTGAGATTCTCACCTTTTAGCCGCTTCCCTACTGAATATGTTGTTGGTCTGGGAGCCAAATCTTGCATACTTAACATCTTACTATTTATTAAAAATAGCCTTTTTAGGCAGTGACATGAGGAGCCATAAAGACAGCCTGGTTAGAAAGGAAAATTAGGGAACAAAACATACTGTCTGCTCGGAAAAACTGATAGAGAAAGGGCTGCCTGGAGCTGCGAGCCTGGGGACCAGCCCTGTGAACTAGTGAAAAACATCCTTGAAAAGGTCAGCTGGCCTCTTTGAAATGCAGCTGAGGTACATAGAAAGCAGAAACATCCACAGACACCACTGATAAGCACCAAACAAGGAGACTGTAACAGCGGTTTGTCATGTGAAGGTGGAAAAGAGTCTGAAAAAATAAAATAATTCTGAAGAAACAGAAAACAGCATCCCTGACTGTGGAGCAGCCAAATAGCCAAACACCCAAACATCACTGGCTGTGAAAAATAGAAATTAAACAGGATCTATTGGCTGCTCAATGCCCCACTCCCTTTTATGACCATGTGATATAAAAAACACTTAATGTTTATCCAAAAAAGAGCCTGAGAACTTCCACAACCTTTCTATGAGCATTTGGGCTCTCCCCAGGGACACCTGGATAAAAAAAGAGTCTGTGATCTGGATCATTTTGGAACTGGGGCTCTACCAGTTCCCTTACTGTCTGTCCTCCTCTCTTTCAGGAAGGGTTGGTCCCCCAGGTTGTTCCCACCTTTTGAGATGGTTTGGTTGCTTTTGAAATCCGTCTAATTCACTCCATATCAATAGCATAAACATTAGTATAAGTAATCATAAAAATATCTACTGTTACATCATTGATAAATTTGCTTCATTCACGATCAACAGTAGTTACCTAAAATAGTATATAACTACTTGGCTGCTGCTGTCATTGGCTGTACCACACTACTGACTGACGTTATTATTGATTGATAACATGCTGTTGTTTGATAATATGTATTATTGATGGCAGATATTAATTTGTATTAACTTGATATATATTCAGTCATATTCATTCTATTAACCATAGATATGTTTTCTAGTGGAAAGTTTTGTGGTATTGTTGGTAATCTGCACTAAAGAAGAGAAATTTAGAGGGCAAAGCATTCACATCCTTTTGTATTACAGACTCCCACAAACCCACAGTCATTATCCCTCCACACCTTTTTTAATAATCACTCTACCAATACTGCTTCCACAATGAAATCAGGTTAAAAATAATGTTTCATCCTTAATGATTTTCAATAGAAAGTGTCAAATGTTCTTGTTCAATGTTGATAGCAACTTTGTTTTTGTGTCAGGAATTAATTTTGCGTGCCACATGTAAATGTTACTTGCACTTTGTGACATTTCATCATAAAGAAAAGACCATCCGTGTGTTATGGCATCACTGTGGTTCCAGTTATTTAATTTGTTTTGTTTTCTACTTTATGTGAAAGTTACAAGTCAACATGGTCAGAAAGTCTAAAGGCAACTGGGCCCTATTAGAAGAGTTCATGTTTTAGCTGGTGTCTGAACTAAAATGGTCTTACAGCCTATTTCAGACAGAAGCTGTGTCCCCGGTGGGGAGCGTTGCTTTCTGCCCAGAGAAGTCCTTCCCTCCCAACATACCCTCTTCACATGTCTGCTCCTGAGCAGAGGTGCAAACTATTCCCTCTGCTGGGGAAGCAGTACCGCTTGTCTCTGCCCGGCTCTCCCGTCGCAGCTGCCAGTGGGGACTGACGGCTACAGCTATAGGAAGCTGTGTACTCAAAGCCTGCTTTAATCTGTAGGTCCTTGTTTAGGATTTGGACAAGAAGCTGATTTTCTTTAAGTCTGGGTAAGTGGGAGTTTGTTTTAGTTTTTTTAATGGTTGGGGGCTTTTTCACAAAAACAACTCCTTACTGGAATTTAAAAACTCAGTCAGTAGTTGAATTGCCTGTGCTACCATTGCCTACTAGTAAATGCTTGGGCTGCATGTGTTGATCTGTTTGCTGGAGTGATCAGTCATTTTGGGGGGAATTCCCTTCAGTATTAAGATCCAAAAGATCCTGTTCTAAAATAACTTGCTATTTCCTTTTCTGAGAACAGGAGGTATGAGAATAGGGTTGCTTCTCTGTTTTAATTTGACAGCTGAAATAGTGTGACTTGGCTTCCCTGTTTAATCTTTTCCTCCTGCTTGGATAGGGTTTAAAAAGAAGCAGAAAAGGGCTTATTATCAGCTACTCACAGCCATGAAATTCGGCAAACACGCATTTGGCAGTGCAACACAAGATGATGAGGGAGGGGGCTGTGAAGGTTTAGAATATCTGCTGTTTCAAGTCCCTGCTTGCTTCAGGGAAATAGGAAAAAGATTGACAGCCGTTACTCAACTGACTAACATTACTTAATCTTTTTTTCATCATACTGTTTTATCATGCCATGGGGTTTTTTATTTTATATGTCATGCTTGAAGCAGGCTGCCAAGCATTTGCTGTTCTTCATGGAATACAGATATATTACAGGTGTGCTAGCAGAAGAGGAAGCTTGTGGTAAGTCACCTTTCATTCAAAGCTGGCATTTTGGTACCCTCCATTTTCCTGATCCTGGACTTGTCTCATCAGCTTTGATGGGAGTAACTCTGTCAGGGACACACCACCAGCCTGTGAGACTGACAGGCTGGAGGAACTGTAATGATGAGCTCTGGAGTGTGAGGAGAACTTGATCCAGTTCAGTCTGATTTGATACTCATCCTTGTTCCCTTACAGAGATACTCCAAAATGGTCTGCTTGGGAAAAAAGAAAGGTGTGAGCTTAAATACATCTGTACCTGATGGAAACAGTTACTTTGCATGTCTCAGAGAGCGGGAAGGGGACTGTGTGAGATGGAACCTGTTGTTTGCTGGCATCTTCTTCTTGTCCCAGAAGTGCAAAGTCAAACATCAGGTTTGTGCCACACTGGGGACGTTTTGCCATGTAACTCTTTGCACTGCGTTAGCAAGGAGCTTGTGCTGTTCTCTGCTTCTGCCAAGGATTTATCTGCTCTGCAGTTCTCTTGCAATGAAATAGCTAGGGAGAAGAGGGAAGGGCTTATTTGGCAAAACTAATCTATTTGATTAAAATGAGTGGTTTGGGGAAAAATAAAGGAGTAAAAACACCTCTAATCCTTCAGTTTTCCCAAAGAACATTCTTTGATGCATTATTTAACAAAATAATATGCAGTTGACTAAAACACTGCCTGACTTGTAATTATTCTTTTCTGCTCCAGAACAGAAAATGTTAAAGTATGGATATCTGGCTTGTTCAGGATCCTCTTCCTGGCTGGGCTTCTCAGACCACCAGTTAAAACAGGTTTGAATGTTCCATTTTATAGCAGTAAGATTTTAAATAGTATGTGAAGTGGGAAATGCTAACAGATGATGATCAATTCTCACTGCTTGCTCCTAAACACCCGGAAGTTTTGCTGGACTGACTGAAAATGTATCATTGCAGGTCCATTTGGGGAGGTAAAAAAGTGGGCCTAATACCATTTCAGTGATTTTCCCAGTAAGGCAGAGTGTTTATGAATGAGGATATACCCAAGGAACTAATATAGAAATGCAAGTTTCTTTGTTAGTATATTGTGTGTAGCAGTGAGTTTGCATGGGTAGAGCTGTTGTTGTTGGGTTAAGCAAGGGGCTTATGCACATGGGGATTCTCAGGGGAGTGCTCTGAATTAACCAAGTGTGATCATTGACAGTGTTAATGAAAATACATAAAATCTGTGCTTTGATAGCTACATTGAGAGGCACAGTACCCTTAACCTGTGGTAACTTTGTGGATGAGAAATGGGGATGTCTTCTTCAGAGTCAACATGAACCTCAAAATTTGATAAATGCTGGTTTATTCTAGAAATTCTGGTTGCCATCACATTGAGGGAAACTCTGGAACTGTAAGTAGCAGAGGGCCCTTGGCTTCCTTCATAAACAACATCCCTACTGCCAGAGAGAGCTGCATGTGCTTGACTTTCTGTCTCAGTTTATTGATGTCAGATCAAGTTATACAGATGGTATTCTTCTTTTGAAAAATATACACCTTGGTGTACCTAGAAACAATGTTGCAAAATTTTGGGACGTTCATACCTGGATTAGAAAAATTTATTATTTGTTACAGTTAGCTGGGTTGAGGAACTCGGTTCACCTGTATGATACTGATATATCTGATCTCATTTTCTGGTAGTTTCTTCTAGCTACTTGTGAGGAAGAAATAAAAGGCTTATTCTAATTATGTGCAAATTAATATTATCCTAGATGCAGTGTGGTGGAGTAATTTGGGGATGTACAATTAACTGATGTAGCTTTGCTTGCAGCTGCGCACATGGGCCTTGAGAGAAGGCTGGGTAACGCGCTGTAAATGCTTGTACTGAGCGTCACCCGCCTGTGCTTTACGCTTGGAAAGGACAAACTGGGCCTAGTCTAACTCGTGCGGGTCTGTGGTATGGGCAGTGATGACTCGGCTTCTGTATCTCTCCCAGACACTCCCCCCTTCCACTACTGCATAATGCTGCACTGCAGGAAAACAGGAGTGGTGCGGGAAAGCCGAGGGCTGATCACAAGTGAAGATAGACGTGCTTCCGTTGATTTATGGAACGCCATCGCTGTTTTATTTTCAGAGCAGGATGGAGCTTACTCACAACGGAGGAGAAGTAACAAGAAAGTTCTTTCTGTAAGACAGTGGTGCTAAAATTGTAAAATCTAGTTTATGGATTCCAGTTTATGGCACCATTAATCATTCAGAAGTGATCTGTTTCATGTTCCAAGTATGCGTATACGTTCAAAGCGAAAGTGGGTGCTTATCCACAGGATGATATTTGCAGATTGAGATCTATACAAGAAATGATTGGCCCAGACAAAATAACTGTGAATATCACTTTTTGCTACTATATTATACTATGTTATTTTCTATTTAAAGCCATTAGATGAAATATCTCTTATATGCATTTATTGAAAAAGTACTGTTTCCTTCCTTCTTCAAATCCTGAATAATGATGTCAACAATTGTTGATATATTTCACCGAAGAGCAGTATCGGATATGAAGGAGGTAGATGTATTACTAAGAACTTTATCCAGTTTTTCTGTGCCAGAAATTCGAGTCTGCAGGGGAGCTCCACTACCAGGATTGTCTTCTAGAAGATTTAATGTGGCTTTTACATCCAGGGAGGCTTCCAGCGTAAAGCCTGTTAATAATTTTTAACGGATATTTGGTCAAAAATAAGCTGGAAAAGAAGTTATTCAAACTAAAATTTTTGAATGAAAATGGAAAGGTAGAGGGAAGTCACTAATTTTTATCCTGAAATATTACTCTGCTGACTGCTACGGGTCAGATTCTTTGCCCCATGTGTTCACTGACACACCACAGCTGCTGACCTACTCTGGGTGCTGCAGTGCAGCACAAAGCTTTCATGGGATGCCATAAATCGTGAACCAGGAACTCTGTGAATACAGGATGGCAAGGACTTGAAGAGCCTGCAGAGGAATTATGATGTAATTTTCAGATGATTCATTTTTTATAGAAAGAAAATTTCTCCCTTGTGTGGGAGAGAAATGCTGCTTCAAAAACTCATCTTATTTAAACTACTGCACTTCTTTTTTTTTTGTCAAGAAGCTTTTCTGCTGAAAATTAAAGGCAGCCATGTCCATGTTTCAGGGTGCTTTACTTATGTATGGGCTGCCAAGATATACTCATTCCCACAGAAGACTCTGCTCTACTTCCTACGCGTCCTGATTTGCTTGGTTTGAACCTAGTCTGGATATTGACATAGTCATTGCAACTCTGCATAAGTATAGCCAAAAGTACAGTACAGACAGAAGAGCAAATCCAACTCCTCATTTGCTTTATATTTCCTGAGTTTCTACCACTTCATAAAAATTTTGCCGTTTGACAGGAAAAATAACTCTCTCGAAACCTTCACTGTATTTGATTCTTATTTTCCTTATCCCAGCTGCTGAATGCAAAGCAAAAATGGGAAATAAAGGAAGGGATAGAGTGGGTCACTAAACCAGCTGAGTTTAAACCCTCCTGGAGTAAGGAGCCAACTTTTCCAGATGAGGATACGCATATCTAGATGGGACATGCAACTGTTTCAAAGCTTGGAGGTTTAATATTTTATTTCATTAACACTACAGTGACTCCAGTCAGTACTGATGTAACGTTGATACTGTTCCTTCACATATTCAGAGTTCAGTTTGAAGTAATGATTCGGAACACTATCAAATGTATTTGCTACAGGATCTCAATGCATATTCTGCACCTGTATGCCCTTAAGTTTTAATAAATAGTTTCTTTCTAAAAAAAAATCTAAAAGGACTGTAATGCTTGCGTAAGGAAGGCAGCCAACATTTAGTATGAAATGGGAATGGACTTTTTTTTTTTTTAAATGTGTGGTTTCCAGTGAAATTGGAAGTTTGGTTCAGAATTTGTGCTTCTAACCTGCTATACTTAGCAGCACTGGTAAAACCCCGGATGTACTGTATGTGCATTTCTTTACTGCTCCGCAAACCCTGTTATATAAATCTTTACATTGCTTGTGGACAAGAGAAGGCAGAAAAAAAAATCAGTTAAAAAGTTTTTAGTATGTGTTACATTTTCTATAAAATACGAAGAAAACAGCGCTGTTTTTCCATCCTTTGTGCTACTGAGTAACTCCACTGGGAATTCAAAAAACCAGAAGCAAGTCTTCAATGTTTGTTCTTTCCTTGCAGGCCTTAACAGTGCTAGGAACTGGTGCAGCAACGAGAGAACATGTGAGTATATGTGTAAGTGCTGTAGGCTTTTTCCTAATTGCTGTTTGTTTAATGAATCTACTACACAACCTTTGGAGCAGGTGCCAAAACTCCTTTGCATGAAGTTAAATGCTAAAGCTGAAAATTACTTGGCCTCTATTTCGGCTTTTCCCTACCAAGGCTGCCTCTCTCCACCTTATCTCCCTGGTTCATTCTTCCCACATGCAATTTCTGTGAACAACCTGGAAATACCTGGGTTTTTTTCACTATTATTATGAAAGTAATTGCTAAAATTTCATGTTCCTGCATCAGTGAGAAATATGAAAGAACACACCCTGTGATTGCCCATATGAAGGGCAGAGAGGCAAGGTACGAAGATTTAAGTCCATGCTGCCCTGTGGAGCGCACTGCAGGTCCTTGAGACAGCTTGGATAACACCTGTGCTGGCCAGCGCAGGCTGGACAATGTGGTCTGTAGAGCACTGAAGGGCAGATGAAGCTGAAGACCCCCCTGTAGCCCAAGGATAATTATCCAGCTCCCATGTTCATTTTGCTCTGTGGGTTTGGTGCTTCAGCCAGTGTTTTGCTCAGCACAGCAGTGCGTGTGCAGACATGGCCCTGCAGTGGCTGTATGAAGGAGTGGGGTTTAGAGGGGAGCGGCTCCAGGCTCTTCTAATTGTACCAGCTCTATTTGTGCTGCCCTAACTCAGCTGTAAATATCAAAATTCCAGGAAATCATGCTGTTAGCATGCTGCAAATCGTCCTCTCCGTGTCACCAGTGGCACTGCCAGGGGTGAAGGAGGGCTGGGGAGCCACAAGCATGGCTGGCAGGACAGGTCTGAGGGAACAGCCAGAACTGAGAAGGTTACCAGACAAGGTTTATGGTGCCAAGATGGCTCTGAGGGCAAGCTCTGTCCCAGTGACAGGGACCAGGGTGAGACGGAGCCCACGGACTGCCAGCCTGTCCATGGTGATGAAGTCAGGCCCAGGTCAAGCAGGGCTCAGCCTGTGGTTCAGGGTCCGGATCAGTGAGGTCCATGGCTCTGTACAGGTGCAATCCCACCTGGAGCAGCTCAGGCAGGAACTGGGGTCATGTCCTGAGCTGAGATGGGTCCGAGGGCAGGGTTGATGGGGAAGGGCTTCCAGTAAGGCTGGGCAGGGCCAGTAGGAGGAAGGGGGATGTTTGGAGTGATGGCATTTCTCCTCCCAAGTAAACGTTACTTGGGAAAGATGGAGATGTGATGGGGCCTTGCTCTCCTGGAGATGGCTGAACACCTGTCTGCCCATGGGAAGCAGTGAATTAATTCTTTGTTTTGCTTTATTTGTGTACGCAGCTCTTGCTTTCCCCGTTAAACTGTCTGTATCTCAAACCATGAATTTTCCAGTTTTTTCCCTTCCAGTTCCATCCCTGATCCTGCTGGTGGGAAATGAGTGATCAGGTGCATGGGGCTGGGTTGCTGGCTGGGGTTAAGCCACGACAGAGGGTCAGAGCCCAGAGTCAGGCCAGGCTTGTAGGAAAAGGTCTTGTGCAGCTGTGGCCTGGCTCTGCACTGCTGGCTTGGGGCTTGAGGCAGCCTGAGATCCCTGGCAGGCAGGACGCCACGGGGGCCAGCTGCTCCCAAGGAGTGGGAGCTGCTGGGGAGCCCCACGGGGGCAGCAGGGCAGAGCCCTCCCAGCCAGGCTTGTCCCACGGGGGCAGTCAGGAGCAGGGGTGGCAGGGCACAGAGAGGTGGCCCCAGCCTCAAGCGCTGGGCACCTCCCTAGGGATGGGGATGAGCAGAGGCTGGACAGTGAGGAGGACCATGGTCAGACACCGCCCAGGGTGTGCCCAGCCAGGATGGGGTGTTGGTCCATGGCCAGACACATCCACAGCTGCAGCACAGCAGGAGGCAGGTATACCTGCCATGCAACCCAGCAGAAACTAAGGCCCGTGGGCAGAGGGTGTGAGCCCCAGGTGAGACTGGTCAGTGTGAAGTCTGTCAGTGCACTCGGTGCCCTGTCTGGCCTTAGGAGGAATTTGTCTGATACATTTGCAGCTATTTTAAAAGGTTGAAACCTGTCCTTTCCCCCGAGGAAACTCATTGCTAGCGTTAGTACTAAGTCACTGCCATCAGCTATATTTAAATACTTTTTGCATGAAATATTTGTAATGAGTCCAAAGACCAGAACTAACTCCCAGATATATCACAAATAGCGAGGTGTCAGCAGACAGGCTCGTACTTTTTAGAATACCAGTCTCCAGATTAAAGTAAATTGGTTTTTATTGCACCCATCTTTTTGCCAAGTATTGACACCAAATCTACAGAGCCAAACAATGTGAATTAACAAATTCTCAGTTCTCTGCAGCAACTGGAAACAACAGTGATGACATTAGCATAATTTGTCTGCTGCCAGTTTCTCATGCCAAGCCCTGCTATAAACATATTTAATTGTACTTCTCACTCTCAGCTGTTGTCTACCAGTAGATAGGACACTTTACTTGCAGAGAGGGGTGTTTTATAATGAATATCTAGTAGGATGAGTTTGAATTACCCATTAGTATAGCCTTGCTTTACAAATTAAAGGCCAGTCCTGAATGCTGGCTTTACTTGATATTTTATATAACCTTTCTGTTCTTTTCACCATAGCATCTGAGAACTACAAAAGCATTTAATGTATTTATCCACAGAACTCCCATGTGAATCAGGGGAATACAATTATCTGTTCCAGAAACACGGGAAACTAATATGAGGCCTGAACTGACTGAACAACTTAGTCAAGCTCCAGACAGGAAATCCGTAGCACAGACAGAAATTGAATCCTGACTCTTATCCAAGTGTATCTCAGTTAGAAGGCCATCTCCCATCTGGACTGGTCTCCAGGAGGAAGAAATATTTCCTACAGCAGAATCACTGCTATTTTCAATTCAGCTGCCTCAAAATGAGAATAGCTGCTCATTCACATAAGCAAGCACATCCCAAAGCTGTGCAGGCCTGAGCATGCTGAATCCTGTCCCCAGAGTGCCCCAAGATCCTGCCTGCAGACATGGTTAGGTGACCAGAAGGGTGTGAGTTGGCTCCCAAAGGAGCCTAAACGCTAAAAAGATTTTGAGGCAGTGTGTGAGGCAGTTATCTGGCAGAGCTGCCCAACCAGTTTGCGTGAGCATTACAGAACAGTTTCATTACAAACTCAGTGTGCCTTTGTGCACGTTAAGCCCCTGTCTTTGGCCTGGACAGCCACTTTCACTTGGCCTTTTCCCTTCACTTTCATTTATGAGATTCAACATCCAGTTAAGTGGCAGTAATTTCCAAACTCAGTCCAGTACAACTATGCCCTTTGGCACACACTGATTTTTATTCAGTGTACCTCAGTTCATTGTGTCAGGCATAGTGTTCTTGACATTACAAGTGTAAGCTGATTTTTAATACTGACAACATCCTTGAAGTTCATCCAAATTCTCATGTGACCTCTCATTTAAATTTAAATAATTTGGATTTCTAGAGACACACACAGGAGGGATGCTGTACAAATGCATTCATATGAGTTGCCAGGAGATCTTATAATATGTTAATTTGGGAGTCTCCGGGTCTTAAATTCCCATTTTTTCACTTACACTGACACAAGAGTGATATTTAAACATCTTCTACAAGCCAAGGCCTTGAGTTGTCTCCAAATTGACAGCTGCAGGCTGGGAAGTGTGAATGAAAGCTTGTCTGTGCTGCTGATGGCCAAAAAGTTCCAGAGAAAGGCTCTGAAAAACGCAGGAGCAATGAGAAAATCTTTCTCTCCCCATCCTTCAAGGCAGTCTGATTAGTTTCTTCAGCTGTCATGCTTGTGATTTCTGAGCAGAAGCTTGCATGCACTGCCAGCCAGGCTTGTCCCACGGGGCATGCACCAAACAGCTTTGGATGTCTTGGTCTGGCACTGTCATCTCTAGGATGGATTTGGGGGCCTCTGTCAATTAGTCCAGCACTTGATAATGTTTGATCATATCCAAGCATCTGAAAGGCTTGAAAACAGGTTAGTTATATTAAAAAAATCCAGTAAGAACTGACTATGGTGATTGCTCTTCTATTTCTTAAAAAATATGTTGCTACATGGTGGTGACAGTACACATTTGTGTCGTTACCCCACAAGCCCACCTTCCTGTGGGCTGCAAAGGGAAGTTAGAAGGGTGGGTTAAACTTCTAGCAGGTGAAAGTGAACGGTTTGTGGTTTTAATAAAGACACCTGAAACCTGGGCTGCATTCCATATTCAGACACTTCACAGGTGCCAGTCACTATGGTGACAAACTCACCAAGTCGGGCTCATTAGAAGACTTGATTTTGATGGCTGATCAGATAGATGTTTGCCTCAAAAATTCAGCAGTTCTTTCTTTTCTGACTCTTCATCTACCATAATCAGATAACTAATATTTTGGGTATTGCAGTATTGCAGTATTGCAGTAAGGCCAATTTTGCAACATACCATAACACATCAGAAACAGTATGGGGTACAAAAGCTCGTCTAAGGAGGTGGAACATAGAAGTTGATATTTGACCAAAGTGCTAAGAAATTTCATTGCTATCTCCAAGCTGTTGAATGGCCCTTGGAAGTGTAGAAATGATACAAGGATGCATCTCTCAAAAGTATCTAGCAATGTCCCATGCTTTGTTAAAATACTGCTCTGAATATGGCCTGCAGTCATAGTAGTCATCTTTGCAGCATGAACAGTGCTCATACTCTGCAAATCAAAATTCTTTGAGTACCTCCTGTTTACATATTAAAACTCTTCAAATATTCGTATTTTTGCATGAAAGCTCCTAGAAGTCTCACACCTACGAATTTTTAAATTTATTTTTACTTTTACTCGCATTAAAGGGTGCTGTGTAAATGCTTTTTACATCTTTCTGATCTTTTGAGCACCATAAACCTTCTTGGTCTTCAAGGGTTCACTTCAACTGCTATTGGTAGTAAATTGTGCTGACAAAGGGAAACAGTGAAGTCATAGTTAATTCCTATAGTAAAAACTAGGAGCTCCTCCAGAGCTATGGAGACTAGTCTGCTTATGCATGCTATGTGTGTCCACACACCTAACTCCTCTGTAATTTAGGAAGTAAACGATTCCCATTCTGAATTCTTCTCTTGTCTAGGTATTCCTGTCCTGGATAACCACTGAGACTGCTAATTCCCACTAGTCAAGCCCTGGGGCCAACTTTATTTCACATCCTCTCTGGCTACACTTGCTAAAATGTCCTGCAGAATCCACCTTATCTGCAGTGTTACATAAAGCGGTTTCCAGCAAAAGGAACTTAACTTGCTAAGTGTAGGCAGAACTGTTAAATGAATTTGCAGCTTAATCTATTTCCTTGTACTTCAGAGGACTGTAGGAACTATAAAAGTATGCACATGGTAAGAAGTGGCTGACAGCCTACAGCTGGGACACACCATTTAAGAAAAGATAACACCTGGACTATCTGAACTAGGTGATTTCAGAATATAAGACCAGTAGAGCTGAGATGAAGTTTATTAGGAGGAGCACGTGCCACAGATCTCAGGTGTGGTAATGAGAATGCTGCTACTACCTGTGAGTTCAGTAATTTGAGAGAAGACCCAAGCGTGTCCAACTACAGGTTGCCTACTGATTCATTCAATGCAGCCTCAGAAATGGACGAGGTTTGACCATCCCAAGCTTCTCACAGGATCTAAGCTGGAATAGCACATAGTCTGATCATTTCTCTTCAAGAATGATGGACTACAGCGTATATTAATGAACCTTTCTCATAATCACTGGTCTCTTTACATTTAGTGTGCTTACAACAGGCAGAGATTTTTTTTTTGGTGCAGTCTTGTTGTGTTGGGCTAAATGTCAGGAAAAGAGACCAACTTTTTGTGCTACAAAAAAATTAGAATGAAAATTTTTTGTGCTACAGAAAAATTAGATCAGTGATCAGTATACGGAAAATCAGTGTAATGACATATGCAAATAATTTTTACACAAACTATGCTTTTCAAAGTTATGATCGGTTTGGTTTAAGATTCAGTGGTCCTCTTATGCAGGACCCTGAATGAAAGCACACTGACTATTAAAGTCTTAGAATTATCTGAAATTGTACACTTTTCCAATATTTACCAGTTTATTGACATTAAAATTTAATTTTAAAAATTACTATGCATTTTTCCACCTGCTCAAATATGTATTGAGTATCCTACGTCTGAGTATTAACCACAGATCTGCTCACAATTAAATCCCTGAAGATTAATTTTATGTTACTGCCGAAGTTACAAGGATAAGGAGAGTTGAAAGCTGAATTCTGCTACAATTTAATTAATGAACTCCATTCCTACAAACACTATGATCTCTAGGTTTTACTGCTCCAGGCTGCAAAATTAGTCCATATGTTTGTGGGATCTGCTTTTAAATGGTGACAGACAGCTGATTACTAATATTATCTGCTAACCTGTGTTTAACTACAGCTCCTTTTAATTTATATCAATTTAGTCATTCATGTAGGGTTGGGGAATAAAAAATATTGCTGCTACAGAGACGTTGTGCAGAGACTGCATTTCCAGCAAGGTTCCATTAAAACCTTTTTCTTTCCTGATGGTTCATCTATGAAGACTATGGGAAGTTTGTTTTTCCTTGCCAGATGTTACCCTCCAAGACACTTTGCTTTCCAACCCTTTTTTACTACTAACTATAAAAAACCCACACCAAAATTAAATACGCAGCATATCACTTCCAGAAGATCTTTTTAAAAAAGCTTTATTGCATTCTTTAGAATATATTTAACGATTTCTCCCACCTTGAAGGAACCCTCTATCACACATACAAGTTCTTATTTTCAGTACCAAATCAAGCATGTAAGCACGTGCTACTCACACATAGTAACTGAACAGTAACAGAAATGGCCAAGGGTAACTAAAACAAGTAGAAAAGAACTAACAAACAACTAAAACTGAGAACTAAACAACTCAAAACTGAGTTAACATCTGCATAGCATATCAGGAATGATCATCTGTCCTGTACAGCTACAGGGTAGCACTGAAGGCAGTTCTGGTCTGAGAGTATCTACTTCTTTCTACCAATAAAGCAGATATCTTTTGAAGTATATAAAAGCCCCACCACTTTAGAGAAACTAAGTATCTTAGGTACATTTCCACATTAGTATTTAATGCTGGTTTATAGCATTAGACAGCCATCTCCATTTTAATAGGTGGATGAGGATTATAATCTTCAATCTGAAAGTCTTCTGCCTTAAAGTCACTGATGTCTTTAATCTCACGAAGAATTCTGAGTTTGGGGAAAGGTCTTGGCTCCCTCTGAAGCTGAAATAAAAGCAAGCTTACTGTATAAAGCTAATACTTTAAAGCACAGACTGTGTTCTCAATCGCAAATCAGATTACACTATGTAGGCTTTCCCGCCCCACCAAGAAGATTTATACTAAGGAAAAAAATATTAAAGAAAATTCCAATATAGCTAGGTAGAATCTACCTTAGCATTTTTATAGGGAGCAGTAGCATAATTTTAAAGTTAATTCCCTGCTCGTCCAAATGCGTTGCAAGCACTTTCAGTTGGCAAAGCAATCCTGGTGGTTACAGATTATATACCTTCCAGAGGAAACCAGGAAAATCTGACCCAAAAGTGCATCATATGTGCTACAGTTTCTCACAGGGCCCTTTGGGTCTAAATCAGTAACTACTTCTCTGGATGGTTTTGAGCTGTAATAATAGTGAGGACATTCAGTCCAAGCTTAGTCTAATAAAATCAAATTCTGATTTTATCCTGCTGCAATAAATTACTTCCTGAAGAAAATGCAGCCTTTCTCAGCCAAATAGTATTATTGATTAACTCTGTGAATCTTAAGTTATTCTTTTCTGATATATTACAAAGACATTTTATTTTGTGTTATTGTGATTAGGTGGAATTGTTTTCAAAGTCAAAAGTACAGATTCTGCATCTCTAGCTTGGTTTTAGAGTAGTACACAGATGTACATTTCAATTATGCTTGTACTGCATTTCTGTTCACAACCTGAATTGAACAGATGTTAAGATACTACAGTTACTAGGATAGAAATGAGAAAAAAAGCAACACAAATTAATATCTGCAAAAGGATATTTAAAATATCAAGATAATTTTGCATTGAATAAGCACCGTGGAAGATAAAAGGATAGAATACAGAATAAGTACCTACTTGGACTTTTAGAGGTTCCACATGGTTCAGATATATGTGAGCATCCCCTAAGGTGTGTATGAACTCTCCAGGCTGAAAAGAATGAGGAATACATGTGGTTTTCAAACAGTCAGGTTACAAGAAAGCAAAACATGACAATTTTTACAGTTTTGATTCTCAGCATCTGGCTAGTGTGGAATTGCAGCTTCTGTACTGGATTGTATCCTTGACAGCTCTGAAGGGCACAAGCTTCCCTGACTAATGCATAATTAATGGGAAATATAATGAAATTTCCACTAGCTTACCAAAAAATTTATCTTTGAAATTCCGCTATGACAGTAGCTTTGGTAAATGAATGGAGCAATACTGATCTGCTCACTGAGACAGAAACAGGTGCAGCAGTGACATCCAGCTTCTCCACTCCACTTCCAGTAAGTCCACCTCGCCAGAGCTGGCTTCAGAGCAGTTGCCTCAGCCACTACTAAACAGCAGTGGAGGTGTCAGGAACAGGCAAGCACCCAGATGGGGTTTGCAAGCTTGCAAGTTCTGTGACTCTGCAGCCCCTGAGCAATCGAATTTAACGTGGGGAAGTTTTATCAGCTCCTTGACTGGCCTCTGGCCAGTGCAGATCACCCCTCAGGTATGTTACACTGAAAACCACCAAACCCATGAGAGCAAGTGGCTGAAAGGCAACAGCTGGACATAACGCTAAACTTCACTTTTTTAGTACGTTGGACTAATTCCTGCAATTGCTGTGAAGTCTGATTCTTCCCTATTGCCCTGTTTTGAGAAGTTCCCTTTCATGTTGCTGGTAGCAGGAGAATGAGGCACAGAAGGCCTTTCTAGTATAATTTTTTATGTGCCCTAAAGAAAAGGGGCTTTCCCTTGTACAAGATTGTCATGCATCTAAATTTCTCTGCCAAATTACAAAATACAGCTTTGAACTCAGGGCAGGAGCTATTTCAGCACATACTACCACTCTACATAATCATCTGCAGTAGGAAATCAAAGTAATACCCAGCTGAAATTATAGCTGGTAGTTAGGTGGGCAGAATATCCAAATTAGAACTGCAACAGCAACTGCTGACCTACTGTTCATTTCCAATAAACACGTGCTACAAAATCTAATCACTTGTATGTCCCGTAAGGACAAGCATTCCGTTCAGATCTCTAAAACTAGTGAACAGGTCAGTTTTGATACAGTCAAGACCTGAAACAACCTTCTGCTTGACCTGAATTTAAAAATTCTTATATTGTTAATACTAACTGCCCATACAAACCAGAGGCAGTTCACATCAAATTCACAGGGCCCTTTTTTTACACATATTTCAGCAAGATGTCAAACAGTATGTTCATTCCAGTTTTTCTTGGACATGACATGAAGAGTCTTATCTTTTAGTCCCTCACTTCTCAGAGAAGATTAAATAAAATTACTAAATAGCCTACCTTCAGCCCTGTGACATGGGCAATCATGTACGTGAGCAGTGAATAGCTGGCAATATTGAAAGGCACTCCTAGTCCCATGTCTCCAGACCTCTGGTAGAGTTGGCAAGACAATTCACCATTTAGAACATAGAACTGGCAAAGGGCATGGCATGGAGGCAAAGCCATCAGGGAAATATCTAGGAATTGCAGCACAGAAGGTGGGGGAGAAGACAGTAACAGCATTAGTGTTATCAAAGTAGATGATGCAAAACCTAAACGAGCATGTAATGAGATACAGTAGAGAGCAAACTGCACTGTGATTCTGTTGCTTTTTCTCCTGTTTATAAGCACCTGCTGCCCAAGCAATTAAGTCTAGGTCATGACAAGCTGTCTCCTGGGTTGTATGACCAGAAAGTCATAAACAGGTATTCCACAGAACAGATTTATGCCATAGTGATGCACAGCAGTTTATTTCTACTCACCTTGGTGAGACAGTTGAATTCCCCAAAGGAAGATATTAAGAGCAAAATTAAGCATATACCCTAAAGCGAATTCCAACTGCTTCATCTTACTCTCTTCCCATTGCAATGTGATTGTTGGGATAAAAAAGTAATGATCAATTAAAAAAAAATCAGAAACCAGAAGACCTTTTGAGTGTTTTTCTACACTTAAAAAGCGCAAAGTAAAACTGCAGTTTGGCAAGGAAAACTTTCACCAGATATATTCTGAGAATGTTTAACCTTGAAAATAACAGCAATAGCAGGTAGCATACCCTTTCAGACACCAGGGGAAAACGCTGTGTGATTTTTTTAGAGCACAGATCTAGCACTGGTGAAGTTAAAACATTCTCTTGCAGTAGCTCTTGTTTAGAAGACGCCTTACAGAGTGAAGGGATATCTATGTATAAATAGACCCTACCATTCATATGATACAGGTTCATCATATGAACCTATGTTCAAGGAGAAGATTACAACACAAATAATACTTTTGTTATCTAGTTTTAAGGGATTTGTTAAGTTTACAGTAGATTACATGACTAAAAGCCAGACACATTGCTTTAATATACTTCTTATGGTTTGGGTTTTTTACCTTTTTAAAATAAGAGTTACTGTCTTTGAATAGACTGTATGTCAGAGACACTGGTACATCCCTCACTTTAACCTGGAGAGAAAAGCTCTGAAGAAACGGCTCATTATTTTTGGAGCCTGAACATGAGGATTAAGTAGAAAGAGAATCAAGATTACAACCCCTGGCCATTTTTGCTGCACTCCTGGTAGTTTTATAAAGAATGAACAGGACACCGAATGGAACTGACTGTTGACACAGGGATAGAACATAATTTAGCACACAGCAATAGAATGTGCAACTGCATTCACTTTACACCAGCTGTTCAATACCTTTGGGATTCCAAGCACACATAATGATTCTTCTGTCATCTGGATTGGTTTTGATAGTTTCAATCACTTTTTGCAACTGGTCAACTCCTTGGTTGGAGTAATCTGAAGAAATATAACAAACAAGGTCTGAACCAGACAGATTAAAGTCATGGTATTTTTTTTAACACCCCGCCCATGTCCCACTGAAAAGTAATACCTAAATGACAGCCTCTGAAGGTTTTATTGCAACTTTGAAAGTGATTAATAAAGTGGTACCCTCTAAACTTTGGTCTTTCTTAGGATGCTCTAGAACTTGCGAAATGCTCATGATGGTATTTTTGTGTGCCTCCCCAACTCTTTGGTGGGCTTTGAGTACCTTTAGCACCTACTGAAATAGGATCATCCCTATTTACTCCATTCTCAACAACTTGTCATTTTTTAAGACCAACTAAGAAGTCTGCATAATCACTAAATCCCAAGAAACAAAAGTTACAATCCAAAAAACTAGCTGGACAAAGCATGGTATTTTATCACTCATGATGACTTGTTACCTAAATAGGACAAGAGCTGTACTGGAATAGACAAGATATTACCACCTAGTCAGTCATGGTACTTAGACTGGTTTCCTCATTGCATTTCTGGATTAAAATGTCTTTCTAGACATTTCAATTTACATGCTACAGTACTCCTTCTTATATTAAAAAAAAAACCTATGCCCAGACCAGTGTGCCAGGTGCCAGCATTCTTTACACAGTCAACAGTAGAAAGCTTTTGACAGACAAATAAATGCATCCATCTAGCACTCACAAGGTCATGTATGAAAACTAAACTTCCATAGCATTTAGCTCCAGAAGAGAACTTCAATCATGTGTAGCACAGGATATTACATTTCACCCAGTGGCACTCCCAGGTTGAATTTTAGGCTTAATACCAGTTATAGAGGAAATCTGCTGAAATTAACTGACCATTAGAATGGATTTCAGAGTAAAAAAGTCATTAGTTGTTAACTGTTGTTCTGACTCATGCCAGTGAATCAGTGTGGCTGGTAACTAGTTTTTCTAATAACTCTTGTTGCAGGAACACCAGATTATGGTTACAGGGAGACCCAAGCTGGCCAACAAGGTAGTAATACACAATTAGCATCTCAGGGAACTCTTCTGCCAGCAATACCATGACAGAAGCCTCGTCAAATGGTTATGTTAGTTCCTGAAGCTAATCACCTAACCGTTAGTAATGCAGCTTAAGGAAAACTATTTGTAAGGAAACCTATGGGAATTTATCGTGTTCTGTTTTTCCATGTTATGTTATGCCTTAGACCTTTTTAGCTGAGAAACTCAGTAAGTTTTCAGATGTGTCAGTTCAGAATTTGCATCTTTTGTCTTACCATAAAACTGTATTCTGATAGTGGTCAACATGCCAGTACCAAGCCTAATACCTGTAATTAATGTGAGCTTCAATTTGAGGCTGTACTGAAAAAAAAAACAACCCCAAACAAGAAACCCCACCTGGATAACTAACCATGTTGTGAATCCAAATTAAAAAATCACACCAGATAGTGACAATCTGGTTTTTGAAACCTTTTTCTTAATGGCAGTCCTCTAAACATTTTCTACATTCTCTCCTTCAGTGACTTAGAAAAGAGCAGTCAACACATTTGAGAGTCCATTTAATGAACCAGTTCCGCTGAAAATACCAGCAGGTACTGCATCACATCATAACTTGTCACAGCTGTTCTGTCCAGAGCATCATCAGCTATGGAAACATCCTGCTTTGTTCCAGATGCAGAACGGAAAAATCTTTGTCTTCCGCTGCCTCCAGTGAATGTAGCGCACTGATGTTAGTTCTTTCCAGCACAACAATTTCATGGACCCTGCACTGGTACACAGAGATGGCAGCCTGTGCTCCACTGTTATCAAACAGAGCTAGCTGAGGTTTCTGGACTGCAGCACACACATCCTTCCAGCTATCAGCAACCACGTCTGCTCTAGGTAAAAGAGTAACAGTGTGTGCCTCATGACTCATCTGTTCCACAAATACCAAACTATAATATACAAAGCTACATCTTTCAGGATAATTAAGACTGAGTAAGGAAAAAGAAGCTAACTCTCTCAAACACTCTTTATCCTGGCTATCAGTTTGCTGTGAATTGTTCCTTAGGAACAGTCCATTCCATGCAGACTTATGGACGTGATGTGTCACAGCTGTCTCACCGAGCAATCAAGACTGTATTTGGATGTGATTACCTGTGTGCATATCTTTGTATTCTGCTCCAAAATGCCTCCACTGGAAACCATACACTGGTCCCAAATCACCCTCCTCTCTGGTGCTGAAACCCTGCTTATCCAGGAACTCACGCGACCCATTAGCATCCCAAATCTTCACACCTTTTGCTGAGAGCTCTTTGGCATTTGTAGAACCCTACAAAACACAGTGAGAAGTCTGCATTCTAATTCCAACACAGAGGACATGGCTTGAAACAGCTGTATTAAGCTTTGCTAGTCTACAGTATTTCTCCACTCTTAAAGGACGAACAGTGTAATTAATGTACTGGATGAGGTTCTCACACATGGACAGAACAAAACTTGTGAGCAGCACATCGGGATGGAGTTTGAAGTGCCATGCAGCTGTTGTTTAACTAAGGATTCTCACACCTTGTGAATGCACAAACAGTACAGCCTCAAGGTCAACTGTGGAATGTCATTTCCCAGGCACATTTGAGGAGAACAAGATGATACTTTACAGACTGATGAAAACAGACTAATGAAAAATGTATGGCCTAGGCACTGTCTCTGCCAAGCCACCTATAATAAGCTTAAGGTCTTTAAAATTATGAGATCCCTGAAAACCAAAAATGAGAAAATAACCCAGAAAAATGTCACTGAATCCCACAAGACATCCAAATCAGCACACTCAAAAATCCAACAAAGAAATTATGCTGTTCTGGGGAGTGTCTAGTCTTTTACATTTCAAAAAAACCCCAAAAACCAAAAGCTTTTAAAAAATGAATGCATATTTCAGTCCTGCTATCTAGCAAATGGTTATGTAGATTCTCCCATACCTGCATAATATCACAACATATAAAACAACACTTACATCGTAATGTACTACCTTACAGTTGAATTTTATTACACTAGGTACAGCTATTAGCTCCATTAGATCTCTTTTTTGTTGATACTAAAAAGCCTAGAGTTTACAATCAGTCTTACTTCACCTGTGGTTCCACACTGCTTCTGTTCATATCAAGCTATCTCAATATTAAAAATCAGATCATTAAATTGCCTACCATCTATTTCGTATTATTATTTCTGATTAAAACACCAAGGAAAGAGACTGCATTAGGCTTTATAGCTGTGGAGTATATTCAGATTAGACAAAGCCATCACTATTTCAGATTCTCTCCCTTAAGAAGAAGTAGAAGAGAAACTATTCTGATTGCACTGGTAGCAATAGTCAGCACTAAAATGCAAAATGTCTTGGAGATAATGGCCTTCCATGTGCAGTCACAGTATTAGAGAGTTGCACTTCTTCTGCCACAGGAAAAGAAGCATCTGCAGTTACCCAAACGCCTTAATCCACTCCCCACCAATTCGTTCTTTTTATGCCGCACTCGGGCCCAGCACCCACAGAGACACCCAAATACCGAACCTTGATGAACCACAGCAGCTCCTCCAGCACTCCCTTCCAGAACACCCTCTTCGTTGTGAGCAGTGGAAACTGATCTGGAAAAGAGTTTCAGAGTGTCAGTGGGGACCAGCCATTTGCCAGGGGTGAACAGTCTTCGGCTTTTCCCCACACAGAGGGCAGTGCCACCACCTGACATGGTGAGACTGGGATATGAAGTAAGGAGTTGAGAGAGGATATGTACCTCCCACGTTCAGATCCCTCCGGTGGGAGGGAGCGGGACAGCCCCGGCGTGTGACACCCCCACACTCAGCCCGGCTCAGGGGCTGGAGCAGGGCCAGGAGCAGAGCCAGGGAGCAGGGCCAGGGAGCAAGGGCAGGGGGCCGGGGATCCCGGCGGTGCCCACCTCTCAGGCTGTACCGCGCCTGCATGCCGAACACGGAGATAGTGCCGGTGCCGGTGCGATCCTCCCGCCGGTGGCCGTGCTGCAGGATGTGCCGCACCTGCTGCAGGTACTGCTGCTCGCCGGGCTCCGGGCGGGCGGCGGCGCTCAGCAGCTCCCCGTCGGCGGGCATGGCGGGCGAGCGGCTTCTGCGGGCTGCGCTGGGCTCCGGCTGCGCGCCTCCCCCGAGCCCGCCAAAGCCCGGATTTCCCGCCAAACCCGGCTTTCCCGCCAAGCGGCGCCGAGGGGCGGCCGGGGCCGGGCGGGGCGGAGCGGCACCACTGCTACCTCCTCCCTCTCCCTCTCCCGTGCCCTTCCCTTTCCCCTTCCCGTGCTCGGGGGCCCTCAGTGCCGCTGCCTCCAGAGCCGCCCGCTCTGCTCCCGCACGGAGCTGTTCCCCCTGAGGGAGGGCTGGCCCGAGCACCGGGCCCGAGCCAGTTGATCACGTATCGGCTGCCCAGGGAGGTGGTCCCTGGCGGTGTTCAAGGAAAAACAAGGTGGCGTGTAGTGCCCTGGTCTAGTTGACCTGGCGGTCCCAGGTTGGACTTGATGAGCTCAGAGGTCTTTTCGTACGTGATTGATTGTGCGATTTGTGACTTCATTCTGCTCTAGCGGCACAGTAACTGCTCTCCAGGCTCATCCCGTGCTGGAAAGTGCTGTTGGCATTTGCCATCTTTCTCCCTCTCTCTGCAGCCTCAGGCGTCCCATTTCGGAGCTGAACAAGACCAAAGCCTTCGGCTGGGCCTGGCAGGCCACATGCATCTGGCACTAGATCCCCCCAGCCAGGATATCCTGAAAAAGCCCTGGGTGCCGCCCAGTGCCAGCCTCCCTTGTCTCCCCTGGTGTGGTGGCCCTGCAGCGCCAGGCTCAGCTCACCTTCCACGTCCAGCAGTGTCACCCTGACCTGTGCTTCTAAAGCCAAGATCCTTTCGTGCCATGCCATGTCATCAGCTTCCTGCTTCATATTTTATTGGCACATTTGCTTTCTCACTAAGGGTAGTACTCGTCACTTGGGTTTATTGGGTCTCATCGTGTTGATCTCAGCTTCTTCCATGTCCCAGTGTCATTTTGGATCCTGACCCATGTCTGATTGCAACTGTTCCCAACGTGGTGTCCTCTAAAAGTCTTCTAGGTATAATCTCTGCTAGTCAGAAGAAACTGATTGTTCTCTGCATATTTCTTTGTTAGTATCTCTTGGCAAGAATTTTGTAAGTCACTTTTCTCTCAGATAAAGCCCAGCTTTCTGACAAGTGATGTGTTTACAGGAGTTATGACTGATAATCTCTCACGATTAGGAGCCTGAAAGATGGAAGGTAAGGAGCACAGAGGACTGTGGGTTAGAAAATACTACCTTCCTTTGCTGCAAGCAGAAAATCATCTTTTCTGCTAATTAACAGAGTGAAATGGCTTTTTTCTTGTATAAATTTGTATAGTTAACATGTATGTATAGAAGTAAAGGAAAACATAAAGTGTAAGTAGGGTGTGGATATTTTTCTCTGCTCATATCTAATATAGATGTTTTTGTACACTTTGAGATTAATATGATTTATTTAGCAGAGCTACAGTTGGAAATGATGCATATACCTGTGTGCAAAAAATGCTTAGAAATGCTGGGCACAGCAAATGAAACCAAATCACTTAGAGCTCTGCTTCTAGCTGAGAGCTATATCAGTTGTTAACCTTTATTATAATTTACAAATACCATTGAAAGCTGATGTGTATAATTTAGGAAGAAACAAACTTCTTTACTGATAAAGGCTGTCAATTAATTAAAAAATAAACTCCAGAGGCAAACTACTGTTTGCAAGAAATGCCAAAGGCAGAAGACTTACTCATTAGTGCGTATTCAGATAAGTCATTTAATGTACACAATAAGCATCAAAAGCAACTGGAAGAAGAAACTGAATATTTTCATTGCAAAATAATATGCTACAAGCATATGGAAATCTGGTTGATTCAGACTTAGCTGAATTTACAACATCTGTAGGGATCAGTCTTGAAAAGGCTTAAGAATGTGCTTGAATGTAAGTATGCAAATAGAAATTACTTGTGTGCTTACAGCTGATTATGTCCTTAAATCTTTGCATAACCAGAGCCATAGCTTGTTATCAAAGATTACCTTACAACATAAATAACATTTTATTTAAATAAATTAATATTAAAATGGATTTGGGTTGGGGTTTGAGCTAAAATGTTTCTACAGTCTTTGGCTGATAGCTCATATGTCACAGTATGTACTAAGCAACATTTTATTTATATGCAACTATTTTAACCACAGTAATTTAGCAGTTAGCTATGTTGAGCATAGGGGTATTTCACCTAAGAAGCATATACTTTATTTCAGGAAGAAAGATTTCACACTTCTTCTTTCCTAGGAGGGAAAAAAAAAAAAAATAAAGATTATACATTTTGGTTTTGAATGGAGAAAAATATGTTAGAAAAATAAGTATATGTGGAATGTATCAGTGTCCTGCTATAGAAACATGCATAACATAAAAATCAGACAGAAACAGATTTTTTTTCTCTCTTTCTGTTCTTACAGATCTGTCCAGTTTTCTTGTAGAGTTTTAACTTTTTTATCCATTACAATTTCATGTACTCTAAGTCTTGCACAAACTGAATGTAAAATGGTGGTGTGATGTTGAAATCAACACCACTTACTTTTTTCAAGTATGAAATGGCTACACAAGATGTGTCCACGGGAGAATCAGACTTAGGCTAAAAATCATCATCAGACTAAAGAAATAATTATTGCCATCATTAGGCCCTGAAGATTAGTATTTCATGATCTGAAAGAGTATTTATCATTTATGTTTATAAGTGCTTATAAATTACAGAGAATTTTGAAGAAAAATTGTAGAGAAAATGTCAGAGCATTTTATTTGGTATGTTTATAAATATTAAAATGTTTGTATTTGAAATATAATATACACGTAATTTCACCAACATTTACCTAAGCAAAGTACATTGTGAGGCTTATTCTATTATGTCTAAATTCTGCAGCCCACCTCACCCTTTCTGGTGGGAATGATTTCTATCATCGGCTCAAAAATTGTGCCTCTGAACTCAAAAGAATAACCAGATTTAATACAAAATGCTGAAGTTTTCATCTACTTTGTTAATGTTGAATGCTTTTTCCCCGCCTCCTGAGACTTGTCTTTGTGTTCAGGTCATGCTTCAATTGCTCAGCTGAGCAAGTCAGCTATGACCTGAACAGAAACTATGTCCAAATCTGGTCCTTCTCAGAAGATCTGGGGACACTGCAGTGATTTGCCTGAAAGTCTCATGTGTCTTGTGGCTCTGTTCCCGTGGGAGAGACAACTCTGAGAGTCGGAGGCCACTAAAGCTGTGCATCCCAGCGTCCCCTGGGAAGGGAAACATAGGGAAGGGTGGCTTACAAGTTCCACAGCAGTATGGTGCCACCTGAAACCATCCCATCTTTCCTGGAAATTCCCTGTGGGGTTAGAGAATATGAAGCATTTTTCCTCCCTGCCTCTCTGTCTAGTTCTTCCTTCCTCTTCCTGAAATGTCTTAAACATGGAGAGAGGATTCTTGTGTGTCCTTTCTATAAGAGTGGTTGAAGCCCATGAGCAGGATCTTTCTGTGTATGTTCCTGCAAGTTGAACTGTAGCCTCTATAAATAAACACTGTTAATCTGAGCAGAATGCTGCTAATTCAGCAAGGTTATAGTAAGACAGCTCTTCCAAGACCTGGTGGTGATTCTCACTTTGTACTTCTTTATCATCAAAAATAATATGAGCACACTCTCAAACACTACTGAAAATAAAAAAACCATAATGAATAGTGGTAATTCCAGTCCATTCATGATGAATGAACACAAAGACATGGTTTTCAATGCCAAGACACTGGACTGAGGTTGTGAGGCAATTCTTTTCTGAAGAAATACTTATCATCACATTACCTCATCCCAGCTGTTACTTAAAGATCGAGGGTTTCACAGTTTAATAAGTCAAATCATTTAATATCATTGTGTCTGTGTTTTACAGGCTAGAACATTGAGTGTTTGTTTGTGTTTTCCATAATGCTTGTGTTTTTCTCAATGTGTCCTTTCTGAGAAGGCAGTCTTGTATACACCACGACTGAATCTTGTTCCAAGTAAAGTTTATTGCAAGGTAAACACCTCTTATGAAGAAGTGTGTTCTCTATGAAAGCAGAAGGAATGAACTTACCACTTAAAAATTCTGCTTATACAATTGCAGTGCTTTCCCAGCTGTGTATTCAATGAACTCAGGACTCTTTGGATCTAAGTTGTGAGGAACTTTAATGGTGAAAGTAGGTGAAGTCAGAATGTTCACGTCTACCGCAGTTTCGTCTTTACTGGAGGGATCCCCAGGTACCACCTAGAAGAGATCAGTACTTTAGACACTACAAACTACTGTGTGCTTTCAGTTTTGTTTATACTTACTGTGCCCACTGTCTTTAATAGGAGAAAATTAAATAGGGGGATTATTTTAGACTTGTCTACTTTCTTTAAATTGCTTTCTTCTGAAAAGACAGTGGGTGTCTGGATTTATGCCAAAGCTTATTGTAGGTGGTGGAAAGAGCTGACATGGCACTGCCAAGACCATATTAAAGAACTGCATGTTAGTATTTATACCAGGAGCTACATCTATAAAGAAGTTCTGTTCTCCTAGTGAAAACTTGTGAGCTGTCCCACTAAGTTCAATACAACATTTGTGTGATTGACTTTATTCATTCCTGTGTGTTTTTCTAAATCTGACTTAGTTCTGTAGCTTTATTTTGCTGGAACAGATATGTCAGACTCAGTTGGGAAAGTGTGCCTGTCTCCTGTTCCTATTTTGTGCTCTTTTTTTGGTGGATTGTACCATCATTTTGCATTAAGTTCTGGTAGTAATAGTAGTAATTCACTATATGTGAGTGGATTTCTGACTTAGAAGAGAGAATGAGATTTGTCCCTTGCCGAAGAAAATGGATTGAATTTACCTTGGATGTATCCTTGTGTGTGAGATACAATTAATCATTATGTATTTACTGAAATATTGACCAATGCTGTCAAGCATGTGCAGCTTCCACTGCAACATCTGTGTAACATTTGCCTTCTTTGAACTTTGGAATATCTAGGTAGAGCTATATAGCTAGACATTCATCGATCCAATGTGGATGTGTCAGTGACTGCTGCAGTGCAATTTATCTGGGAAGGTAATCTGAGGCCAGTCAAAGCAGCTAGTGTCAATTTACTCTTATCAGACAGTGATTCAGGTTAGCCTGTCAGCCATCCATCAGACTAAAAGGATTTAGAGGAAAATAGTTTCTAATCTCAGGAGTTTCAGCTCACTGAGGGATTACCAAGCATGCACAAAATTCAAGATGAGTAGGAACATCGTGTTGTAAACCCAAACATTACACATGTACAAACATCCACAACCCACAGGAGTGTAAGCACAAGCAAAATGCAGGTTAAAGGCAACAATAGCTCCCTTCAGAAGACAACCCTTACCTTAACTATGTTGAAAATGTTTTCTGGTCCAATGGTCATGTTGGATAACTCAGACACCCACCCAAATCTTTCTTTCATTTTGTTCAACAAGTAGGAAGTGTCTTCTGTGTGATGCCGAACCACCTGGAGAATCTGCTCGTACTGCTCCCCTGAGAGATTAACCAGCTTAAAGGCTTCATCAAACTTTATGTGCAGCTCAGGAACGTTTGGGCAATCTGTTAGGAAAGACAGTGTTATGTCTTGTACTTTGTCTTTTCTGTCTGAAGGAATGAAAACTGTAAAAAAAGTCTAGCAAGGGGGCATGGTTCGGATTGGTCTTTAAATAATGCTGAGAAAAGGATAATAATTTTTGCTGATTTAGTTTGGTAGATTTAGTTTAGGCTCATAATAACTAAATGAATGCATTATCTCTTTTGTTGTATTAAAGAGATTTGCCAAGTAGTTTAAGGTTTATATCATATTTCATGGCAATAGATTTTCTGTTATTGCTGAATAAGATCTGGTAAATTTTACATACGGCAGCTTCATAGTCTCCTTACGCATAATGGTTTTTTTTAATTGCTTATATTCCATTATTAATCTGTCCCAGGTATAGAGACTGCAAGGTAGAGACTGAGGGAGCAAAGTTTCTTCCACTGTAAGAGAAGATCAGTTTTGAGTCCACATGAGGAACATTAACATATCTGAGTCTGTGGGACCTGATGAGTCCTGAGGGAATTGGCTGATGTAGCCACTCTCCATGATATTTGAGAAGTCATGGAAGATAGTTGAATTCTCTGGTTACTGGAAAAAGGGAAATATTTCACTGACTTTTAAAAAAGGGTAGTAAGAAGGACCCTGAGGACTACCACCCTGTCAGCCTCAGGTCTGTGCCTAGAAAGGTCATAGAACAGATCCTCCAAGAAGCTCTGCTCAGGCACGTGGAAGACAGGGAGGTGATTTGAGACAGCCAGCATGACTTCACCAAGGGCAAGTCCTGCCTGACCAGCCAGTGGCCTCCTATGAAGGAGTGATTCCATCAGTGGAGAAGGAAAGGGTTAGAGTATCTGTACTTCTGTAAGGCCGCTGACATGGTCCCCCACAACATCCTCCTCCCTAAATTGGAGAGATATGGGTTTGATGGGTGGACTGTTTGGTGGATGAGGAATTGTGCAGATGGTCAGATCCAGAGGGTAGTGGTCAGTGGTTTAATGCCCAGACAGACATCAGGGACAAATGGTGTCACTTAGGAGTCCATACTGGGACCAGTACTGTTTAATGGCTTCATCAATTACATGGACAGTGGGATCAAGTGCACCCCCTGCAAGCTGAGGGGTATGGGTGACACACACAGGGGATGGGATGCCATCCAGAGGGACATGGACAGGGTCGTGAAGTGGGCCCAGGTGAACCTCATGAGGTTCAGCAAGGCCACGTGCAAAGTCCTGCAGCTAGGTTGTGGCAACTCCTGGTATCAACACAGCCTGAAAGATGAACAAATTGAGAGCAGCCCTGCCGAGAAGGACTGGGGGGTGCTGGGGGATGAAAAGCTGCACGTGACTGGCCATGTGTGTTCACAGCCCAGAAAGCCTAACACGTCCTGGGCTGCATCAAAAGAATCATGGTCAGCAGGTTGAGGGAGGTGATTTTGCCCCCCTGCTCTTCCCATAAGACCCTTGTCTGCACTCCTCAGTACAGAAAGGCATGGACCTGTTGGAGCAAGTCCAGAGGAGGGCCACAAAAACTATTAGAGGGTGGGAGCACATCTCCTGTTTGTTAGGACAGGTGGAGAGAGCTTGTTATACAGGGTTATACAGCCTGAAGATGAGAAGACTCCAGGGACACCTTATTGTGGCCTTTGAATATAATTTGTGACCGTCGGCAACTGAAGGGTGCCTGTAAGAAAGATGGGGACAAGCTTTTTATCAGGCCCTGGGGACAAGAGTTAATGATTTCAAATTGAAAGAGGGTGGACTTAGATTATATGTGAGCAAGAAGTTTTTCACAAGGAGGGTGGTGAAACACTGGCACAGGTTGCCCAGAGAGGTGGTAGATGTCCCGTCCCTGGAAGCATTCAAGGCCAGGTCAGTGGGGCTCTGAGCAACCAGACCTAGATGAAAATGTCCCCGCTGATTTCTGGGGGGGTTGGTCTAGATGACTTGTAAAGGTCCCTTTAAACCCAAATTATTCTATCATTCTGTGATAGAGGTTATTACAAGGAAGCTTGTATTCTTGTGGAGTGTTAAGACCTAATATTTCTCTTACAATAGCTAGACAGTAGTATGAGACTAGGATCATCTGCCACAAATTCAGAACTGAAGATTGCTGTTTTTTTCATTACTAAAATATGGATTTTAAATAAGAAAATTTTTTATACAAAAATTACTCTGTAAAGATTCAGTTTCTTTTCTGTCAAGTTGGATTATCAAGGGGCACCTTCAAGCTGATAGTACGGTAACAGCTATCTGTAATACATGGGTGTAGATAACAAGATACTTTCAGTGGTCTGATATTCTTTTAAAAATATTTCATTGTATCATTAATGTTTGCCACACTGGTGATATTCTGAAGACATTTAGGTTTAAGCATATTCTGTGGATTTTAAGATCGAAATAATTCTGGAAAGACAGAAGTGTTACGCTGCAGTGGAAGTCCTGACAGCAGTCCTAGGTGATCAGTCTGAAGGTTTCTCAGGTGCCCATGGATGCTGCTGACAGAGCTCTGCCATCTCCTTTCATACTGACATGAAGTCCCCTTTTTGTCCTTCATGTCAGTTCTCTTTGGGGACAGGGTTCAAGAAAAAGTAATTACAGGCTCTTCAGCACTTGCTTTCCTTGCGAGGAGCTGAATGATACCTGAGGTTACACCTGGTTGTCAGCAGCAGAAGCAAGTGTCAGGAGTTTGATCTTCTCCCCATTTTCTGCTCAGCGCTGCTGCGCCCAGCAAGGATCGACTGCTGCCTGACATCTCGCTCCTCTGCGGGATGGCAGCTCTAACAAAATATATAAGTATTTTGTTGTAGACGGTGGGACGTCTCTTTGGAACACCAGCGGTATGTTAACAACTGAGCTATACTGACACTCTGTGGAGACAGTGGGGAAAGCTAATTGAAATCATCTGGAATGAGGAATGGTTATTGTATCCGTAGTTACAGCAAAAACTCAGTGACTAAATGTTAATTCCAAAAATATAAAAACAGTGCAGTAGAATATTAAAACCTCAACATCTATAAACCACCGATTAAAGCATTGCAGGGAAAAAAAAGTTATTTACCATGCAAAAGATTGTCTTGGCATTTCTGGCATCTCTCATGAAACTGGGGGCATCCAGAGGAGTTCTCCCGAAGCTCGCTGCACTCAAGTCTCTGGCGCCCTGACACAATTTTTGAAAACATGCCACTTCTGTCAGGATCTAGAATGAAGTCATAGTATTTTTAGACTGCCATTAATCTCAGAGTCTTTATAAGCATGCATTCGTTACCGAGCCTGAGTGCTAGAATGTAATTTCTTCCCCTTAATCCAAAGTATTTTGCATAAATCCCATTCCCTGCCCCTCCACTTCCCTTGCCTCCCCCCACAAAAATGAAAGGAATAAATTATTAAGAAGTAGAAGTCAGGAGAAGATACAAATCATGTTTTCTTTCAAGGAATCCGTACTGCTGTAGTATATTCCCTTCTAAAGACATAGGAGTGTATTCCCCATTAAAAACCAAATAATTGCTAATATTATTTCACATTATTTCTACAACATGTGAGTTCTGGTAAGATCTTTTTGACCCGTAGAAGTCAAAATATTTCGTAATGACCTACAGTTAGATGAGAACACAGTACCAAAGCTTATTTCTGAGGTAACACGGCTTATGGTATAGAAAAAAATTAACACTGTTCAAGAGTCACTTAACTTTGTATTTCCTGATGACCACATAATGTTTATGTCACCTGCCACTCAGAGTTATGGCATGTGCTCACAGTGATTTCCTTGAAGACAAGGACCAGCATGTATTTGTTCTATTTGCAATAGTGAAATATGAGGCTTGTTTGTATTCTGAAAGTTGGCCATGGTCTTTTTCCTTCACTTCCTTCCTTCCTTCTTTTCCTTCACTTTCCTTCTGGTCACTGGAAAACCTGATGGCTCGTCTTTGATTGGCTGGTATTTGACTGGCAAACTACATTGCTGCTGTAGCCTGGAACAGGACTTGCAGCTGTCAAGCTGAACTTAACATCATTTGGCAGGGGCAGGGATATGCCTTGATATCTCACAGAATAACCCTAATTTTTTAGAATTGGTGACCATGTCAATAAGAGGTGATACAAATCATATCCTGACAAATGCTGAGATTAAATCTGTCAGTCAGCCTTACGAAAACCTGCATCCAACCCGGAATTTAAGTGCTCCTGAGGAAGTCCTGCAAATGCTTTGAGAACTGCCGTGAAAATCAGGCTGTGTAGGACCTGTAAGTCCCCTGCAACATTTCTCTGAGATTTCTTGGTGACTTCTACTTGTTCATTTAACTGATAGTTATTCTTGACCCATAGCCTCCAGAACTTCCTTACACTACTGGAAACTGAGTCATTCACTGTAGTTTAGCCACCCCAAGGGGGTTGATGTCATGGACAGGGCAGTCAATTTTCATTTTCCAACACTTGCCTTTGGTTTGTTCTGGCACATCTCTTCTATAATCTCTGTATTCATCAAACACGTCGGTGATCACCTCACTGACACCTTCAAACACCGTCCTACTGAAATCAAAAACTGTCTGTAAGAAGCCAGCCATGCCCCAGCCCCTCTGGGAGCCGTCATTTCTGGTGGTGACCTCTGGTAACGCTGGCATACTGGGGGACTCACTCAAGTCCAGGTCAGACATGAAATACGTCTGAAAAGACTGGTCAAATTCTTTCTGCATGTGCGTGAAAAAAATCAAACTTCTGTCAAATATTGAGCCCACATCTGATAATAGCTGGCTAAATAAATCTTCCATCTTTGCTAGCTGGGTATCCTCTTTCTCAGGATTTTCATTAGACTGGATCTCTCTTCCTTGATCCTCATGAAAAGTAAATATGAGTGGAGGTATTTTCCTGAAAAAATCTTCAACCTGTGTATAAGAAGGAGACAGATCAGCTGCCTGAGAAGTGACCAGTTTCTCATCTCTCAGGTAAGTGTCTCTAATTTTTCTCTTTCAAATACTCATAGAAACCATGCCCTCTTAATAACTGCCAACACAGCATATTCTGTGAAGTAATTTAAGACACTAGACCCCAAAGAGGGAAAGTGCATTCAGTCTAAATCATTAGTTCCAAATCAGATCTGGAATAAAAAGGTTGCCAGTTGCCCTTTGATCTGTAGAGGCTCAAAGTTATTTATCAGTGTTTGGGTTTCTTCCAACAGACAATTTGGACTTTATGTTGGAAAGATGTGAGATGCATTTCTGTCTGCTTATGTGTGGTGTAGGGAGCAGAAGGTGATTATTCTCACCTTGATTTGTAAAAAGCCTGCCCTCTCTCAACAATGGGCAATTTCTCACCTTCTTGTGCGAACTGAAACCAGCAAAATCAATAATGCAGTGGCTCTGAGTCCGTGGTTTTATCATTTAAGAGGCCAAGTGTCAATTCTATACAGAGTTCCCAGTTCCTGGGTCTCAGCCACTGGTTCCCTGCTCCCTACTTTAAGGCACTAATTTGGCCTGAGCCAGTGGAGTGGTTTTCGAGTCCCACTCCATGGCATTAGGAGTAAGGGTTAAGAAGCACTCTGCTGAAACACACACATATAGCTATAGATAGATATAGACAGATACACATATGGATAAAGACAGTTACATATATGAATTTTTTTAAAAAAAACATCATCAGCTTGATCTGACCATTAGAGCAACTCAGAGGGAAGGTGAAATGTGAAACAGCACTGCAGGAACAGCCTAAGCCAGTATTGCTCCTGCTGTCTGTGTGTCCTCAGCCACAGCTATCATCTTTGTCTTCTTTTATATTTCTTTCTTTTTTGAATTACTTGGGTCACAACACATTTCTTACTTTGAGTGCTTCAAATAAACCAAATAACTCATGGAGGAAGTTACCCAAGAGGGTCAAAGACAGTGATAATGCAGTGTATAACTTTTACTGCAATAATTTCAGCATCCACAGACTCTTGAAAGTCCAAAACATATATATATATGTTAGGTATCCAAGAGTGGTATCTAAAAAGCTAAAAGTATCACCAATAGTCTTAAATTTAATATCTCCCACATTTTAACTTGAATTTTTTTAGGAGTATGCAGCAATTACAGTTTTGCTTCTGAAGTTCACTGCGCTTAAAGTGTATGCCCAAACTAAAAAAATGTGATTACAGTTTTGCTAAGTCTTTTTGTAATAATAATGTACCAGTCAGGAAAGCATATTTTATTTCTGGTAGAATTAGGGGAATCTCCTGTGCTGATAGCTTCCTATATTAAAAGAGGTTAAGCATTTTAAAGCTTTTTTTTGTTACTTAGAGGGGTAATTTAAGATAAATATAGGAAAGAATGATGTTGTAATAAGTAGGTGATTTTTTTTCCCCCTTTGTAATTTTGCTAACTATAGCTATACTTTTAACTTTGCTGATTTTCAGACGGACCGTAAAGAACCTATGAGGTATTTTTCACAAACAGTTATCGAGCATCTTAATGCAAGTCCTACAGTGAGAGAAAATACTGTATACCTGGAATGAGTCTGTTGGAGTCAGGGGAATAATCAGTTTCTGTGGAGTCTTGCCAGGGTGCAACTGAACTCATTTTGGCTCAGCATTCAGTGACCATAATCACATGTAATCTCTACCATATAACTTCGTATTTCTAGACCCTCCAAATCAAATTAGTTTTAGTAAGATGATACAACTGGCAGATCTGGATATTCAGAGAGTAAGATGTGCTGTCTCTAAAACTTTGGGTGAACTCATGAGTATTCCCCAGATACAAAGTTTCTTCCTACCTTTCGCTTAAAGGTTGACACACCATGTTTGCAAGTTGTGTAATATCTCATGCAGGTGCTTTGTAAACAAGATTCACATTCATCCCATAGATTTTTCAAGGATACTTGACATTGTCTTTCCTCTTCTTCCAATCTTGCCTTTACTTCATCCATAAGTCGCAAGGCTTGCTGAGTAAGGAAAAAGATTTAGTTGAGGGCAATTTTCAGATGAGTAGTCTAAGTACTTATCCTAGTGTTGATCACTCATTTTGGCAGTTTATGGCTCCTTTTTTTGCTCATCCCTAACCACTGGAGTAGGTTGTCTTCTCAGCTGCAGTCACATACGGAGGGAACTGAAAATTGAAAACCTTTTCCTTATAGGTTTTTTCCTATAGGTTGTTCTCTCAGGGGGAACAGCCTACAGAAACAAACGGACCTCTACAGTCTACCAGGATTTGTGATGTTAAGGAAAAAACTCACACGTGATTCTATGTAAGAACTGAACCTCCCACATGGTCATGTGTTCAACTTGTGTTATTTTTTTTTCCATATCATCTGAACAGTATTCATCTGTCCCACAAATAGTCATTTTCTGTTGCTTTTCTCTACCCTCATGGGGTTGATATTTTCAGGCTAGGTCCTTGCCTTACATAAAGTCTTTCTCTAATGCAGAAATATATAGAAGTATAGCATTTCTGCTGTTTGGGAGCGTACTAATCAAAAGGCTGTAATGAGAGGTTTTTTCCCTGCTCTTGTGGAAGTGTGAGGCACTCCTTCCGTACTGCAGGGAAGCAAGATGTATTTTATAATGCTGCTTCTATTTCCTTCATCAGTTAGGGCACGAAGCTGAGCAGATCAGAAGCAGCATTTTTGGAGTGGACTTGCCAATAGAAAGAGAAAAGTTCTTCCTATTGAAGTAGATTGCACATCAATTTCTCTCTCCAATTGCAACATATTTTAATAGTTTTGGTTTCCAAACAACATTCCAAGTTATCTCTAAGTATGACAGAAACCTTTTAATTGGTGGGGCTGATTCCTTTTTGTCAGCATTCCAGTAGGGAAGAGACTCAAATGAAAGAAAACTTCTGTCAGAATGTGCTTGATGGAGACAGCAACTGCAGTTTTCATAATCTATGTTTAGTTATTTTCTGATCTTTCTAATACATTTATTCAGTGTTTTATGAACTCTCACAGTGGATGTAAGTCCTGTGTAAATGAAATCATCCAGTAAGATCTAACAAGAACGTTGATTGTGGGAGTGCACTGGTGTTCCTTAGGATGTTAGAAAGCTATCAGGTACTTTTTGGCTTCTTAATACAAATAGTTTAAACTAACTACCAGATGTTGGGCCAGGAGGGAATTTTCCTTCAACTTCATTGAAACAAAGTTAGGATATTTGTATTTTTTAAATATACAGTAAGCCTCTCTTTCTTCAGATCATCTGAGCAGATGGCTCTGAGCCTAGGCATTGCACTAAGACACTGGAAATTTCCCTGATTCACTGTACTTTCTTTAGAGCACATTATCATTTGCAGCTTTGATATTTTCCTGCAGGTCTGAAGTTTGCAAAGCAAGCTGGAAAACATCTTGTGTCCCCAGGAGTATAGAGAGATGGAAGGCGGAACTGCTGGACCTTCTGCACAAAAAATTGTTCTACAGTGGCCTGCAGTTGCCTTGGTGTGAATTCAGTGAAGCAGGGGTTTTTAGGAACAAGCAGTAAGTGCAATTTTCCTCTGCTAGAGAGACAAAGGGGCAGAAATAGATTTTCTCTCAGTGCCATGACTGCATAAAAAGATGTCTGCTGCTTGTTTTGTACATACAGTTTGGTTTACATTCTTCCCAGAATAAACATAAAAAGCCCACAGATGCATTTATGTTACCTGTTTTTCTTCACTGCTCTTCTTCAAGGTTTTCATCAGATCAATGTGCTTATCTTCATTTCTTTCCATCATAATTTTCATCTGCTTAATACCAATCAAAGCTTTCTTTACCTCTTCATCTACATACTTCTCTCCAACTTCAGATAATTCTAAAAAAAGCCAAATTATACAGTGACTTAATCAGATTTTAACACTATTGCAAATTGTCATGCACTGATGATGAAGGAGAATGAAATAGCTCTATGTTTCCCTACAGTGGCAGAGCCAAATCTGAGATAGCGAATGCTGAATAACACTGAGCCAAGACCATTTCCATCAGATAAGAATCTGGCCCAGAACTTTTGCAAGGATCAGCTGTATGTAACTGAAGATATACAGTCAGCTGTCCCACTGCCGATTAGTGAATCCCAGAACAATTGGGGCTGGAAGGCACCTTTGGAGATCACTGAGTATGCCCACCCCCCTCAAAGCAGGGTCAACTACAGCAGGTTGCCCAGGACATCATCCTAGGTTTTGGGTATCTTCAGGGATCACTCATCAGTTTTCTAATGACATAACCTTTATATTTATCTTTGATCTGGTAAAAGCCTGTGACAGCTTCCCTTTACATTTTGAAAATGTAGATTACAGGTGCTTTCAACCTGTTTTCACAAAAATTCAATTTCTAGACTTCCTGTGAAGTAATAACCACAGAGTTTTGGTGAAAACCTGGGCTGGCCCATGTGTTGCACCTTGAAGCTCTGCATGATTGCTATCCTTTAATCTGTATTTCTTTTTTTTTTTT
>VZRQ01004831.1:113223-158480 GCA_013397975.1 Machaerirhynchus nigripectus | reverse complement strand
TTTTTTTTTTTGTGGAAATACCCTGACTGTCACTGGAACTATATTAAAAAAATAAAACCACATCACCTTGAGACTGCCAAAAACACATCGATCACTTCTTCCTTTATATCTTTCTTCCTCACCCCTAACTTTTTGTTTGTTTATTACAGAAATCTTATTAACATAGACTGAAGCACAGGATTGTTTAATGGCTGATCCTCTTTCAATCCACAAAATAAAGCCATGCTTAGAGATGTGTGTGTGCGTGTGTGTGTGTGCAGAATAGCTGCTATTTTCTAATTTTATTTCAGTTGTTTGTAAAAGCCACATTTTTCAGTGAAGTATATAAGGGTAGAGTAAATATTTTCAAAGATTATTTAAACAAACAAGACAGTTCAAAATCTGTCGAATTGAATTTTGGGTTTGGTTTATATTCTGATGGTCTACAAGGAACCAAATAACCTATAGAAATCCTGTAAATGCCTTTTTTTTTTTTTTTGCAGGTGATGCTTATCTGTTAATCCCTTTACTTTCTCATCCTGCTTGTTCTTATCTTCCTGTTGTGTGTGTGCCTGTATGCATGCACGCAATCAGCTTTATGATGGTTTCTAAGCTCCACACATGCAAGTGGAACTTCTTGATGCCAGTGAGTGTGGAAATCAAGATGCATTATCCAGCTGGAGACCTGGGCCCAGGGGCTTCCAGCACACCCTGGGCAGCAAAAGCATACATACGCTTAAGGTTGTCCCGGAGGTTCATTTCCTCCTGCTTCGTCGGGGCGCACTGGTGACCCTTCAGACACAGCACATGTATTATAAATATCCAAGAGGACCTCATGTTCTTTCTGTTAAAGAAAAAGGCCGGTGCAGTTACATGTAAACATTGCCAGGAAGCTCAGATGTCTAAGTAAATATAAATACTAAATATAATACCAAGTATCTTACAAGATTCCATTAATTTTGTCTTAACAAAAGTGGTTTCTGAGAGGTATAGCATGCACCTAAATGCTACTCTTGGTGAAAACACCTGAGTAAGAAGGTTGACCTCATTTGTAATTATCTATTTAGAATAATTAGATGAATTCCACTGAGTTTGCACAGTGGTTAACAGAATCAGGACATGTATATATAAAATCAAAAGCTTATGCTGCTCAGTCTGTCCCTTTTCTACTTTGTGAAACACACTAATTACATATTGTGTCCTTAGTTCATATTATAAATACATCCGTGCTAAACACTACTGCCAGTTTTAAAGAGGGAAATTTCTGGAATGTTGTTCACTTTCTTATGTCCAAATATGCGATTGCTTTCAGTGTCCTTCAGAATAAGCCTTAATATAAGAGACACAACAATAGGTGTGCCAAGAAATTGGCAATTAGATCACTTTTGTAAACAAACATCAACAACTGAAAGAAATCCCTACAAAATAAGGGAAAGAAATGCCATTTGCTTTATTTCCCTCCTAACAGCAGAGGCAAAAGGTCTAATTTTCAGAAACCATGCAATTGCACTTTATAGTTCTCATCTGATTAAGTGAACACAGTATTCAAGTGCCTTGCAGTTAGCCAGTATAGCCTTCTTGGAGATGCAATTATCAGCCTCAAGAGCATATGTAAATTAAAGCCTGGATTTGTTTATAGCCTGGATTTATTTCTATAGTTACTTCCATATTGTACCTTTATATTTATAGCAAAAGAACAATTAACTTTGCAAAGAAATACAAACATATGACTACAGAAAAGTAAAAAAAACCAAGTATATTTACCATTAATACTGAAAGACCTCTTCTGCAAAATTGCTCCCTGCGTCAGGAAGGGGCTGGCCTGTGTTCTGATCTAATTTCTGGGAGTGTCAGGGATTTTGCCATGTTATATTTATCTGATGAGGAGGTACTTAATCCTATTAACAGGACATTTAGTCGTTAGGCTGGAGGATTTTGGTTGTATGAGACTTCATGCTCATCTGTGTGGGCAAAACCACCAGGGGGAGTGTGGGGCAGACTTGCCTAATTTAAGGTAATTTGGAACTGCTACTTTTCTGTAGTCAGTAGTCTTTTGTCATGCTAGCTCTTCCATCGTCTTACTTTTTATTTTAGGAGACACCTGCAGCTTATGTTATTAGTGAAATTGATACTATTAGTTTGGCTAAAAATAGCTTCCAACATTTAATCGCTTTAGCATAGTTTTAGCTTGCTATAAAAACTACTGCATTATGTAAGGGCCTTCTTTGTATACCTTCTGAAGCTACAGCAGTTGAAAAAAAAATCAGGAATCCTGATGCAGGCTGGCATATGAGCAGATTCTGGAATGAGATAAGCAATTTTTGGCATTTTGTACATCATTATACTTGCCAGTGTTTTGGGTGTTTGCTTAATGCTGTTTCCTGCAGTTTCTCCATGTCTGTGAAAAATGTCTGAGATCTGACTTGCACAAAGTTTTGGATACTTTGAAATTAGATGTTTAAATACTAACAGGTGCTTGATATAAAATAGGGACAGGTATTGTTAGCAAATCATATCCCACCTTGTGATACTCAGCAATATTACTCCCTTGTAGTCAAAGAGGAGGTGGGGAGAGTGGGTGTCTGTAGCCTATGGTCTGTGACAGCAACTTTAAAACATTCTATTCTATTTTATTTACCTGGTCATTCATAAAAGCCGATTGATGATTGATGGCTAAGATCTAACATGATTAATGCTGCTTAGGCAAGAGATTTTAGGGATTTAGTTTTAAACACATTATCAGGAAGAGTGAAGAATCTGTTAGCTCTAATGGGAACTGCAAGTCCCCAGTTTGCATTAAAAATTAGGACAGCTCCAGAGTTCTTTTTCTGAATATGATGGATTGAATAGAATATGTATTTTGTTGTTATCTATATGAATTGCTGTCTCATTGAGTTGCTGCTAACCCCTTGACCAAGACTCATCACTACCCAAAACATTTCAAGTTCTATTCTGTGGAAATACCAAGCAGGCACCCTTGCAGACCTCGCAATCCCCTGGCCAGACCGTTTATTAAGGATCCCTGGGTCTTGGGCTGAAGTAGAAGGGGCAATCTGTCTCTCCCTCTGAACCTCATACTTGGCTCAGGAGAGTGAAAATGGAAAATACATTTGCACAAAGGAAGACAATCTATTACAGACATTTGTGAAACGTGTGCCGTTAGCCTACATGTGTAATGAATTCTAATAAAGACTTCAACCTTTCACTGCAAGGGTTTGTCCACTCTTTTTTGACATTTCTCTTTGCTAATATTCATTTACTAGCAGCATTCATTTGCTGGTCTTACTGAACCTGACTATATATAGATAAAGCTTTATTCAAAGTAGAGTAAAAAGGGTGTTTTCACCATGTCACAGTTCACAGGAGTTTGTGAGAAAGCAGGTGGCCCCAGCCCTTTGGGGAGGGAGAGCAGCACTCCTGCCCCAGGGGAAGGGGCTGGGGGATCTCTGGCACAGATCCCACCACTTATTTTCAGAATTTTCTGCCTTCTGAAGGTCTCCTTGGGAGTCTCTGGTCAAGCACACACTTGCACCTTGCAAAGCCAGTCCTTAAGCTGATGCTGAGACGTGTGTGTGTTTGGTGTCCTGGTGTGTGTTGGGCTCCTGCTCTCCATTCAGTTGATTTTGAGCATTGCCAAGTGTCTTGCATCATCTAAGATGTTACTCCTCGCACGTTGTTCTAAACCATTATGTACCACATGGAAATAGGTGCTACTGTATGTTAGCTATTTCTTTTTACAAAAACACAAAATCCTAGTTCTTTGCTCTCCTGTTATTTCATACATATGTATAATGGCTGAAAGAGGAGGTGTGAGGAACCCAAGGACAAAACTGATAGAGCTAGTATGTCTGTTAAATTTAATCTTGGGCTTAAACTTAACCCTAGAAGTGCACTTAAGAACCCAACACCCTGTTCCTGAAAGGCAGGTGTTAATTGTGCTCACTCTGAAAAGCTTTTCCTCTCTCATTTCTGTTTTGAATTCAATTAAACAAAAATCTCTGCAATAATACCTTCAGATTTCATGTGAAATATCCACTCTCTTTTCTTTTAACATTCCAAATCTGATCTGCAGTGACCTATTGTGGAGATCTCCATTTTTCATCTCAGCTGCCATGTTCAACGGTTTCCTCTAAATATTTTATTTTCCTCTGAATTTTAATGCTTTGATCAGCTATAGTATAGCATGTCATGACATTGTGATGACATTTTCAATTTTTCCCACTCTTAGACAAGCAGGTGATTCAGTGCTTATTGATGCTGTTGAAATTAATAAGGTACTCTTCTAATACTGGATCACACTAGAGACAGTCTGAAGAAGCTGTTGGGAGCTAATTGTAAAAAGTGCCTTTTCCCCTACCCCAATTTCCTACCCCTGTTATTCCTACCTACTCTATTTTAATTGAAATAATATGTAAATACTGAAAAAAAAGAGGAAAATAGCTTGAAAAGGAATTTCAGTTAAAATAGATTTTTTTTGCAAGATACTGATAAATGGAAAAGTAAATAATTGTAACAAGATATACAGACATTGAGCTTGAACTGAGCTGAACTTGAGCAATGAGAGTTGTAGCTGCTTTTTGGATTTTTCTTAGGTCCCGTTGGATGACCTCCACAAATGTGTAACATTTTTTTACCATGCACTGTGACTTCCCCCTTTTTGTTGATCCATTCCACCTGGCAGGATTAAGCATCAAGAAATATGCTGAAATGGAATTTCCTGTGTTGTACATCAGCTATAGGATTTTGTTCCAGTTAGATATTTACAGAATTATTTTCTGTTTGTAAGAGTTGTTTCCTACTCTGCTACACATTTCCCACACATTTCTTTCTGAGCTAGGCCAGGCATGTAATGATCAGGCTGAAAATACCTGTACATATTTACAGACTCTATGAGTCATAGAAAGTGCTATATACTGACATTAAATCTCTTGGTACTTGTATGAAATAGTCCCTAGTTCTACGAAATCCTAATTAGCTTTATTTGTAAGCACACTATTAGTTCTACTGCTTTTTAAGTTGAAATTAAATCCTTGTGGGGGTTTATGGTGTAATTACATGGCTAATGTAAAGCATGCACAAAGCTTTGCTAAAAGTTAGTACGGGTTTTAAGGATGTAGAATTGAACTTTTGTCCTGTAGAAGTTTGTTTTGTTTTGTTTTGTTTTAATCCTTTCCAGTGCTTCAGGAGCCCCGGAGTGGCTTCTGCTTTCTCCAGTACTTCGAAGGCTCTTGGAGGCCCCCCCCTTAAGTTAGTGTTCAGTCTTTGAGGTCTACATGATTACCTGGAGTTAGGAACGAAGGCTCCTTCTTTAGCCCAGAGAGAGAGGCATGTTCCTGGGGTGCTTTCAGTCATGCTGGAAGGCCTCAGACAAAGGAGCTGAGGCTGCATTAAGCTGGATAGCTACAGTTAGTATAAGCTACACATCTTGCAAAAATACCAGCTCAGGCCCCCAAAGTAGCACAGCTGTGTTAGCATGACAGGATCCCAAAGTTCACGAGCCCTGAAGCTCAGAGTCAGGCTGACACAATTACCCTGTCTGGAGGAGCGTCAGGCAATGCCAGGTCAGGACTCTGCGCTGTGCTCAGCACAAGTGTGAAACCAGCAGAAGGCAGAAATCAGCCTGCAGAAGTTAGAGCATCACACTGAGAGTTAATGTGGCTTTAGTTGGAACTATTAAGCTACAGCTTTTGAGGTCAGCAAGACCAATTTCACAAGGCTTAGCATGCTTTAAAATGCATGAGCCTTTTCTGATTTCCTTTTGCTCGTCTATCCATGGATGACAAGGATGACTATTCAGTGTGGAAAATATCTTCCACTTCACTGCTGAAATTTTTTGTTTTTCAAGCCCTTCAGGGCTTTGACACAAGTTCCAAATACCGGTCCCAGCAGTAACATGACAACTGTTGTTCGCAGAGCTATGCAAAGTTTTTTCCCACCTTTTCCTGAGGCATTGCAGAAGGGACCTATGGTGATACTGAACACTTTATTTGGGAATACAAAACTATAACAAATTTTATTAATTTTAGGGAACAAAGAATTAAAAGCTTAGAGTCGAATGAAAGACAATACGAAGCTGAAACCTAAAAATTATGCAGTTGTCTTCAGAATCTGTGCTTAGGATATCAGCTAACTATTGAACTTGGAGAAGCACTTTTACTGACGTTATATTATCAGCAGGGGTTATATTATCAAAGTCAGTGCAAGGATAACAAAATGAGTTAGAAACAATTTATTAGAAAGCTATGAAGCAAACCTGCATGGTACAGTTACATAAACAGATTTCAGGAAGCATTTAATATTAAAATGCTGAAGTTTTGAACCAGATGTTTTGCAAGGGTTTAGTTTCAAGCTTCCCTAGGAACATTAAAACAAAAAAGTTTTATTGCATGCAGACTTGTAATATATCAGCTTTCAGCCTGCAACTGAAAGGAACAGGGTTCCTTCTGTGTATTCATCTGGTTTGCTTAAGCACATCTTTGTCATTCAGCTCTGTATCATCTAGTTGAAAGAGAGGCTGATTATTGAAAACAACTCTGGAGTTTAGGGAAATTGAGAGGACTGAGTAATCAGTTTGTGAGGTACTGATCAACTCCTGAAGATGGTAGCTGCCCTCACCTGCTGAAAAGGAATTGAAGGCACTCAGGACAGGGCCTTGATAATATTCAATGAAGAAACTGGAAATTGCTTTGTTGGGGAATAATCCTCTGCCTGGTAGCTTGGCCTCTCGTTTCTGCTGCATTTAAAGTGGAACGTGCTCCAGTGCCTATGGGACAGCAAGCCCAAAGAAGGATGTCTGAATATAAAGCTTCCTCAATGTAGTTGATAATCGGACACACACAGTTCCCTTGTTTGCAGTAGCATGAAGTGGAGGAAGCAAAGCTGGAATGCTGCCTGAAGCTGACATTTTCTCCATTTCAAATATTAAGGACAATTTCTAAGAAAACCCTTATTGCAATTACGATTAATGACTTCATGCTTCTAAGAGTTCTTGCTTAATTGCCATTGCACATGTTTTTACAGCTGTCCTTTTGTATAACTGGTACCCTGTCCCATGCATCTGCCTCAGTACTCAAAGCTTTTTAAAGCACTGTGAAAAAAGAACAACATTAGTTACAGAGACCTGACAAAGGGGAGGAGAAGAAAAAAAAAAGAAAAATCGAGTTCAGAGCAAATGAGAAAAAAGCAGAAAGGAAAAGGAACGTGAAATAGGAAAGACCACAAAGTACAAAATACCAAGGGAGACACTGATGAGAACAATGTTTCCAATTGGAAGTATATGAATTCATACCTATATCCCCTACCAACAGCGAAATAATTATTGCAAGCCAAAATAATGTAGGAAGGCCATGAGGATGCACATGTTGCAGAACAGGACAACTATATAACTCCTGAAATCCTTCCTTGTTCTTCCTATTTCCTTCTGCTGTGGTATGAAGCCATTCTGGGAAAGATGGGGGATTTGCCCACACTTTGGACAAAAATGTAACACATTTGCAGGTACTGTGAAATGCTAAACACTACGAAAGGAATTGTGGAATTCACCAGTCCAGATCTGAGTGGGCACAGTGAGTATATGCACCTCAGCTAGCAGGAAGCAATCTGATCTACAGGAAGGTGTCCCTACCTGTGACAGGGAGGTTCAATTAGATGATCTTTGAAGGTCCCTTCCCACCCAAACCATTCTGTGATTCTATGATTCTGTGACATGTATGATACAGGCCAAAATGGGATACTTGGATATCCTGCTGAATATGGATTTGTGCAACATCTATCATGAATGGAAGCTGGCAGGGTCTGATCCTTAATACTTAAAGCACAACAAGTACAGAAATTATTTCAAGTTGTAAAAAATCCAAATTTTTTACAATCCAAATTGTAAGTCTGCCATTTTCTATCACCACCTGAAGTCAGCTGAGATGGCAGCTACCATGTTTAAATCATAATCTTTTTGAAAACCTAGTGTTAAACTCATAAAAGATGAAGGCAAACTCCTACAGAGCACAATAATATACTTAGCATTAGGCTCTTAACACTTCAAAGTCGTGCTAGATTTTCACTTAGGTTTTGGGTCAGTTACATTATGGTGTCCAGCACAGTATCACACATCTTACTTTGGGATTCCTTACGCTGATGTTTTGATTTTGTTCCTGCAGACAAAGTATGTTTTGAAAAATCCTAGAAGAGAGGCTCATTGTGAATATTTAGCACAGTGGACAAAATGCTCTGTCCAAATGAAGGAATCCATGAAGTTTCACCTGCTGGAAGGATATTTGGGGTATGCAAATCTGGAGTATTGGGGTAGTACTGTATTTTAAGGAGTAATCTCACTGTATATTCTGAGCACCTTGTAGAAGGGGTTTGGCTCTGCATCTGGTCAACAGGGCAGATATAGAAATCTTCAGAAAGTAATTGAAACCATGAGCTGGGTAAGACTTAACTTCCAAGCCTGACTGATCCGAAATGTCTGCTTCACATTGTTTGCAATAGCAGCCAGAACCCCTCGTCATGTATATCTAGGACACAGGAAATGGTCAGTGACTATGACTAGAAGTTCATAAACAATGCAGATGCATTTGAAACAACTTAGGTGCTAGAAAACTTTCAAAGGTCCATGGTACATGGCAATTTATGTTGCAAATATTATTCAGAAGTATTTTGCTATTAGTACTGGGGGACAATACCACATTATGCGTTTCCATACCTGACCTCAGGAAGAAATGAACTTTGATTTCAGGCTTTGCTCTTGTGCCTCTAATACTGTATCTCATATTCCCAGAGCAGATGGTTGAAGGCCTGTTCCTCTGCCCGGGTCTTACAGGTTTAGCTGCACATAGACACATTTATATATTAAAACAGTAGACAACAGGTCAGATTGTTAGCTGATGTAAATAAGCAAAGCTTCCTTGTCTCTGCAGACAGCTCTGATTCATACCAGCTGAAGACCAGTACATTTTCACTAGGTCTGGATTCAGTAAACCACACACACACAGAGTGCAAAGCAGCCTATTGTTTGAAGGAAACCTTTCTTGTTTAGGGCACTGCTGAACAAATAAACTAGGCAGCAGAGGGAATTAGCAGGAATGAAGAGCATTAGTTCCTCAGAGAAAATAACATCAAAAAAAGCCCTTGGTATCCATCAGTCAGAATTCCTTCAGTGCTAGACAAAAGCTGCAATGGAAATTGCTGTGTTGTAACCTATGTGATCCCATACTGAATAATTTACTTGAAACACTGTGCTTCCAACATTGTACAGATCGAGTATCATGAGCAAGGAAAGAAAGTAAATGAGAAATTAGAAAGAACTTAAATGCTATTCAAGCAAAGCACTTAACCATGCATTTAACTTTTAACCTGAGAGCAGTCCCATGGAAGTCAATGGGATTACTTACGTACTTAAGTAAATCATGCGATTAAATGGTCTGGTGGATCAGGATTTTAAAAATCTGCATGGCTGTTACTTAAAAATGGATACAGTACAGCAGAGGAAGGAAAGGAGAAAAATCTGTTTTCCATCCTCAGTTTCAAGTGTACTGACAAAGGCATGATAAGATCTAGCACTAGGAAGTTAGAGTTGGAAAAATCCAGCCTTGAAATAAGACATTTCCTCGTAGCTGTCAGGAAAATATTGAGACAGCTTACGAGAAGGGAGTTTACCCTCACACAGAGTTCTTATGATGACGTTAAACATACTAAAAGAAAAAGGGGATTAATCCAGATTCTGGGAGTAAACTCAAGGAGTTTAAAAAAAGAATTAGGCAGTTCCTGGAGAAGAGACACCTCCACCAGTTCATTGCAGTATACTGGTCCACATCCAACCTCCAGCTCAAAAGATTCCTAAACTACTGATTACGAGACAGATGATTTTATATTGGCCTTCTTTTTGTGTTTCTTGTAAGCATCTGCTGCTTTTGGAAGTACTACTTGTCTGGACATATTTCTGATTTAACCTAGTACAACCATATTTCTTTTCCGTACTGTGCTATACATACAAACACATCATGAGAGGATTAAGCTGGCTGGTATTTGCAGTCTTTTCTGGCCCTAAAGTATGTCAGCCTGACTTGTGCTTACCCCCTTTGCTCATGAGTTTGAAAGGGAACAGCATTGATTAAATTTCCTGGTGCAGTTTGACAACCCTGAGCTTCCTTGAGGATTTGGGAAGGAAGTGAGTACTGCACTGCACAGTCGTCTGTGACTCAGTGGCTGTCAGTGGAGATGGAGCCATCCAGGAGCTTCTCTCCTGGGCAAATCCCAGCAGCCAGGGTGCCACACTGTGACAGAGGGACCTCCATTTCTCCTGTCCATGGCACACGCTTTCTAATCTCCTAAGGCAAAAAAAATAAAAAGTTATTTCAGTACTGTCATATGTGGATAAAACTTGCATATCCTGTGGTTAACTAGAGACCAGACCAGGTGACCTCACTCAGTTTTTTCTGGCTCCAAAGGCTGTAAACTGTTGTCCTGGGCTAGGGCCCATCAAAGCCCATCTGAGCCCCTGGAAATACTTGTATTGACTTCACTCTGCATGAACAAGACTTCAACTCAATGTACAGACTATGTCTGAGTCAACGGGGGTCCAAAAAGAATGCGGCTCAGCTTGCAGTAAATACATACACCTAAATGACCACAAGCAGAGCTCTTCAGAAAGGACTGGTAACAGCATCCTCACAGAAGTTTAATGTGTGAAGGCTTAATTAGCTATAGATACCAGCGGGAGATATTCTTCTCAGCTTTCTGTATGAAAGGTCTACTGAAGTTAAAAGTATTTGTAGTTACTTATGGGGAAAAAATTTAGGATCGGCTATGGGGCCCTACAGGATTCAGCCACTGGAGAAAAGCTGTTTCACCAGTTTGTCCATTTCCCCAAACGAAACTGAGACCAACCCACATAATTTAATGGGTTCTAAATGAGAAAAGACTCGTGCTTTAGGCCAGAAGCACATCTGGTATAGCCCTAAGGATCTAGTTCATAGCAGTAATATTTTTTGCCAGTTTTAATCCAGAGCTTCTGCAAGTTTCAGTATGAAAGCTCTTAGCTTTAGACCTAAGATATGGCAGAGTGCTGGGAGCAATTAACTGTGCACTTTTACCCTAAATACCAAAGTTTAATATGCCTATGTCTCTCGTGGCAGAGAGGTGATCCCAGTTTAAATGCTGGGCTTTTTGTTAAATACTGAGCTTTGATTTTCCTGTTCTTCTTTATGCAGTGATATGGAATCAGTGAGAAATAGATGCATCTTTGCATATAAATGGAAGTCATCATTGTCTTAAGCCAGGTGTTTATAAAGCAGTTATGTGCCTGCTGTTAAAATAACCCAGTTTAAATAATAAGATATTTAGGAATGTTAGTTGGGAAATAAGGAATATTTCATTTTGTACAAGTTACAATAACACACCTCTTCAACTTGGCATTATTATTATCTTTACACATAGTCACAGTAAGGGAGATTTGCATATGGTGGGTTTGTGTCTTTGTGGGTAGATTTGTCTTCTACACTTTCCATCTGTGGAATATAAAAGCTCAGGACTTTATGAGGAAAAGGTAACTTGAGACATAACCTTGTTCTACTTGGCAATTCAAAATTCCCACATGAGACCAAAAATTTTAAAGAATATAAAGATTAGGGTCTGTTTTCTCAGTGGGTATATTAAATTAGGGAGGTAGATGGTTAGCCAGGCATGGTAACAAAGACCCCATGCAGAGCACAAGTGAGAGCCCAAGGTCTGGCTCAGCCTCAAGCACTGTCAAGCAGAGGAGACTACATTCCTGGACACTGGGTGTGATAGAGAGGCATTAGAAAACATGAAGCATTAATTATGTACATGTGAGCAAAAAATGTGGTAGCTGGTCAGCTAGCAGGACTGTGTGTGTTTGAGAGAGATGACTAACCTAGAAAATTTACTTGGGGCTGATATAATAACCTGTTTTCATAAGACAGGGATTTTTTTTCCTCTGCTTGTTTGTGAGTTGTGCTTTGTTTGCATTTGTTTTCCATTATATTATTTGTAATTGTTGCATTTTCCTGAAAAGTTATAACTTTGGCTCATACAGTTGAAAACCAGTTTTCATCAATGCAAGAGGCAGGCACTCAAGGCAAGTAAAAGTGATGTGTTTGCTTTTTAACAAGAAATTAGCTGTCACAGAAAATTATCTAGGCAAAAAAATTCAGTGAAGGCTGCCTTTACTATATGATATATTTTAGAAATGTCCTAGTATTCTCTAAACTGCAAAAATGCTGCCTGTCATTTCACAACACTCTGGGGAAAGGCAGCTGAATCCCGCTTTTAATTGTGAAATGATAGGCACAGTTTCATGCATTTGGAGGAATGTAAAATATTTCCATTATCATTTCTTGCTTTTCTCCTTATCCCTGCTTCCTCTGTCTCTCCTTTCCCCCTCACTACTCAAAGTAACATTTGGGAGGGGAGAGACATTTATCAGGAATACACATAAAAAGATTTCCCATGGAGTTTCATAGAAAAGAGATATTGATTAGAGGACAGGGAAAACAGGCTTTTTCAAGAATAGGCTTAGCAGGGGAAATTGAACATTCAGTACAGGAGTGTGGAGAGAAATGCTGGATCATCGCCATAGGGGCTGGCAGCTGAGGAGGGAGAAGAACAGTGTGGGGAAGCACAAAGAGGTTACAATAACAAAAAATTAGTCTAAATATAATATCCTGGCACTGTTGGGCTGGAATAGAGTCCAAAGGGCAAGTTTGGTGTTTGAAGATAGAGACTGGACATAGGATCTGAAATGCTTCCTGGGCAAGAACTCTGCACTGACAGGGAGATGGTTGCATGTCCGTCAGCTCAAATGCCATAACCAGAGACACAGGATTGGCCATGAGCTAGTAACTTCCACGTGGTGATCCCAGGAGGCTGCAGCACTCACACTGCCTGTTATAAATCCCCTGTGAAGAAGCAGGGTACCCAAGAAAGATGTTTAGCACATGGACAAAGAGATGGGAGACCTGACTTCCATGTATCTCAATACCACATCCTTCCTGGTTGTCTTATTTGCTCAGATGCTCAGTTTCCTCTTGAGACAGTTAGTTCCAGGGAGGCATCTCAATTATGTAGATCAGCAAATCACAGCTGTTTCTCAATCCAGGTGTTATAAACTGCCTCCAGCAAGCTTCTCCCAAGAGCTGAGCTGCCTGTGGGTGATTGCACAGACATCTCCTCCTCTGCCCTCCTCCCCGTACCACCAGACCCGAAAGCTGCTCGGTGCCACCCCATGCTCCCTGGTGCCACACCACCGGGCTGGTTGTATTACATGTCAAGACAGGCAAGATTCAGTCTGACAGTTCAGAGCTGTGGGTGAAAGAGAACTGGATCGTTAAGGAGCTGTGTTTCTTTCAGACTCATGAGCAATGGTTTCATTGCGGACGAGGATGCTAAGACAATATGTAAGTTATCAGAGCTGTCTTCACTTCCAGTTTCTGGGTCCAGGCTGTGCTCTGTTTCCAGATGGATGTTAGGCACTGATGTGCATCAGCCAGCCATCTCCCCCGTCCACCCAACCCTGACATGCCTGCACAGCCTACAGAGCCTACACAGCCACGGTACTGGCTCTGAGGATCCATGCATGGGTGCAAGCTCAAACACACATGGGAAAGCACAGCTTGATGTATCTTTCACTAATTGGGTGATGAGACCAAGAGAGATGAAGAACAGCTGCAAGAGCTGTACACGAACTCATCTGCAGCTTTTTAAGAGCCATAGCTCCAGGGGAACTGTTGTTCTGCCAGCCACTGTTACGCATTACCAAATAAAAGGGCTCCTGTCCTCTCTGCCTCAGTGACATTCCTCCATTAATTGTCTCCTTAGCCGTCACTGTCTGAGGGAGGGGGATATAGCAGAGAAAAAGTCATAGGAAAACTGGTGGAAAACAAAGTATCTGGCCAGTACATTTAATTCAGTAGGTAAATTCAGTAGGCTTGGATTTCTTAAATAACTTCTGTGCATCTGACCTGGGCTAACATTTAGACTTTAAGTTTCTTCAAGATCAATTTAATTGAATTTACTATCTAGAATTTAATTAAGTTTACTATATAGAGTTGCAACTCGTAGTTTCCTGGTAGCAATGCAATTCCTTCCATAAAATTGCATTTTTAAGACTAAATAATACCCATCCTTTTTACCTATAAATGTATAAAATAGTATTTCTTGCTCACTTGCAACAAAGGAATTTGATGCTGGATCGCCTCCTGTTATTAAGTGGGTTGAATATTTTCACTACATCTGAGGAAACAAACCAGACAGGGGTCACCTGTTCTGCAAAGTATATTTTAAAATGTTTATTTTGCACCTCTGAACTATTTATTTCTTTTCACTGCCATTACAGAAAAATATGGGTTTATACTTAAAAAACATCAGTGAGAAGCTTTCTATGCTTGTTTAAACGGAAGTAAACTTGAAGACCTTGTCAAAACAAGTAGGTTAAGCTTGACTAATCAGCTGAACTCATTCTATTAATAGCCAAGGTGGCATCATTATTCCATTAAGCTTTGTCTGGAATATTTGGGGCAGGTGCATATTTCCATACAGAAGACATTAAATCATATTAATCTTTCCAAAATGAAAACATGGTAATTTACTCTCTATTTCTTCAGTCTGGGAAGGAGTATTGCGCCTGGCTAAAAAAAAATAAGGACCAATGAAACTGAGACTTTTTTTAGAAAACCTTGTTATGGATTGGTTAGGTGGAGTTTGAAGTGATTTTGACATTCTCGTGGAATATGGCCATAACTGTAGTTAAACTATGTGCCAGTGGAGACATTAAATGCAATCTGATGCAATTAAGATTACTGGGAAATAAAGATGACTTTTGATTTGTCAGTCCTGTAGTAGAAGGGTATAAAATTGCGAGAGAGGTAAAATCAGGTGTTACATTTTCAGATTAAGTAAATGCAAATTTATCAGCCTCATCCAAACCATGATAGATGGGAGCTCACATTTTGCCATTATCCACCATTTCCTTCAGCCATAACATGAGTCTCTTAATCTAACAGTGCCTTGTGTAAAGAAGGTGAATCCACTTAGGGCATCCACGGAGAGCATTTGCACATAATTTTCTTTTTTGTGATGGATTCCTCTCCAGCTCTAATGGATAAGTGTTTGTCTATGGCTCCAAGAGGGAGTCAATGTTTAGATATTTCTGCACATATTTTCTCCAGGTGATCATCAGTAGTACTGAAAAATCCAGGCACTTATTCATGAAAGCTCTTCCCAGTAGAAGTTACTAACTCTGAGCTCTGCTAGAAAAATGTTTCCATCTCTGAATCTTTAGTCAAACAAACAAAAATGCAACAAAATCTTTATCTAAGAGAAAAGGCCTGACACTAATTTTAGACATTGCTTTTAGCCACCAGCCAAGGCAACAAGCTGCAACTGAAACCTGCTATCTACATTCTGCTGCAACCATACAGATAAGCAAGTAGGACAAGCATCCCCAAGGTCCCAGGTATCTGGGGTTTAGGTAAGAACTGTATGAACCACTCAGAGTACAAGGGTCTAAAAGAAAACCCTGTATTTTAGCTTGCATACCTCCAAAATATTAACAATATCACTGAAACATTTCCTGTGTTAGGAATGTGGAAGCATCAAATGGATAAATGATCCCTATTTTCTCAACAACTGTCATAATACTGGGGAGCTATAGGGCATTCAGATCTCACTGTTTCAGTAAAATCATTTAATAGACTTGCCACAGTCCTTTGTTGCCATCTCATGGCATTAGTAGTATAATTTTCTATTGTAGTGGTTTCTTACAGGTGTAAATAGCTCTGACTTGAGACCTTGAGGAAATCAAATCTGTCCCATAATTTATGGGGGCGTTAAGGAGAAAAAAATAGACTACAGTTCCCCATCTGCCTGAAATGCCTATGTTAAAAGAGCTGCATGTGAAAGGGCATGGTGGATTAATAAGATGCTATCATGGAAGTAAGTAGCAGGGGCTCCCTACTTTTCTTACAGGTTATTGTGTTAACAAAGGGCTTACACTGTTGAAATCACAGCTAATCTCTGTTCTTGCTACACACAACAAGGATTGTGGTGTCTAAGTCAGGCTTCAGTTCTCACATATGCAAACAGATTTAGGACCTTTTGTCACTTGAGAAGTGCACACACTCCCATGTAATTCAGAATGGAACAGCTTCCAAAGAAATGGTAATAAAAAGCCTGCTCCGTGACACAGCAGCATTAGAAAATAGTGGTTGTTTTAATTGTGAGATTGTGTCCAAAACCCACTTCCAGTTTTCTTGAAGAATGGAAGTGGGTTTGGAAATGAAAGATATGTACCTAATTTTGCTGATAGCTACTGTCTTTATTCACTCCTTCTTGTAATTTTATATGCGGAAGTTCTGTTTCCATTCCTTTCAGCTCAAGGAAGAGCTTCCTTCCTGCTCTAGCTTCAGAGCTAATACATGGTATTTCTTTTTTTGTTCAGAGAAATGAGTATAGATACATTTCAACAGAAGCTTCTTGAATGAAATGCTTTCACTTCTGCTGTGAGGAACCGATATGAGTTGTTGCCAGAAGAATCTTCACATATGTAACCTCATCAGAAGCATCCTCTTCTGGCAATCCAGCAAACATTATCATGGACTGAAATAGCCATGGGAAGTGCTCTCTTATCTCTCATATGTCTTGACTTACACCTGTTGTCAGAGCAGGAAGCAGTTTAGAGAATAAAGCCTTATGATCTACTTATTTCAACACTAGTCAATACGAAAGAAAAATGTATAGCAATGGTCTTCCAAGTGGGAGCAGCCAAGCAGTTTATTCACTCTGTTATGTGCACTTAAGGCAGTTGCTCTTTGCACAAAAAAAAAAAAACCAAACAAACAAACCAGTATAAGTTACTCAATGTTTGTAATGTTTGCTTGTGGTTAAACAGCATTTGCTGTCCTTGGTGTTTGGACTTACTGCAGAAATAGAAAAGGGATTTTTCATGTTGTGGATAAAACAGAAAAAATTAATTTTGTCAGCAACTCACAACATTTATCCCTATCTTGTGAAAAGTCCACTTAAATGTGGACATTTGCCAGAATACCAAGTCTGTATCCTTAGCACATAATTTTTCTATTTCTTACTTTGCAGCTGGGTCCTCCAAGGTCTTGCTCTTCCATTTCGTATTCATTGTGTTCCAAGTAGCCAAGAAACTGACGGTAAAAGGAAAGATGTTTATTGCCAGACAGCTCTCATTTTGTGATTATATGAAAACCCTACTTGCATACGCAGCTGGGGGCATTCATATTAGGAACCCAGTTATGTGACTGCATTTTTCACTGCAGACTTTTCAAGATATCCCCATAGCCTCTCCAATCAAAAGTTTTTCACAAATGTTCTCTATAAATCATCTTGCCATTTCACTGGCAGGATTATTCACCCCAAGAGCTGCAGGTAGCCCCTCCATGCCGAAGGAAGCTGTGCTGGTCCTGTCTGTGTGGCAAAGATGCAACTGCCCAGGGAGGAAGACTTCTCTGGGGAAATCCTGGGGCTGGAAGAAGTGCTCATGGGATGTCCTACCTTTTCTAGGCCTTACAGAATGATTTGAGTCAAGGTGGCAGTGTGGTATTGAATGGCAATAGCAATATTGCCCGCTGCTGAGATACTGTGCTATGCTCCCACCCGTGAAGGAGCACTCTGTCTTGACAAGGGGTGAGGAGTTTTGACCAAATGCCATTATACAGGTAAATACATCCCTCTTGCCTAGCTCTTTTCGTTTCTTTCCCAAAACAGTGTGTTTTGTTCACCATCCTGTCTCTAAATGCTTTTGTGTTGATGGTAGCAAACTGCAATCAATGTCTGCACATTGCCGATGTGATCACAATAATGTAGATGCTTTTTGTCCCTCAACAGCACTTGATACATGGTGCATTATCGTGCATTTTAGTTTTATTTAATCCTACACAACCAAAACACCAAGCACAACAAATCTGAGAAAGGTCTAGAGGAACTCACCCCACCTATTCTAAGTAAATGTGCCTATTCTAAGTAAATGCCTCCTCCTATCTGATGATGTACCAAGCCTAAACTGGAGAACAGAGACATTCACTGTATTCTCTAGTTTCTCCTTCAAGTAACCCAGAATATTTGCAGAGATGAGGCCTGCTCTGCTTTGCCTGGAGTATTGGATCCAACCCTGCAATAACTGCTTAGTACACCCAGCTCACACTTAATTTCAGCTTCTTCCCAGTTAGTCAGGACAGGAAAATTGACATTGCTTGACATGCCAGAAATAAAGGTATTTGTGCCCACTGTCACATTTTCCATAACCCCAAGTTTAAGGCCACCTGCTTCACTGCTTTCCTCATCATATTTTCTGAATGTGCTTTCTTTCCATCTATTTAGATTGTGGAGGTAAAACATGTTTTCTGAAAGATTTTGGGCTGCTTTTCCAAAAAGTAGGATCTGCTTTTCCATTTTTTTCAGTGTATGTCTCATTAACTAGAGCAACCTCTTATGGAAGTCTCAGAGACTTTAATCCTAGTGCCTCTGTTGTACAAAATGGAGTATTTAGAGATAGAAAGTACCCATTCTTCAGGCTCAGGCTTGAATTTCAATATATTGAGCAAAGAACGTTATCAGTTCAGTGTCTGGGGAATCTCCTGATGGAGATTTCTGTGGGAATCATCTGAAAACACAGAGTTGCACAAAAGTAGCCCAGCTGTAAAAGGGCAGGTGTTTGCAGAGTGGTGGCTCGCCTGCTGACAGATAACCTGCCTTGCTAGGGGAAATAGTTCTTCTGCCCATTAAAGGATCCTGGGAAAAACCAGAGGTGCTAAGTTCAGTCTTTTTTTGGATGCTTTGGGTGGTATTTCCACTGAGGAAAGCAAACAGTCCCACTGACAAGCCTTGGGGAGAAAACTTGGCTTGCAGAGTACATCCTGTAGGAGCACCTGATCCCAGGCAGTGGCCTCCCAAAGAAACCTGAGATGCTGCTCTTTGGTTTGGTCACAAACTAAGTGGTGTTTTTCCTGGATTACTTCCCCCTTCTTTTTTTCTTTTTTTCTTTAATCCTTTCCTAAAAATTCTGTACGATTTTGCTGGTTCCTTGTTATTCACCAAACAATTGTCAAAACTACTTGGTGTCTGTCAGCTTTTTGTTCTGTATGTGCGGACAGAAGCGAGCAGGATTGCTTTGCTGCTGTCCCAAGCAGTGCTTGCAAAAACAGCCACTGTGATGTCAAAAGAAACAGTAAATCTCTGGCATAACAAAAGAGAATCAAAGTGACTTACAAAGAAATGTTAAAGCGGCGGTTTTTTCCCAACACACACACCCCACAGTATTGTAGAAAATTCCTTAAGCAACAGAAGTGGAAAGAGAAACAAAGTTTAACATTTCAGTGTCTTACTCAGCAGAGTTTTCTGAGGAAAACAGATCAGTTGAAATAGTAACCTTTGTTAGTTTTTCCATATACTTTATTCAAATAAAGATATGTGAGCTACATATGTTCCTGTTTAATCTGAAGACTTTATTCTAAATGCCTTGGATGTACATTAACTTGATATTTTTATTTATTAGTTATTGAAAAGAGTGGCACACGGGGATAATGTTGAATGTGCTGTAAATCAGTGTAGTATTTAGTTTGTAGAGATTTAGTCAGAAAAGTTAGATTTGTAGAGGGAGGAAACATCTTTTATTAGCCTAGCTGCCACAGTTGAAAAAAAGGACACAAATCTAAAAGCTTTTCCCAGTTTTCCAATAAAGTCCTTCAGTCTAATTTAAAAAAAAAATAGTACCCATAAAGCACAAAAGTTACAGCAACACCAGTATGATGATACAAAAGATGAATCATTTGTGCAGACATGGCCACAAACCTCTGTAACCTCATTGTCCACATCCTCCTTTCTGCCCAGAACATAAAATATGGTTATCGCGCTCACAGCTAATGATTTTGTTAGAAAAGGGGAGGCTGTATATGATGCATTTCATGAGGGAAATGAGTTTAGGCAGATAAGAGCAGCCTGTCTCAGCCCATGGAGCAAGCAGGAGGATGGGGCATGCAGGACAGCTGCAGTGTTAACACAGACTTACGACCAGGAGAAAACTCTCCGTTTTAAACCCTGACCACTTGCAACAAAACAAAAATAAAGCCCAGCTCTGTGATCCTTGTTTGAGTATTCCTCAGGCTCATCAAAAGATGCAGGATTGAGTTTGAGTGACTAGTTTAGCCTCCTCTTAGGGCGAAGGTTTGAAATTCCTTTACCTAATGAGTAATTGTATCATACAGAGCCTGCTGAGCTGCTAATGGCAAATGAGAGACATTTTGGGACAGAAGGAAGCTAGGAGTCCTTTCTAATTAAGTGTGCCCCTTTCTGAGTCTCTAGATAAATTCCACAATAGTTTTCAGTCCATGCTTGCATACTACACCTTTTTCTTCTTTCCCTGTTTTTCCTGCGTGCTCTGTCCACTGCTCTGCAGGCAGAAAATTCCTCTTGAATTCCTTTTGTGTCTGGTCATTCCATAGATTAAATCAGAGCCCCCTGGTTTATTATTAGGAATGCAATCCTCACTGCTATCAACATGTCTCTGGACCCTTCCTATTACTCTTTCCAATTTGAAGGTTCCTTTGCATCCTTTGTTTTATCAAAAGTCCTGTTTCCTAAATCTTCCTAAACTATGATCTGTGAATTTATGCATCATCTGGTTTATCTCCAGTGCATTGTCCAGGCCATGAAATACACAAAATGTCACAAAATATGCTCAGTTCTGCTCTGAAGGTATAGCCACCGGTCTCACATTTGAGCTGGGTATGTGCCAGTTTGTGCTGAGCCCAGGAGCCATGGAATGGCTGAGGCGCTCTGTAAGGGCTGGAAGTGCCTCACCTCAGACTTACACCCTATAGCCTCTATGCCTCTTGGTGAATCACTCCATTTCCTCTTTGTGTCTTCATGAAGGTTCTGCCCTGTGATTTCCGTTCCCCTCCCATCCCACCACTGCAATATGGATACCCCCTTCAGTGTCCCTAAATCTTCTGGGCAGCACAAGCTGTGTCTGGCTGGGACCTGCCTGCATGCCAGCTGGCCAGCTAATGTGCACGTGGGGATGGGTCGGATGGCCACTTCCAGACTGAACAAAGGCTGAGCTCTGTCAGGAACAGATGCTCCCCTGGCTCTTGTTTTCCTATGTGGACAAATGGTTCAATCAAATGTTTGGGAACTGAACAGCTCTGAGCCCTGTGTCTTTCTGCTAAATCTGATTGAAATGCGTGAATTGCATGGCAAAGTTCTTAAGAAAAGATGACAGACTGGTCTTGAGAGTTGACACGCAGATTCTTGTACAAACAGGCTGCAAAATCACATAGGAACAACTTCCTTAAGAAATAAGGCTAACAGTGTAATAGCCTGGGTGGAGAATGACATCAGGGGAGCTGGATTTGGCTTCCTGATTCTGAGACTCAGCCTGTGCATTGCCATAAATAATGTTGCTGACAGGCAGTTTTAAATTGCACAACAAATGGACCAGAGCAGGGCTACTCGATAGAGCAGAGCAAAACACATCCCCTACTCTGCCCCTAGCTGCCAGCTGCCTCCTTCTCCCCCTTCCCTTACACAACCAACTGTAAAGAAGAGATCTGCACTAGCAGGCTTGTCCTGTCCTGAAGGGAAAATAAGTCCTGATGGTTACTGTACGCCCAGATCTCCTCATGTGAAATACAGCCAGTTTGTGTGAGAGGGTCTCAGGCAGCAGTGTTGAACCCCTCTCTCTCATCTACAGCCAGCTCTGGTGCTGGTCTGGGTCTGCGTCTTGTGTGTGGTTTGGTTCTGGTGCACCTGAAACTTCACACGCTCAAGGTGGTACACAATGTCTACTTGCAAATTCTGAAGAATAGATAATCAAGTAGTGGAGGCACAAACTGAGTAAATGGGGAAGACTAGAAAGGGAGGGAGTGTGCTTGTGAAGCAGTTCATAGCGCATGGGCTCTTTGCAAAAAGCTTACCAGAAACTAGCAGAAACTCTCTTAGGCCTTTGTTGTATTCCGTCTTCCTGAAACCTCCTCCTGATGTGAAATGAAGCTGTTCTGGCACTGGAATTTTGTCACTCTTCAGATATTCTAATTATCTGCCCTAACAGGAGCCTGGTTTCCTAGTTCACTGTTTCTTTTTCCTCCCTTGAGACTATTTCTGGCATGTGTTTCCACGTCATTATGCGAACACCAAGTGCAAAAAACGTCTTTAATGTTTCAGCAAGACTGTACCTAACTTATCAAGTGAATCCAAAAGTGTAAATCTGTAAGAAAATCTGCTGCCTTTTTCACTGACCCTTTTACCGTTTAGGATCAACTTGAAAAGCACCTTGTAACACACATGAAAAAATTCTGATTTCCTCTCCCTTTTATGCTTCCTTACCTGACACACCTGAAGTGAAGCATTGCTGGGTGATACATTTATCTGCTCTCCTCCATTTGGAGCCAAGTCCTCAGTGATTGTGATGGATGTAGAAAGGGAGAGAATGTGGTTCCTCACAGAATCCATCACTAAGAGGTAAATGAGAAATACTGAAGCTGTCTTGAAGTGAGATTTTAAGTGTCAGGGAAATTTTGAAAAGACCAAGTAAAACTTACTGGGATATTGTAATCAGACTTGGGGGATTTCAAGGACTATTTTTAATAAAGCTGGAAAAATAGTGGCAGTGCCCAGAATATTGCTTATATCTGGAGCCTCTCATACAATGAATACAGGCTCCTGACTCTGCAGAGAAAATTAAAGAACGGTGATATGGGTAGATTAGCAGAGTTGCTGAGGGCTTTGCAAGGTGACCACAAAGAGGAGAGGCCAGGGATGGTCTCAAAGGGGAGGCAGGATAAGCAGGGGATAGCAGAGCAGAGGCAGGCAGGTACAAGGGTCTCATCAGGGTTCCCTGGGAGGGTTGGCCCTGCCAAAACTGCTGCTCTGAAGGCTGTAGCAGAAGCAGCAGAGAGTCCGTGTGTCCTGAGCAGCGACCCAGGCAAGGGAGGCACCCAGGTCACTGTCATTTTCCCATGCAGATGCTCTGCCCCAGTAGCTCTCCATTTGCTGTCTGCTGCTTTCCCTGGCACTGGAAAAGAGCTCTCAATGTCTGTTTTGCCTTTGCTCTGTTGGGTTGTGCTGAACCAAAAGCCAGCCCCTCAATGTGTGTGTAAAAGATGTCCAAACACCCATTTTTGAACTCCCAAGTGGGCTTTGCAGCTTCTCTGCTGTCCCTGCCCTGCTTTAAAAGTATGTGCTGAACTACACTGTGTCCACAAAGAGAAACATGCCAGTTTAGCAAAGAAGATAATTAAAATTTTATTGAAAACATACACCAGTAAGAATGTCTGCTTAAAAACTGCCTCCCTGCACATAACTATAGGCTCTACCTTTTGTTTTCAGCTCAGAAATGAACAAACCACACAGCAAGGATTCACAAGGAATGCTTGTTAAGAAACAGCAGTTTCAAAGAAGAGTCTGAACTGCAAGATGCAAAAATACTAATGGTGACATGAAGCAGGTTGGAGCTGCAAACAGACTGTCCTTTCGTGTTCAGTAATTTCACTCCTGGCAGCTGCTACTAGCTGATTCCCTGTTCTGCCCTGCCCAAGATCTGTGTAGGTGTATACATACACATACGTCAAAGGAAAAAAGTATGGAAAATACTTTGTTCTTAACGCGAAAATATCCATCTCACGAGGTTTAAAATGGAGACCTTTTTTCCTCACAAAATGGAAACCCTTTAAAATGCAGATATGTGTAAAATAGCCCAACGACCCCCCCCCGCCCCCCAACTTTAAAGAACAAATTAGCTGGTTCTGTGGCATCTCACCAGGCTGTGGAATTTATGAAAACCACATTCCTTGGATTCTAAAACACTGGCCATCCCGCTGCTCTTTCAAATAATGTTGATTTTGCTGACTAGTCTCTCTGAGAGCCAGCACAGTTGTCTAATTGTAAGTAAATAATCTCGGAACAAATCCGTGTTTGACATACTGTCATACTAGCATTTACTGTTTTGCAAAAGGGATTTACTTCAAGGATATTGAAAAATTCCACTGGTGTTTAAGGGGAGTAGCAACTGTGACCCCCTATAAATTAAAATGCTTGACCCTGGCATATGATATAGAAGACCCAAAGTATTTCACAAGTTCAGATCAGTGAAGGCAGAAAACAAGCCCTGCTTCTGAAGGTGCAGTATTATGTTCCCACAAACATCCGTGAGGACCGTGAAGGTTTACAAGGGTGAGCTATTTAAAGCTCAGGCTCCTAGGCTCACGTGCAGCCCCCATAGCTTCTTTGGGAATGTATAAGGTTGATTATAAAGGTCTACCCTTACAGATCATGTTGCTAGGAAAGGACATGCGGGCCGCATTCAGAGCTGCTGTAAAGTGCTTAAGAGGGACCCTGGTGCCACTGTGATGTCAAAGTTCAAGAGCTTCATGAGTCCTGCAGACCACCTACAACCTGAGGCTGCCAAATCCTAGCATCCTTCGTATTCAAGGGAAGATGAAGCTGTGAAATCTAGTCTAAAAGCCTGGAATCATCAGGCTGAGCATGGCCCACCACTGCTCTTCTGAGACCCTTTCAGGGCAGGCTGGGATAACACAGGGCCTCGAGCACCAACTGCCCCACTGCTCTTGAATGTAATGCCATAGTTGTAGTGGTGACATTAACACAAGGGCCTGTAGGGAAGGGTTTACTTGGCTGAGATGTCACAACCCTTTCTCTGGCCATACAAGCCAGGACCTAGTAGCCTGGCATACGAGCAAGCTCTGAAGAGCTCATCATGATCTCAGATGAGGACACCACAGCAGCAACGTGGGCACAGCAAACTGCATGGCCTGTGGTGCCTGAGAGCCCCAGCCCTGCAAAGCTCTGAGCCTTGCAGAGGATCTACGAACATCCAGGACGAGGCAGATGACGAGGGGAATCTGAAGTGCAGGATCACCTCCAGGAATTACATACCCACACACACATACTGAATATTGTGACCAGAAATGGGAAGGATGATGGACCGAATTTCTGTCTTTCACTCTATGAATCAACATAAGAAGCTTCATTATGTGTTGGGGTTTTTTCTATCACCAGTATGAAGATAGAGATCTATACCTCCCTTTGTGGAATTCTTTAAGAGCTGATATTTATGATGTCATCATTGTCGTTGCTGTTTTCATTTGCATCAGCCCTGCTTACTTGTTTAATACAGCCATGGAAAGAATGCATCCTTTTCTAGTACAACCACTGTAATATCATAGTCAGTGTATAACCTGTTTGAAAAGGGGTGCAGAGCTCATTACAAGTTCCAGTGATTCCAGTTACCCCAGCATGATGCTCCATTAAACCAGTGAGTCTTATTGAGGCCCAAACCAAATTCTGTGAGTGTGATGCAGAATTCCCAAAGGTGTGTGCTTTGGCTGGTTAGATGTAGGCTGATGTTTGAGGTTTTTTAAGAAGAACGCTTTCCAGGTTCTCACAATCTGTCACAGCACTGAATTCAATGTGCCTTGTACCATTAAGTGTTATAAGACAAAAAGGTGACAGATCAAGAACAATTAAGTTTTCATATCCTATTTTTACATGGCTGAATACTTTTTCTTTTTACTGTGCATTTGGTGTACATGAAGTGAAGAGCTTTAACCTGTGACATACTTTAGTTCTAACCCCTTTAATATTCCCATCATAATGAAGAGGAAAAAACTGGCTTATTGTGAACAAATTTAATAGAAATATTCATAGAAAACAACAACAATGATCTGTGTTTAACGAAAGCATTCAAATTAATTATTCAGATATCTAAAAGGTCCTGCTAATAACGAGTTTGTATTTGTCTGAAAAGTTAAACTATTGAAGTACAGTCAGTGTAATGGAAGTATACAAAGCTTTGTTTCAATTCTTGGCTCCTACAGGGAAAAACTGTCTCTTTGGATTTGTGTACATCTGTTTCTATCTGAGACTAAAATCCAAAGAAACGGGAGCTGGAACAGTTTTTGGTGTTGATTCAAGTGGTGCATGAGAATTCAGGTCAGTTTTCTCACTGGATCAGTACCAATTTCACTATTTCCAGTCAAAGAAGTTATGATGCCTAAAATGTTCTTGAATGGGACTGCATAAAAAACTCCAGCATGTCAAGCCAGTTCTTCTGGGCTTGTGTGCTGCTCATGGAGAGATCACTCATAAGTGCTGCTAACAAATTTGCCCTTTGTGACCTCATGCTGTGAAGTTACCTCAATAATTAAAAGAGTTCCTATATCAAATAACAAAGCCGCTTTTTTGACAGTGGAATGTGTAATGTTTGTAGATTTTCCTCTCCAGTAAGCTGTCAACATTTTCAAAGGAAAACAGGAAGACGACTAGTAGGGAGATCACAAGGTAGGGAGTCAGGAGGTCTAGGTTTATTCCTGGCCCTGTCACCATTACATTACATGATGCACTGCTCCTCTCTGCTTCATTTTCATTATTTCCCATACAACAGTGCTGCTCCTGATGGACTCTGGGCTGTGCTCTCGGTGCTGGGGACCCTTGGGGAAGCTGTGGTAGCAGGAGATGTTCACAGTCATCCAGAACTCCCGGGCACATACACCAGTGTGAATTTTCAGAAAACATCGTCTGCCTCTGAAAAAAACTGTACATTTTTTTGCCTCTCTGAAAAGTTCAGCTGCTTTGAAGGGAATATTAACCACTTTCCCATGAATACATGTACTGGCCACAAAGGTGCCATTATAATAGTTGTCATTTAATCCAATGTTTGTCTTAAGCAATAAATTTTCAGCAACAATCCAATAATATTTCCCTGGGATCCCAAATGGCTTCTTTTTTTTCTTTCTTCTTTTTGAGGCTGAATTAACAATTACGTAATATAAGGAGGTTTTTTTTTCCTTTTGCTTCATAAATGATTTTTTGTTAGGCACAGTGGAAAAAGAACACCATATAACAATTCAAAGTGAAGCCATCTGGCTTTGTGTCCATCTAACAATGTTAACAAATATCCCACATCTAAAAGAAACATGAAGAACTATTTCTGTGCCGTGATCATTTACTTCACTTCATAGGAGCATAACACGAACATGCGTATATTAAATGGAGCCCATGCTTCTCCCTTTTTTTTTTCCCCCCCATGGCATTTCATTACTTCTTTGCCTATGTTTCAGTGATCTTGCCTCCACTGTGGTGAGCCTTAAAAAATCAGAAAAAAATTCTCAAAGCTATGATCTTGCTGTTCCACTTGGTGTGGGCTCCTACCTTGTGGCCCAACAGAAGGCAGGTTGTCCAGACGTGACTGCAGGTAAACTATGCCACATGAAGGGAAAATAGAAGGGAACTGCAGTTATCACCAGGATGCAGCCCTTAATTCACTTCAGAGTAACTCGTTGGCTTGTTCTATAGCCTGATGGGTTTACACTTCCAGCATGTGAGTGCACTGCATGATGCAAGATAAATATGAAACATGAAAACATGAAAAATGTCTCCCTGCCTGTTGACATTTTGATATTGCTTGTGGGAAGAAAAAGAAAAGAGCAGGAGGGATTTCAAGCTTAAATTCATGCTACTAGGAAAGTCTTACAATTAGTCTACGCCCAGTCTTCCTTAATGTGTGGTCTCCAAGACATCAGAAGGCAGACTGTGAAATGATTGCAAATAAAATTAAAAAACACACACACGCACACATATTCCCACAGATGCAAACAAGCAAGCAGGCAAAACAGGATAAAATAAAACTAAATATATACAACTAACTAAATAAAAATCCTGCATGGAGTCTAGCCTTAGTATTTGACTGTAGTGAAAACTACCTCAGCAAGGTGATCCTTGGATTTCTTTTTTCCTCCCCCAACCCATTAGGTGGTACTTCAGTAAGGAGGAATGATAACCGTGGCAAACACCTTTAGTGAAGACACAAATTTCACCGATAAACAGAGTTTGTGCTCACACAAGCACAAAAGGTCTTCACAGAAAAACATCACGAATAGACACAGAGTTTGTATGGACAAGCCTGTCAGTTTGGGAGTGCTTATTTTAATGCTCATTTCTGTAAAGCCACAGGCCAACACAACGACTCTGGCCTTTCCACCACAAGGAAGTGGGACAGCTTTGATGAAATAGCTCTGCTTGGAAGTGAAGATGGGCATCTCTGTAGCTGCAACTGTATTTTGGTTAGGAGGGAATTGCATCTCTCTTGGATTCTCCTCCAGAAGCTGGTACCTGTCTGGTGTATTATACAATGAACTGTCCCTCTCGGGGGCACAGAAGAGACGGGCAATGGCCAAGGACTTGTGCTGGTGCAGATCCCTTCATCCCTCCTCTCCCACCACTGAAGGAAACTGCAGGTGCCAGATAGAAGAAAATTCCTAAGAGCTTCTGCAGGGCAGCTGTCTTGATCTCTGCACCTCTTCAGGCCCAGGACATGTGCAGCTGAGTAAGCAAATCCGTAGGATGGCCAAGCTTTAAGTAAAATAAACAAATAAATTAGTTAATTAAATGTTGATATCTTGAACTCCTAATTTATACATAGCATCCACAAATTATCATTTAAGCCTCTCAAAAGATGAGAATAGTTTGGCATATTCATTAGAAATTGCAGTATGTTGTTCCTGGATACCCCAAATTAAAATCCAGGGAGCCTCTTGCCTTCCAAGAGAGGAGCCAGGGGCAGGCACCAGCAGTGGTGGGACTCCAGCAGTTGTGAGTGGGCTCCGTACCAGGGTATGGGCTCTCGTCCTGGGAATCCTGATGTTTGCACGCGCACACACACACGCTCAGCTAATCCAACTCTGCTGAGGCTATCAACGGCTTTTCTTCTTCTTTTTCATGACCATCTGTGGTTTTGACTCATTTATTCCAAAACTGTGCAGCTAACTCTGCCTAGCTACCTAAAATTAAAGATCTCAGCTGGCTTTTCTTTTTTTTTTTTTTTCCCCTCTTTTTTTAAAAATGTGGTTTCATTACAATCTCTCCTCCTTTCTGCTTTGTGACTGAGAGGTGCTCATTTAGGTGTCCCAAGACAGAGGAGAAGGGTTCAGAAATCCTGTATGGTGTCATCTTCCTTTAGGGGAACGTGTCTGAGAGAGCACTGAGGTCTTCAGTGTCCGTCCTGAAGACTTTCTCTTTTTCCTGGTGACACAAGTGTTTTCTTTGCCATTAGCTCACCATGTGGGAATCGGTGTCTTAACATGCATAACAGTGCAGCAAAAGTTTAGAATACGCTACAAAGCTTAATGACAAAAATATGTGTAGAATCAAATAAATCAAAATCTTGCTTTTGGACTGGTTTCTGTGGGTGGAAAGTTGTTCTTGTATTTCATTTTAAAGCCTTCATTCATTCCTGCAATAGAATGCTATCTGTTTTGGTTTTAATTTGGTCAACTTCACACAGTTTTTCACATGCAACAGTCTATAAAAAGCAAAAGCTGCACTTACCATTAGACAACAGATTTAAGATACCTCTTTACTATCTTGTTTCTTTATCCAACATCTTTTTTAAAAGTATGTGATGTTTACAGTAGGACAGAAGGTAATGCTTTTTACTCATCTTAGAGAGTTTAGCACCAGGGGCCTCATCAAATGGGTGTCTCTTAATCACACAGCCAAGCAGTTAGGCTCAAAGGAATGATTCTTTTTAGCATAAATTCACAAAAATATGTCTTGTTGAGGCCTCCCAAAATGATGTAATATAAAAAATATATATAAACACAGGAATTATTCAGAGAGGTTTTGCAATCTTGACAAACTACCCATTAAAAGATGGATCTTTTTCCTGAGAGGGGAAGTTATTCTTAGCATCAGAACAGAGCCACTTTCAAAGTAAAGTAAGTGAAAGGGGGGCTGTATTTGTTCACAAGTAGTTCAAATTTGTATCGACCTTGAAAAAATTGCAAACAAAAGAAAAGGCTGTTGAATTTTGCATCAACATGTAGACAACTGCAGTAAAAACCTTGGGAGTATTACGAGTGGAGCAGGAGTGGAAAAGTCAGGGTGGGCAACCACCCAAAGGAGTAGCAGGGGAAGGTTTATGAGTGAAATATCTGCTGACAATACCTGGATTGCCAGCATTGAAGAGCCCAGATTGAAGAGTCTGTGTGCAGCTTCTCAGGACACCCAGACCGGGAGACACGGAGGTGGGCCAGGCTGAGTAATTGATGCCTCAACTTCTAGATGGTTTGAAAGAGGCACATACAAACCCACATCACTGTCACCAATCTAAGAAGCCAGGACATGTGAGGAGGACTTAATAGGTGGCATCCCTTGTCCTACTTGCCAAGGAGTCCCAGACAGACTACCTGGGTACCCATATCTGGATGCCTGAATGCATCGATTTGGGTATATACCCCCCGTAGTGCTTGTCAGCATCAGCGTATGGACACAAGAGTGTGAGTGAAATTTACTCCATTTTCTAAACAAAATCACCTTCCCCTCTCTAAATGTTTGCCTTGATCTTTGATAGATCACTGTTAGTGTTGCAACATTATTTCTTACAGCTGTATGGGAAATTCTGGCTTTCAAAGAACTTTGTGTGTTGTTATGAATCAGCGATTGCTCTGCCGCCTGCTTGCAGTGAGCACGGGCAGGTTCCAGCACAATTTGCTTCTAACAGCATAAAATAGGAGTTACACATCCAAACCCATCAGATGTTTGTTTAACTGTACTGGATTTGCACGGCCTTCCTTTCTGCCAATAAAATACAAAAAAAAAAGGTAATCTTCTCAACATGCAGTGAAATCCCGACTCGCTGAAGCCAGTGGCACATATCCCATTGATTTCAGAAAGGCCAAGTTTTCATTGATGGCTTCTTGTCTTCCAAGCTGTTGAATGTGAAAGCTGAAAGAAAAGGATGTCTGCAAAGATGCCTCCTTACCAGGCTCTCTAAAGTAAGCACCATCAGAAAGAGCAAAAGCAGTAAGACTACTCTAAAAAGAGCATATTCAACCATCAGTTGAATTTCAAGCAGATATTTAATAGCTTTTAAAGAACTAAACAATATTCACTGCTGTAAGAGATGAAAAGTAAAGAGCATCTTTCCCATTAAGGTCAATGGCAGCTCAGTCCATCCCTCAGGAAACAAGCAGCAATATCCATGTCTGCACATGTCCTTACAATGTGTTCATTTCCTTCCTATGCAGGTTTTAATAAACTGCCATCCTGTCTTAGAACAGTACCTAAAACACGGGCTGGCTTTTTCATCAAAATATTTGCCAATGCAGTAATGCCCTTTTCATCAAAATTGAAACATTTTAAAATATGTTGATACAAATCAACTCCACCCCCAAAGTCTTTCAGCACAAATGTTTCAAGAAAAGCAGTATTTCAAGAAATTAAATTTCAGCATATATTATGAAACTTCATTTCAGCATTCTGAAATTATGTTTCGATTTCTCTTGTATCAATTTTAAAACAAATTTTATAACATATGGCATGTTATACAATACTGCAGTTAGCAGAAGACAGCATAGCACAATGCAATAAAAACTATCATCACAGCTGAAATATTTTATTCCCTTACTGGGTTTTACTATCTTTTAAAGTCATTACTATGTGCTGCTTTCTATCACTGAAAGAAACCTCTTTCCTAGATCACAGTGTCTCCTGTTTTTTGCAAAGATCTGGTATGTCACTCCCATCCAAGTATTTCCTGTTTGTTTTGGAACTAAAGAGTCTGATAAATTCTTTCAACACAACAGAAATTGGAGACAGCTACACTGAGAAGATAAAATGCTTTAATGTGTAATAAACAGAAGCCCAACCTAATGATTATTTAAAATTATATAAGAAAATATAGTTACTCTGAAGTCATAAACTGATTTGAAAGCAATAAAAGTGGCATGAAGTCATATCAAAATGTAAAAATGTAAAGCAATAAGTACAGTTTAAACATTTAAAAATTTTTAACCCAGATTTTCAAAGTCCAACCCATAATTTACAGCCTTCTAAGTTGAGTCTTTAAAAAATTTTTTGCACTGTGGGGCGAAGGAAAAATAGGTTCAAATGTCATTTCTCCTTTAATTCAGAATAAAACCAAATTTTCAACAGCAAAATTTTCTGAACACATACATCCCATGTTTTGATCAGGACTGATATTTAGACAAACAAGTTAAAAGAAAACTCCTCTTTCCAAAAAGTGCCACATAGTATAGAACAGCATGAGTCCGAGTGAGCATTTAGTCAAAACTGTTTAAATTCAGAGTGGTATTAATAAACCATGAAGGAATTCAATTATTGTTCTGATATCAATTAATATATCATCACCATGTAGAGTGTAAGATTATATACAGATTTCTTATTAGCCAAAAATGCTGCCCATCAGCATAATCAGGAAGCACAAGTCCCTTGCCAAGAAAAAACATTAATAAAAGTGTTGTCTGCATGACCAGTTAATTCCTGCAGAAGGCTGAGAGCATCGGTCCGTGCACGAGGCTCTTCACCTGTGATATTCGGTACTACAAGGCTCTACAACTGAGTGAACACACCTAAATATATAATTTTTAACAGTGTTTTGCCTGACCAGCATGAACTTGCCATAAAACTAGCAACAGAGACTTTAATGTATAATTTAGAATTTACTTTTTTAAAGAATCATCTAGGTTGGAAAAGACCTCCAAGGTCATCCAGTCTAACCATCAACCCAGCACTGCCAAGTCCACCACTAAACCATGTCCCCAAGAGCCACATCTACACATCTTCTAACTACCTTCAGGGATGCTGATTCCATCAATTCCCTGGGTTTAAAATGCCACAAAACAATCCACTTGACAGGGCTCACCTGGACACATACAGGTTATGAACTTTCAGCTTTCTTGTTCATTCTTTGCAGTTATTAGTTGCAGTCTTGTTTCACAAGACTCTTAAAATTCAAAGTTTTGGCAAGAGCAATCCATTACAAGGACTGCCACCACCAAAAAAAAGCTTCCAGTGGTATAAAATGCTGCAGCCTACTTAGTTAGCAAAGCAGATCATGTCCCAAGGTTTCATTTTTCACATTTCAACCCTACCATAAAAGAAATCAATTTCAAGCTGTCTTGTCTGGTGATCGGATGCCCACATAGCTATGTCAGCGGATGAATTCATCTCCTGCATTATCACCTCTTACAGCAACTATTTTTCTGGGGCAATTACCAAAGTCATCAAAGAAGCTTCAAAGCACAGCAAATAGAGGGCTCACAGGAGCAGTCTGCTTCTAACTGGATGAAAGAAGCTGGATCATGGCCATGCCATGTAACACAGGGCTGTGTATTGTACCTCCTATCAGTGCAGAGGATTTTCGTATTTCATGGATTCAAAGTTGAATTGGGATTAGAATACATTTTGAGAAGACATCATGAGGGTTATAGACCCCATATTTTCCCAAATAACTTATGTAAAAGTCATGTTGGTGATTTAGCTGAGCTCCAGTAATTCATCACCAGCACTAGAGGAGGGTGATGAAGAAGACCACAGAGATGGAGCACCTCTCCTATGAAGACAGGCTGAGTTGGGGTTGTTCAGCCTGGAGAAGAGAAGGTTCTGGGAAGACCTTGTAGCAGCCTTCCAGTGCCTAAACAGGGCTACAGGAGAGATGGAGAGGGACTTTTTATGTGCACACGTAATGATAGGACAAAGGGGGATGGTTTTAAACTGACAGAGGGTAGGTTCAGATTAGATATTGGGGAAAAATTCTTTACTGTGAGGGTGGTGAGGCACCAGAACAGCTTGCTCAGAGAAGCTGTGGATGTCCCATCCCTGGACGTGTTCAAGGGCAGGTTGTATGGGGCTTTGAGCAGCCTGTTCTAGTGGAAGGTGTCCCTGTACATGGCAGGGGTTTGGACCTGGATGATCTTTAAAGTCCCTTCCAACCCAGACCATGCTGTGATTCTATGATTCTATGTTGAACACTTTTTCTGAAATTGGAGGCTGCACTTTCACATCCCTTTTGTTTACCCCAAGGCTGCAAAAAGGTCACAAAGAGTTACCAGAAAACACTTCTAGTCACAAGGAGCTCATTCCCTGCAGGAGAGGGAAATGAGAGGTGGCTACAGTTAGGGCCAAGGCTCCTCTAGCTGAGTCTGTTTGCTGGCAGCAGCTCAGTTCCTCTCAGGCAAGGTAACGCTTGTTCATGTGGCCAGCAAACACAGCCAGTTCTCACCCTCATCCCGCGAGGCACCGAGCTGCTGCTGAACCAGGGTTACGCAAAGACAAATGAGCCCAGCGGGAAAGGGCAGGGAAATGGAGACAGCTCACACTCATAAAATGAGAAACACAGAGTTAGGAGAATTACAGAGACTATAAAAATCCTCTGCACTTTGGAAGGTCCTTCTACCAGCAAAGCTTGGGAAGTCCTTTCCCCACAGTAATTCCTCCTCTGTATCATCCAGACCTCAAATTCCTCTCTGGAAATGAATGTGGATGGGACTATATTTCCCTGTGGTTATTGCTGAATGACTCAAAACTTTTCCCTCCCTTTTCCTGTGGGACTGAGGGGCCACATCAACCACCAGCAAAATTTTGCACTCTGTGTTTCAGCTCTGTGAAAGAAGTAGCATCTGGCCCAACAGAACAGGAAAATGGCTTACAAGTTCCAGCTTTCTTTAATTGCAAACACAAATATTATCAATATGCAAAATAAAAGACAATAGCATAAAGGCCTGCAGGGGTGGACAGAAAGTGGCTCCATGGCAGACATCCTTTAGTATAACATACACTACTGCTCCTATGAGCTGGGCCAAGGCAAACTGCCTAAAAGCATCCTTGTTTGCCACAAACACCCCATGCCTAATGTACATTAACCTGGGCATATCTCCAGCAGGTTCTTCTTAAGACTTACCTGGAAAGGCCAAGGGGGAGGAGAGCACTGCCAGGAGCAGCTCGTACTCTCCAAGCTGAACCCAGTGCTGAATGTAGCAGCGCCAGCAGCTGCAAGGCTGAGTAATGGCTTCTTTGCCTCGGTCTTCACCAAGGAGGAGTTTCAGACCTTTATGCCTAGAAGTATTGGTCAGGAAGAGGGAAACTAAAAAAAAAAGGAGAAAGAATTGAGTCAGAGGTTCCTTCGGAAACTTTGATCTATGTCCATGGAACTAGATAGGGTTTGTCCACGGGTTTGAAAAGGCTCAAAGGACAGTGGCTAATGATTCCTGCCACCTTGTCTGAGATTAGTTACAAGCACGATCTGTCCCATCTTATACCTGTATTCCTGACCTGAAGGAGGAGATGGGGAGCACTTTCATTAAGTCCGCAGATGAAACCAAACTGGGGAGTGTATTCACTGTGCTTAGAAGCAGTCCTGGGATCTCGGCCGGCTGGAGGACTGCACCTTTTAAATTGAAGACCAAGTACAAATTTCTGCTCCTGGGATGGACCAACTTACTGGAATGGGACAGGCGGGGGACTGGGAGCACAGGGAGCAGCTCCACAGAAAGGGCTGTGAGGGCTGTGGGGGCTGTGGAGGACAGCGAGCTGAACATGAGCCAGAGGTGCACCCCAGCAGGGGACAGCAGCTTCCTGCTGGGAGGTTAGGGAGAAGATGGAGCTCTACACAGTGCTCCACGTTGGAAGGAAGAGAGACAACAAGTATGAGCTGAAACAAACTAGGTGCAGACAACGTATAAGAAGCCATCAGCCTGAGTCACATCCAGGCAGGGTTCAGGTTGCCCAGAGAGGCTGTGCAGTCTCTGCCTTTGGAGCTTGCAAGACCCGAATGGGAAAACCACTGAGCAACCTGGTCTGGTCTCACAGCTCACCCTACTTGTATCAGGAGGCTGGACCAGACACTACCTGTGGTTCCCTCCAACATAAATGACTGTGTTATAATTTTGCTATCCAAGTGGGTTTTGTTCTCTGATACTTCTGCATATATTTGGATATTCATTTCTTTGCAAGAACCTTGACTATGTTCATTTAATACGTTAAAAAATGCAACTTTATTACACAGGCAAGTATCTCAAGGGGGGAGGGGGAGGGAAAGGAACATTATGAGCAGACCAGCTGCCTGTTACCAATTTTGAAGTATATTTTCTGAAATCTAATACAAAGCAAAACCAGTAACACTTAAACTCAGAAAAATACATGGTAACAGAAGAAGCAAACCCTTCCCTACTTAAACCTTTAAACATCCCCCAGGAACAATGGTCAGGTGGTGCATCTGGTGCCTTGTTTCGTTTTCCTTCCCCATGGAAATGTTTTTTGCTTGTATTGCATGTGGCATGTGGACTGAACTCAGTGTCCACTGCTGCTCCATGCTTCACAGCTCTCCCTCCCCTTGCAGTTATCCATTGCCCAAGAAACCCCAGAGATCTCCAGGTCATAAGGGAAAAGTTTGAACAAACAGGTGTATGTATATACTTGTTCTGCAGTTCCTGATGATTTTGACAGATTTTGACCAAAAATTCTTCTGTCAGCAAGCATGCCTAGTCTTTTTCCGTGAAGAAAACAGCATTACAAACGACAGCATGAAAATTCTTCACTTCAAAGGGTTATTTTATAAAACTGAGACAGAATTCTTTCCTCTCCATCCCAGCTGTCCCTGCAGGAACAACAAAGCTGGTGAATTACGTGGAGCTTTGCTCCTGATCTCTATGCTTTTCCCTTTTTGGGAGGCAGAGCTGACGACCTCACTGAGCTCTGTCAGCCACAGCAGATGTGCTTCTGCTAGAGCAGGAGGGAGTTTTTTTCAATCTCAATACTCTGCTCTAGCACCTGCACTGAAATGGGCTAATAACAGCCCTTATTCGCTGAACTTTAAACTGAAGTGCTTGGAATACCCTTTACACAAGACTCTGGAAGCCACCTGCATGCTGAGCAGTCATCTTTCAAGTAGAGAAAAGGATGATCTGTACTCTGCCTGGGGAGGTCTGAGTGGCTGATGCTGAGCCTGGAAGCTGAAGGCTGTAACTCATTGTTCAGCTGGGCTTATAGGTAATTTTATGTGGATCTCAGAGAGGTATGGATGCATGTGTTTCATTTCTCACAAATGTCTCAAGTAGAGAAAATTGACTTTTCTATTGTGGGAGAAAGCTTTGTAGAGCTTTCAAAAGACCTCACAGCCTGGAGTGACACCAGAAAGATCAAAATCAGCTTGTTCCCGTGTCCTCTCCACAGATATCTCCAAACACGTTTTGAGTTATGTCTTCCCTTTACAGGGTTGCATGATAGATGGAAGATTAAAATCACTGGCCACCATGGTCATTCTTTCTTCATTCCTGAACTGGTTTTGGCCTTTCCTTAAAGTTACCCAATACTTTCCATTATAAGGACCTTATAGCCTTGCCAAAATTCAGTCATTCTAGCTGTAATTTCTCCTGCTGGCTGGATGCCCCTGGCTGATTTTGTTTGGACTTCTTTTGATAATTTTTTTGGAAAATTTTCAGTCATTTCCAAGAAAGAACCTAGGGGAAAATGTATATATTGTTGTCTATGTCAAAAGCCTGTAGATGTTTTCCTTTAAAAACTTTCATTTCCCAGGCCTTGCATCACAATCCTGAAATCTGGTGGGTAGGTGATCTTTGTGCCTGGAATAACATTTTCTCTTTCCCAGTGGAAGTCTAGAGGGCATAGAAGCAAGATGTCAACCACAGATTTGCAGAGTGAAGAAAACTTGAAGTCTTTTTAAGAGTTCTGCCTCACTTATTCTAAAGGTCAGAGAAGAGGCAGGGGGAAAAAGAAATTTCTGATTTTCAGAGCTGAAGCTAGAGAACAAGACTCTGACTCTGCCAGGCAGTGCCTGTGTGGTGGGAGCAACTACACTGGGTCTGGTTGGGGTGGGTGTGATTTTCTTCAAGTAGCCTGCATGGTGCTGTGGTTTAGATTTGTGGCCAAAACAGTGCTGGTAACACATCCATGTTTTTGCTGTTGCTGGGCAGTGCTTGCACAGCACCAAGGTCTTCTAAGTTTATAGCTCTGTTGCCCCATGAGTAGGCTGGGAGTAGGCAAGAGGCTGGGAGGGGACAGCTGACCCAAACTGCCCAGGGATATTTCACACCATATACATCATGCTCATCAATAAAACAGGGACTTTTTGTGCTTAGCTGCTGCTTGAAGACTGGCTGGGCATCGGTCTGCTGGTGGGAGGTGATGAGTGATTGCCTTTGCATCACTTGGGATCTTTTTTTTCCCCATTCACTTATTAAACTGCCTTCATCTTGACCCATGAGTTTTTCTCACTTTTGGCTTTCTAACTCTCTCCCCCGTCTCTCTGGGGGAAAGTGGTCAAAGAACATTGAAAGAACATCTGAGTGAGCAACTGGGTGGTGGCTGAGCTGCCACCAGCTGGCCTTGGCCCATCCCAGCAACTCACCAACATCCAGCTCATCCTAGTCTGTCGCTACCCATGTTTTCTCAACAATACTGGTAGGAACTCTATGGCTTCATTTGCAGAAGGGCTGAGCACTGCCCCCTGACATGGAAGTCAATGGGATGTAGCCTTCCAGCTTGTAAACACTGACCATGCCTGTAGCTGGACTGCTGGTCTGCGATTAGCAGCACACCTCACGTCCTCATGTCTAAATCATCCACACATGGGGTTTCACTCAGAGCCTGCCAGGGTTGCTCTTTGCAGTTTTCACATGCATGGGAAGCAGGGAGAGAAAGGCCAGAGGCAGCCTTTTGTGTAGCTGAGCCTTGTGGGACTGTCACTGGGACTTTTAGCCAGACTTGTAAAGTGGAAAGTGGAAGGTGCCCTCAGGTGCGTAGTGTAAACATTGACTACAACACTGGGTGCCTCGAGAAATCATTGCATTAAGTGATTCACTTCTTGGGAGAGAATAGCGTTAATCTTACTGTGGCTCAGTCCTATAAAATGGAGGTAATGATACTCCTTATTGCTTGCAAAGTTTAATTAAGATTTGTGAACTGCTACCCTGATGACAGGCGTAAAGGAAATCAGTAATTTTATCTTCAGGGAAGAGCATGAATGTTGCAGTGAATGGGACCTATGGGAACAATGAGGAAAAGATAAAATATTGAATGGGTGCTCCCTAAATGAGTTCAGCCCCTTGTCTGTACCAAATAAATGGAATTACTGGAGAAAAAAAATTAATACACCATTATAAACTAGTATCCATATTGATACCTTTTGTCAGTAGGAATGTATGTCTTGTCAATAATTCCAAACATAGGCAGGTAAATTGAGGTCCCGTGGGAAATCTTTCTCCCATCTTGTGAGTGCTCAATTTCCCCCCTCAGTAATGTTCTTTGACCACAACGATTTTTGCGTGTCCGACAAAATGAAAAAGCCATGGTACCTCTCCAAAATCTTCATTAATATTTCCAGTGAGTATCTCATGCTCTGTAATCTACCTGAAAGAAGACAGAAGCACTGCATCAGAAGCAACTGTTGATAATACGGTCTCAGAAACAATATATGAAGAACTATTTATCACTACCTATCTTCCGGTACATTTGTTCCTTTTGAAATCCATTTACTGTAAAAAGAAAGATCAATGTAAACCTGGTAAATGCTACTAAAAATACTAATCAGAGTGGCCATCTTTTATTGTCAGTATGACCCAACAAGCAAAACTTCAAAGGTTCAACATTCTCAATAAACATTAATTTACATAATTTACAGATGTGTTCTACATAGTGAACAAAATACTTTACAATTGCAGTCATGATGTTCCCTGATTTTCTAAGGGGTTTTTTCTGTACTTTTTGGGCCAAAGTCAGAGCTGAAGAGTTGTAATTTAATATTCCCCTGGACCTACTTACACCCACTTGTTGAAGCATCAGGGAGTCCTAATGGGTGGAACTCACAGGCTGAGGAGCCAAAATACATTGCAATAATGTTAACTTAATATAGGGAGGATTCACTGTATTTTTATGTGCTTTTCTTGCTGTGCTCCTCTCCTGTGACCAAGCAATATACAAGCCACACTCAGTCTCTGTTTGACTCTGAGGTCTGCACTGCCAGGCAAGAGGTCAGGAAGACCACATATGGTATTCCAGTACCTGAAGAGACCCTGCGAGAAAGATGAAGAGGGACTTTTTACAGGAGCACATAGTGACAGGACAAGGAGGAATGGGCTCAAACTGAAAGACAATAGGTTTAGGTTAGATACTAGGAAATAATTCTTTACTGTGAGGGTGGTGAGGCACTTAACAGATTTCCCAGAGAAACTGTGGATGCTCCATCCCTGAAGTGTTTAAGGCCATGTTGGATAGAGCTCTGAGCCACCTGGTCTAGTGGAAGATGTCCTTGTTCACAGCAAGGAGGCTAGAAGTAGCTGATCTTGGAAGTTCCATCCAACCCAGGCCATTCTATGATTCCATGATTGTATCATGCATTTGGACTTACCATGTGAGTCTCTACTGACATAACCAGCAAATTTTGAGTGACACAGCTGAATCAAGCTCTGTTGGTGTCTGTAAGTAGTTTGCACTGGCTTCCACTCCCTCTAGTGCCAGATGCCCTTACAGAGACAGCTCTGTGCACCATTTTACCTCTGGGAGAAGTTGCACAGCCAGATTGGAGCATGCAGAACACACCCAGCTGAACCCCAGATGTGTGGCATGTAATGACAGCAGAATGATGCTTCTCTGGGCTGACACAGCCCAATTCTGGGTTTCTGCTAGCTTACTCCCACTGAAGATAGCCATAAGCTGAATGACATTGGCATTTGGACAGTCTCAAAAACATGGAGAGGTCTTTGCTGCTTTCTATCAACATAAATCAAACTCTGGCCAGTATCATTTTGATATACCCCAGCTGAAGAGCTGACCTGGTTAGACCTGAGGCAATAAGAATCTATTCCTGAGGCAATCAGAATCATTTTTCTGTGTGTTGAAAGAAACACATACTATGAGCAAACAAAATGTCGTAAGTAATGTATAAAAATCTGCTTCTGCAAAGATCCTAATAAAATTGGCACTGATTATTTGGTCTTGGTTTTACTGTCTTCAACATTTAAGCACTCTAGTAATGGAATTACTTTTCATTATGGAAATTTTGGAGCTCAAATGTCAAATATTTCATTGGTTTGGATATTCAGCAGATACAACAGCTACAATTGTTTTAGGCAATTTTGACAAAAATCCGTGCAAGGAAATTGGTCTGTAAATTGCCAGAACAAACTTTCTGAACTGCAAACAATCTCTCTTCATTCAAAATATGAAAAAATACCACAACGATGTGTTTTATCAAATATCAAAAATATGAAACAGTGGTCCCTCAATCTCATCCGCAGATAATCGTAATAGCTGTACTTTTACTTGCATTCCAGCATTTTGCTTTTATTTAAATTTAGGGCAGTGTGGCTGTCCAGCCTATTCTAGAGTTGTCTTCCTTCTTTCCTTCCAAAAAAGTCAGTTTCTAAAAAGGTCACAGCAATTGAAAGACAAGAGAACTGGCACATGAGCCTTTGCATGATCAGCATCCAAACCATGGCTAGAACAAGTCTGTATCTCTGAGTAATTCTGGCATACTGAAAAGACAGCCAGGTGTTTTGCTGCTTTCAGAATCTCCCTTGGTCTCACAGTTAATCAAAAAATAGGAAAGCAAAAACAAAAACCAACCTCACTTGCCAGGGACAAGTCTAAATAACTATTTTCAAATTACTATGCTAATTACCCAGATTAGGAAAACGCTCATCTGCAGATTTAACAAAATTATTAGTAAATAACTTCACCATTTGTTCAGGATCATTTACAAACTCATTACCCAGATCCAAGGATAATGTCTTCACTCTGGGCACAGCTCCAAAATGGTCATTAACAACAATATGAAATTGCTGCGCAGAAAAAGATTTATCATTGAAATATGTTATAATACTCAACTCTTACTTTTCAAATGTACATTTTGTATTGAACCCAAATGGTACTTACTTCAGACAAATGATCTTCCACATATGGTTCCCGTGTCACATGCAGTTCTCCTCCATGAGGCATGCAGTTCTTTTTCAGACATTTTAAAATTAATTTCTGCTCTTTGTATTGCATTTGGGTTCAGGCTATGATAAGGCTGCCAATCAAAAGAGAATGCCACACATACCTCCATGTGCCAGGACCAAGGCTTCCAGTATCTCCAAGACTTGCCAAAGAGCACAAATTTTGTAGGTTAGGCCCTAGGTATGAGCCAAGTGAGGGTAATGGTCCATTGTGAAGTGGAATCAAAGCAAACAGGAACTGAGCACATTACCTCGGGGCTTAAATCACTTTATCACAGCCTGCACAATTTATTCTAAAGTGCATACAGGAAGATTAAACACTGACATCTTTCTCTTTTGGATTACTGCTGAATTTGAACACATTTTGCAGAGTAAAAGTGAGTGAGACCCATTATAAACAAACATCCTTGATACTCAAGAGGAGACTGTAGCAAGGAAAAAATAAACAATGCACATGTGGTTGGAAAGTGCTTAAAGTCACACTGTGCCACAGCAACTGCAAAGAACTCACTTGGGTACCTCATTTCAGCATTTGATGAACAAATTGTAATAGTTCCATATAAACAAGCCATATTAGGGCAATATGTAAACACTTCTAAAGAAGGATGATTTGTTTAGATCATTAGTCCTTCTCTGAGTCTGAATCTGGCTGCAACATGGGATCACTTTGTGACAGGCAGCCCATCGTGGTAGTAAACTGCTGTTACATTATTATTGTTGGATGAAAAAACAGGCCTCATAATTTATGTCCTGGACTAGGGTAACAAAGAAGCCCCTAAAATGAAGCATTTCTGTGAAACTAGTTTCCCTAGAATGCGGTCTAAAGTTTCCTAAATAATAAAAGAATATGAAAAGACACTTGAAACTTTTTCTGAAAAGATCAGTGGTTTTGACCGGAAAGGCAACGTAACTGTGTTTGGCAAACTTCACCATAGCTTTAAATGAAACTTGAAAAATATGAAAAAGTGTATAAAAAGTTACAGTTTGTGAAGGTCTGTGACTGGGCAACACAGTATTATGTTTCCCAGCACAACACAACCCTGTATTATGTAGTGTACTGCGCTCTAAATATGTATGTATTCAGCTGAACATATACAATAATGTATATACTCCATAATATCAATTATCCACTGATATTCATTAAGTGTGCTTGATCAATTACCCCATCTCCATGAACCATCAATAATCTGTCTTTCCCCTCATTAATCCCAGGATTGCTAAGGGTGGTGATGGTGCCTGATACCTGCACCTTCCTCTGGTGGACAGACATGGATCAGCGGGAAGGAAAACGAATGCTCATTTCAGAAACTAAAACATAAAATACTTGGGTTTAGACGAAAGATTTGACATATGAAACAGTTCATGAGTTTCCTGCATTTCTTTACCAACACTTGATTTTTATAGCAGAATTAGCAGAAGCTCATCAGCCATTTAAATTAACCTATTTTTATGTATACTTTCTTATACATTCCTACAATATGTATAAGAAATCCAGTGTGGAATACAACTTACATGATTAAAAGCTAATATAGAAGCTTACTCTAGAAATATGAAGTGTCCCACTGTGTTCACAAATTAATAAATATTTTCAAGCCACAAGAATGACGATAGATCCCAGGCCTACTGAATCAATCATAAGCTCTGTATGAATTCAAAATTCTAATAATTTTTCTTTCAATTAGTAAGGAACATATTTTCCTCAGATGCAGCAATTCATTCATCATTCTCTGCAATTTTGATTGCTAGCCTTCAGTGCACTAAGGTTACTGTACAAAAAACCGGAAAAGTGTTTTCATTTATTGCTTTTGAGTAATTTTCTAAATTCCTGCACAGTCCTGCTCCTTGCACATACCCTGATGACACAGATTTAAAGTGATATTCTTCTTTCTTCATCTTTTTTTTACAGCATTCCTTCTGCATTGTGTTTTCAAACAGAAGTACCCTCCTATGGAGAAATGGGGCTTCATTATTGCTTTTGTCCAGTCCATGAGAAGTGATGGAAAGATTTCTTTCTGGAAAAATACTCATGGGCTTTGGATCAAAGTATCGACAGCTTTTAGTTTTGAAAATTGAATTTTATTGATTCTTCAAAAGAAAAACTGTAAACTAATTTAGGAGATTCACACCACCAACAACGGATGAGTTTGTCTCATAAACACTGTGGTCCTAATCCAACACAACACTACAGGGCACCTGTAATTACCTGATGACTGTATTCAGATTTAAATGTTTTACTCATGATATTCCAGTCAACTGCTAGAGTGTAAACTAAAAGCTGAGACAAGTCTCTTTGATATCTGAGCCCTACTTTAAAGCAACAAATGGCTACTGCAGCTGGTATTCCAATATTTTCATCAATCCCAACCTAAAGGTACTGCCTCCAAATCAGCAAAACATGCTCAAGCTGATGTCAACTCAAGTAATAAGACCAACCAAAGGAATTCAGATTTCTTAACGTGTTCTTTCATTTTTGCTCTAGAATGACTCCTTGCAGTGGATTAAATCCTCCATTCCTTGCTGATATGAGATCATACTTGATAGGTTTCCCATGCTTTTTGACTTACTGTTAAATTAATGCTGTGGCCCTGAGCCATGACCTTTCTGGTACACTATGGTCCTTAGCGCAGCTATAGACCTTCTGAAAAGACCATGTAGTATAATAATTTCTTTGGGCATCCCTACATTCAACAGGCTGTGACACCTCTAACTGCAAAGGCAAAATCGCGTGCATCTTCTCACTGCATCAGGAAGGACTCTCTGGCGCCTCCACTACTTTGCTCGTCCCCAGAACGAACCCGTGCACATCGCACCTGCCCTGCCTCATCAGCACTGATGTTAATACTCAGAGCTCGATCATAAACATTTATCACCGTCTTCAACTGCCTAAAAATTGGTAGCTTTGCTGAAAATCAAACCATGCCTTTCATGAAAGCACTAGCCTGGAAACAATCCCTTATTCCTGGCAACATCCAGAACTAGAAAAATAAATAACTGGCCTGTATATCCCTAATCCCACAAATATTTACACACACTCTCCAGTGCCTGTAGTGCACGCAATCCCATTGAATCCAACAGGACTACTCGTGGTACTTCGTTCAGAACCAGGGTGAACTTCGCACATCCTGCAGCCTCCCCCCGGCAGACAGCTATGCACCCACGCTCCAGGATCCCTCGGTCAGCGTGTCGCGTGTGAGACACGCTGGTGTGAGGAGCCTGAAGAGGTCACACCCACGAGGAAACCCCCGGGTGCCCGCACGGGCGTGGGGATTGAGGGACGGGACCGTTCTCCTGCCAGGAACACCACGTCCCACTTGAGCTCCCCCGCTCACTGACGGGTGCCCTGTACGTCCCGTCCCGGGCTGCTCCCCACGGACAGCCCCGGCTGCCCACGGCCCCGCAACCAGGGAACCCCCCGGTCCCGCGGGGCGCGGCGGGACGGGGTGCGACGCCCCCAGCCCCATCCGCCGGCGGGAC
>VZRQ01004831.1:86151-112709 GCA_013397975.1 Machaerirhynchus nigripectus | reverse complement strand
GTCTGCGCCGCCGCCGCGGCTCGGCGTGCGTCGGTCAGTCCCGGTCCGGGAGCGGGCTGTCCCTGTGCGAGTGTGTCCCGGCATGTGTGCTCTCCTCAGCACGGTTTCCTCGGCACCCAACTTTTATCTTCTCTTTCGCCGGTGCTCCCAGAAGAAGACTTGCGTTTCTTCCTGGTTTATTTGTTTATTTTTTGCCAGCGTTTTGCGATGTTCTTGGTGTTACTTCTAAACATCTGGCAGTGATTAGGTGCCAGTAGAGGCTTAACTGGCTTGTGAAATGTATTTGGCGTATTTCTCCTCTACATCCACCGACTGGAAAATTTTTGGTCTTTACTTTGCATCTGTTCAAACTGAAACTTTGTTTCTTTTCCTTTTTCTCTTTTGTCCTCCCTTCCTTCTCTTTTTGTTTTAAATGGGTGAAACATTTGACCCTATCCTACATAGCTGTGACTCAGAGGTATTACATACTTTAAAATGAAATAAAGAAGCAGATTGCCAAATTGCTACACTGTAACCTAGTAAAGATTTATGGGGGGGGGGGGGCAAGAAAGCCTTCTGTTTATGAAAATTGATAGCCTTACAGCAAAAGGCAGAGGCTTTACACACTGGGGAATACTTACAATGAAAACATCAAAGGACATTATGGAAAGTTTAGGAGTTAGTTGGGACTTTGTGAGAGTTGAATCCAGTTTTTCTTCAGAGGCAAAAACAAGCTTAAGGAAAAGACATACATATATGAAAATTGCTTTTGGGCACCAGTGTGCCTGTTCTTGGATTGCAGAGTTTTATTCCAGATGCCAGGAGGCCAGTAAACATCATGATAGTTACGCTGAGTTTCCAGAGTCTAGGACACCAAATGATGTGATTATTTATTCACTTGCCAGAGTAGCTGCCTGAAGGGAGGAAAAACTTGGGGGGGGGCATTTATTTTGCAAGCCCACACACACTATGTAAGTTACTTCTGACACTGTGGCATGGTGTCTCTCCAGGGCCATGCAACATATTAAAAATAATGTATTTACAATGTTCTTTATTTATAGGCTGCTCATGCCAAAAATTTTTTCATCAACTTGTCATTATCAGCATAAGTGTAAGGGCAGGAACAAACCAAAACAATGGGGATCTGGTAGTACAAACCTGTGCCTGTTGTCACTGAAAGCCTTATACTCCATTCTTTGGGGTTTTGGGGAGAGGTGGGATGCAAAGGACCAAGGATGGGACTAACACATAATGCGACCTGTGTCTCCTTCCATTCTGCCTCCACTGCTATTTGCAAAGCAGAGAAGTGGCATTCAACAGGAAGATGGAATTCCTGCTCCTGGGAGCACTTGCTGGTGCCCCACACTCCATCAAGAGGGAGTGCTGGTCCTTACCATTTGGTTTCCCTGAGAGTGATCACAGCCATCTTATTTCTTTCCCCCGGAGAGTTACAGAAATCAGTAATAAAACATGCAAAGAAGAGCACTTGAATGATTGTGCTAATAGCAAAAGAAAAGCTTCAAACAAATAATCACATCTAGTGCCTTTGCCAGTGTTAGGGAAGTCAAAAACCAAACCAAAAAAAGCCAAAACCAAATTTTGACTTGATTTCCTTTTCTGGGTATGGACTTGGCTTTTCATATTTTCTCTTTAAACTTGATGTAGTGATAATTGTAGGACTGTATAACTTGGTATAGTTACACATTTTTCTCAATAAAAACAAAAAGATCTGTTGATTGCAGCTGTCTCTGTATCTACCCTCTCTAGAGAATGGAGGAATATCTAAATAATTACATCACTAAATATCTGTAAGGAATAAATTATATTTCTCATTGCTGGTATTTGTAATGTGTTATGTTTTAAATCAGTAAAATAAATTGAAGTTTATGTTCAGTATGCTGGCAGTTCTATTTCCAGCAAATAACACTGAGATCACAAACTTTATATATATATATTTATTTTTTTTAGTAATAATTCATGTGATTTATATAGGGATTTGACTGCTTTAGGGTCAGATTTATCAAATGATACTTCTAAAGTTGTAGTTATTTATTGGGGTATGAAGGAGTACTCGTTGCCTGGGAAACAAATGAAAACAGCTTCCTCATAGTCAAACACCACCACATGTTCGAAAACATTGGCCCTAATTTAAGACAGGGACAAGCATCGTTAAAACTGAGACCTTCTTCCCATATATCTGCAGTATATTTTGTAATTACTACTTTAAACTCTGTCTGTAGTCACTACTGTCATGGCAATGCTGGTCATAAGTATTTTCCTCTAAAATATGGATACTGTTTGGATAACCACTTAATACTAATGCCCAAAATCAGGCAATGACAAAATCAAGGTGGTCATTTTGGGACTTTTGCTCCAGGATGACAGAGAAGCTCTTATTTATGATGCTCAGAGAAGCTTAGCTGATTCTTTCAGTCCTCCTCCATTACCTCCTCCTCCTCCACCTCCCTCTCTGCCATCACAACCACCTTGCCATGTACCACTTGTATAGCAATGGGGCTGGAGGACAAATTGTCTGGGGTCCTGTGCTTGAGAGCTGGAATGTGACCAAATATCCTGTCTTGTGCCGTTCCTCTTGCTTGATAAAAAAAGATGCACGGGGAGAAACAGGTCTGTCCTTGGTTGTGTTCCCCTGGAGCCAGTGAAGCCCACAGTGCCTCAGGAGCAGCCTGGCCTGAACGCCTGCCTTTCTTAGCATCGCCCCTTTACCTCAAAGGCAGCTCAGTGAGCTTTGTGCACAGTTCACAGTAGGTAGGAGTGCACTGAGCTCTCACAGGATATGCCAGTTCAGTTTACCCCAAGTTTGCCTTATACAGTGAGCACTTTATCAGACAATTAATAACATATCAGCCTGTATTGCTAAAATTGTCTCCTCCGTGGGACTTAGAGCCTGGATGTAATTTGCAAGTAACGCCTACATTAGCAAAAGCTGATTGTGCATGCAAGTTCAGTTGTTCTTTCTTGACTACCTTGAAAAGTCTTAAATAATCTATTTATATGATGTGTACCTTTTTGACAAGTTTTGTCTTTCTCTCTGTTTTGATGCCACTGCCAATTTTAAAGAATAAAGGAATAAAAGTTATCATTTTGTAACACTGGAGAAAAGTCTACTGTCTCTTTCTCCTTTGTGTGCACAAAATCAAATGAACAGTTATCAGCAGCCAGGTCTTTCCTGGATAGAAACCTCAATCCAAGAATTAAAAAAAAAATCCAGTCCAGAGCATTTTGCAGAAGCTAGAAAGCATCTGAAAACCAAGGATTAGAAGTGGGGTGATCCAGTAACCTTTCCTTAGTCCAGTTATAACACAGCTTATATGAATATAGTGACATAAACATGAAACATATGCAGGAGGTCTGAGTGGTGTGTGTTGGACATGTCACAGGACCCTACAGCAGAGGTTCAAAGGCACGAGCAGTTATAATAAATGTGTGATAAAACACAGAACAAATCCTGAGCAACACTACTTTACAGTCAGTGTGTGTCCTGAACTGGTTGGTAGCACAGAGGATTTTAAACATATGGATGAGAAAGATGCAAGCATGTGTCAAAGGATATCCTTATTAACAGCATAGAGGAAAACAGACCTATGAAATTACAAGAGAAGTCTGTTATTGAACAGATAGAAATATTGCTATACAACTGCAGAGGATATTGAGCAGAATTAGCATATAAGCTATTTGTGACAGGAGTGTTTTCAGTAAGAACTTGTAATTGTCCATCATTGCTTCAATTCTACTTGTCCCAGCCACACAGGACTAAGAATAGCATGGGCAAGCCTATCCCTGTGAAGAAGGGAGTTGTTTAAAATCTCCTGTGGCTCTTTTTCCTCCTACTTTGGATAACGTAGATTCATTTTAGACTGATTTTGCTACAGCTGAGGGCTGAACAGAGCCCTGTTTTTGTCACAACCACTAAACAGTTTACTTATATCCACACTGAAAGACCATTGTGCCCAGAGATTCAGACACTTCTGCCTCCTAGGATAAGGAGGGAAAGGTAATCTTGCAGAGAGATAGAGCTGATCAGGCCTTGCAGAGATAAAACTGTGTAAAATAAAGAGAGCTGGGAGAAATGTCAAGGATGAAAGCAGCTCGGTTCTGCAAAGGATGCATGCCCAGTTATCTTCAGCTTCACAAAATGTTCCTTATCCTGAGGTTCTGTGTGTCAGAACAGAGAATCTCTCCTTCCAGCCCTCCCCCTTGGAAAGCAAAATAAAGACGCTTTTTACAAGGCATGGAAAGTGAACCTGATCCTCCTCATAACGTGAGTGTGGTCTGTGCGAGTGAGGGAGCAATCTAAGATGAATTGTCTTTGGAGTTTGACCACTTCCACCTAAAACTGCAATCCCTTTTGGTGCATAAATTTGAGGTGCAGACTGGGACATCACTGGGGAACAAAGGGAATGAGTTATGGGAGGTAATAGAGATGTGTTGTTAGGAATGCGTATGGCATTTTAATACTGCTGTTGATTGCCTCCTCTGACATGCAGACAGGGAGGCACGATTTTTCAGAGCACTAATGAGAACAGATCTGTTTGCCCTTAAATCATTATTTTGAAATACGATATGATTTAAACTTTTAACTTCTAAGGTTGATCCTCCACACCACGCAGCTGCCCTTGATAATGATGCTGTGTAGCACTTACGGGCTAACAAGTTGAGTTCACCCCCTATTTAACCCCTATTCAAAACCCCCTATGTCTTCATCTTGTGCCTAAAAAGTAAAACTTGAGTGATTGTTGTTATACCTCTAAATTTCACAATCCTCTGTCTTTTTTTGTGTGTTCTTAATGTAAGTGCTCACATTTTTTGGGCATAGCAGTGGGGGAATAGATGAAGACCAAGATAATAAAGTGCACCCATTTGTCATGATTATTGGGTTTGTTTGTTTTATGCATGTGTTAGGTGATGAGAGACACCAGCCAAGTCATAGGATAGTACCAAGGGAGGATCTCTGATCTAGGACATTGCCTCTATCAGTCACAAAGATAAGCAGATAAATTTCCCAAATCAGCAGTCTGGGATAGGACAGAGCTGAGGAAAAGCCTCAGTTTTGTTGCCAGAATCCAAGCTCAAACAACATCCCAAAGGATGCTTTGGATGCAGGGAAGTGGGGTCTCTTCCAGGACTGCCTCAGCTGAACCTCTGCTATGGCTGCTTAAAAGACCAGGTACTCTGCAAGTGCAGAATCCATGTAATCCCTGTCCGAAGGGGTTTCCTGCGTGACAAGCCAGACAAAGGAAGGGGTGGATAATATGGGCACAACACACTCAGCAAACAGCAGTGACTGTTAGTTTGACATGTCAGCTGGGGATCCTGTCAATCAGGAAGTGCTTTAAGTGTGGGGTAGGATTTTGTGAGGGAGGGCTTATCAAAATAGAGGCAGAGATCAAGACTTGACTATGAAAAGGGCCTATAAGGAAAAAGAAGTGGAGAAAGGCAGAATAAGAGGACAAGTGAAATAAAGCATCTGTGAAGAGAGGGGAATGAGCAGCCCATTAGCACAAGCAGGAGACTGTCCAGAATAAAAGCTATGAAAACCAGTGGAAACCAATTATACTGATGAAGTCATCAACATCTGAAGGCCACAGCTGCTTGCTGTGCTTCTGCTGTGACTCCATTTCACCTCTAGGTCAGCATTTGAATGTAGACCCAGTTAACAGAGAGCAGAAATGCATATAAATCTCGTGGCAGCTCAAAAAGCTTTTGAAATGTGATATGAGAAAGATATTGGTGTCGCTGTTCTTGTCTGCCTGAATAGTTGTTAATATTACAGAAACTTCACAAGTGGATGAGTTTTGCCTTTCAGTGAAAGTGCTGAGATGGAGAGAGTGGACAGAAGCAACGTTTTGACACTGCAAGAAGTCTCTCATGAAGGAGATGCACTTGTTACACAGTTCTGAGCAGAGTTCATCATCCATGCTGATTAATGGGTTAAAGGGAGGAATATTGTGATTTTCAGCTAAAGGGCACAGCTTCTTTTCAAATGTTACAAGTCAAAATTTCTCCTTGATAATATTAGCATGATTTTTACAGAGTTGCACTGGGATATAGCTCTATAGTTCCCATTAAGTCAGTTGGAAAGGCAGGACTCTAACCATTAAAGCCCTTTGAGAGATTTATTTTAAAGGAGACTTTTATACTGAATGTCATTTTTACTACAAATTAATCTTACAGTCTGGGTTCCCAGCCTGGTACTTAGGGGTAAGTTCTAACGTACTGTAAATCAAGTTTTCAGGGGGTTATAAAGGAACTTCTAAAATCTGAGCTGAAACTTGGCATGACAATTTTCAGCCCAGATGCCTCATTCTCTCCTGGAATAGATTTTCCCAGATTTTGAAATGCAATGTAGAATATTGGTGTATTTTCTTTAAGTGAGACTTCGAACAAAGTCTTTAAACAAGGACTTTGTATTCATGTTTGCAGCACACAAGTGTTTGAGAAATTACTGGACACCACGTGTCTGCAGCCACCATATGACCCAGCATCTCTAATGGTTCTGAGGTCTTGTTTGCTTCGTTAGTTAATTAGGTTTAAATGGCTGAGCAGGGTGTACTGTTAAAAGGAGACAGCTGGACACATACATTAGCAGCTTTCTGTAACACCTTCCATATGCCAACAATGACACCCGCAAGAGGAAGGGGCTAAAATGGAAAAAACTTCCCTAAAATCACCTTGCACCAAAGGCTCTTTAGATCTGGTGCCGTGGGTTTATGCCCTGTATTGTCTCAGGGGCAGATTTAGCATCCATTTTGGCTCCAGGCCAGCTCTTTCTTACTTGACCTCAGAGTGACTCATAAGTGATCCATGATTAATTTATTTAGGATTTAAGAACAAGAAATTAAACAGTTCTACTCCACAGATTTGCTTTGCCCCTAGCAAATTAATCAAATGAGAGTCTAATTTGTTTTAGATTAAATGAATTCCCTCTGTTCGCTGCGTTAATCCCCAGCTGAACTGCCTTTTTATAATTCCCACTCCCTTGAAGCATTGTACTGTAACTTATTTAACTCTACAACTGTATTTACTAGAGGTGTTGCAGTAATAGCTTATAACTGGAGGGCAAGTGGAATTTGGCACTGGTACTCAATGGGGCATGGATATTGCCAAAATATCTCAAAGAGGTTTTTGGGGGTTTTTTTTTTGACCAGAACTCTTGCTTTGCACTGACTCCCTAAAACGTTTGACTTATTGCTGCTCAGCTACAGTCAGAGAGTGATTTGTAGCAGTTTGCTGTAAGCTCCCCATGACAATCTGTTCTAGCATCCAAGGAGACTCTTGTAAACCCAATAAAACAGGAGATCTCCAGTGGCCCTTCCCCTACATGGTTACATACAAATGGTTGCTCACATATGTTTCTGTTCTGCCCAAAGTTCACCTTTTTTATGGACCTTCCTGCTGCCAGAGTTCTGTACAAGTCAGTGGAATAAGAGGCCAGCTTTTTATGTTTCTTCATCTTTCTTATTCTGGATTCCTTATCTTTTGGTTCACAGCTGAGAGCTCAGTCGAGCGTCTTATCACTAAGTTAGGGCTGGTCTTCCCAGTACTAAAGATTTAATTCTTGTGACCAGGACATAACAACAAATTCTGTTTGACTGTCTGCTTCAAGGAGGAGCCTGCCCTTCATATTTTTCACCCATTAAAATAATCCTTGCCTACATATTAATGTATGTGTATGTAACAGAAACACTGCATTCACTCCAGTCCTCTTTACAACTGAGAAGGACTGGCTTTAAACTAAAGAAAAATATTTCTAACTTAAGGCTTTCACGATGTCAACCAAACCCCTCCTACACCAGTTGCAGCCCCACTGAAGTATGGGCACCACTGATGTGAAAATGCAGAATTTCCATTTCTAAGATCAGCCACTGGTGCTCAAAGCTCATGAATTTCTGTCACACCAATTTCTGATACTGCCTTTAAAAGCATAAGTCATTAAAACATTCTGGAGGTGTTCTTAGTGTTTGCTTTCCTACTTAGTGTATATTTTCTTAACCTCTGTAATTCATAACAGGTCATATTTTCATAGTTTTCACTAGAAAAGCTGTTACCTTTTCAAAGCAAATTTAGATTCTCCTGTATTTTCGTGACTTGAAGCTATCAGGAAGCTTTGAGATTTTTGTATAACTGGTGACAAAATTTTAATATTTCCAGCACTGGAACAGGGAGCTGAGGATCAGGTTTCTGCTGCCTCCAGTGAGGACAGTGCTGCCCAACAGATGTGGGAGGAGCAGGCTGGGTGCAGGGCTTTGCCTTAGGACTTAAATTTATAGGCTTGTATGTCAACTTAATTTTTAATATTTCAAACACAGACTTCTTCTAAGGTAGGACTTTCAACCCACCTTAGTCTCTTTTTCCGAAGTGCTGTAATTTCTGAATGTTTAGTCTAAGCTTGCTTTATTGATTTCTTCCTTTGTTTTCCTTAAACTTGTTACATTACAGTTAATATTGTAAAATATTATATTTGCACGGGATTTCAGCAGAGTTGCAGTTGTGACTGAAAGAACATTGAGCTTTGTCTGTTGAATAATTTTCATAGACCTCCCTTAACATTACACTGACTGCCGCTTGCAAGATCAACTCACAGAGACTGAAAAACATTTTATGTGATGTTTGAGATTTTAGTGAGCAGGGAGACAGGTCACCATATGATATAACTATCCATATGATATAACCATATGATATACCATATGATATAACCTTATGATATAACTGTCCTTGCCCATCTCCACTTCTTTGTTTCAAATACCGCAAGTGCTCTTCAAAATTAGGAGGTGAATGAATGGTTATTGAATAAAGAATAATTATTATATAGAATTATATATAATATAATTATATTGAATAATTAATGAATAAAGTATTCAAAGCTTAAGGAAAAAACCCATCCCTGGCATGAATAACATGCAGCATAGCAAATATTGAAAAGCATATATATACATACTTTAATGTGTGTATCGAAATATATAAAACGTACGTATATAAATATATGTTGCAAATACAGAAAAGGCCAAAGAAACAAAAATGTGATTAAAGTTGTAAAAGACAATGCTGTTGGTCTAAGTCTGAAAAACAAGACAGCTAGGGAAGGGGCTGTCAGGAAGGGGCTCCCAGGAAGACCTGCCTGGGAGGAAGGTCTTGGAGATGTGGTGTGGGATGAAGCTGCAGGATTTAAAAGTGGCCTGGCTGTATACATCAGATACGGATTGGATAAGGCAGGTTACACTCCTGAGAAACAACGGAGGCAATTGTGTCGCAGCCTGATAGCAGGAGAGGGCAGGAAGCTATGGGCTCTGGAGCTGTTATCTTATTTTGTGCAGCATTTTATCTTTTGTGCAAGAGGGGAAGACTTTTCCTGAGTAGCTCACTGCTGGGACGAGAAGTTGGTTGTTGACTGTTTATGGTTTATTGGTATTTGTCTTGTTCAGTTTGGGGGGCCTTGTCTTCAGATAACATTCGGGACAATTGTGAGGGTTTGTTTGGTTTGGTTTTTTTAAAGGCTTCTTTCTGCTTTCAAAACCAGGATGTGTTTGTTTTGCCAAAGGAGCATCCACTGGCTCTTCCACTTCTTAAATGCACACCTGAATTGGGGGGGGTCTAGCTAAAGATATGGACAGAAGTGCTGCTGGCAGTAAGCAAAATGTCTTACCTGGTGAAGAATATGCTTTTAGCTGTTTAATCAACAGTGCTGCCTGAATAAAGGGTGATGTTCTGCAAAATTACACATTTCATGGACTCTGCTGCTGCTTCAGGCAAAGTCTCCTTCAGACTTCTGTGCGTGACACATCGCCAGTCACGAGGAGGAACAAGTCAGATTTCCTGCTGGAGATATGCCCTCAAATCGTTTAGGCTTTGTTGAGCCTGGATGCAGACTGTATCTTTACCTTTGAATTCATCCCCCCAAGGCTCTGTGTTGGCCCAAGTTAGCTGTGCCACCAGTTAGCCCAGTTTTGTGAGGCAGAGCAGCCCAATCATGTGCAGTAAGTCTGTGGGCAAAAAAGGTCTAACTAAACACAGACTTCTCACTCCATCACACGCGTTTATCTGCTTTGAACTTGCTTTTCCTCCACCAGTCATTAAATGTTCCCTCTGGGAAACACAGAACTGGGAGAAGAACAGCCTGGGCTGTGCTGCCCTCCCAGCAGTTGATGCAGAGGCTGGTGCTGGTGACGAGGCAGGGCTTTTGCCTCTCCTGACTCAGCAGAATGAGGGGTTGTCTTGGTGGAAGGAGGCTGAACACATTAACACAAACATATCCTTTTTTTAAAAAAAGTCATGGGTGTATTTCTTTTGCTGATGCCAGCCTTTTCCTTTGCTGCCGGAAGGAAGTGGAGAGAAATTCAGCTTCTGACAAAATAAACTTGTGATTATTAGCATATTACTGCTTGCTAACTGTAAAGATGAGAACAAAAGGCATGAGGGAATCATCAAATTATAGAATATGCTGAGTTGGAAGGTACACTCAAGTATCATCGAGTCCAACTCCTGTCCCTGCACAGGCTAGCCCCAAGAATCCCACTGTGTATCTGAGAGCATTGTCCTAATGCTTCTTGAATTCAGGCAGGGTTGGTGCTGTGACTTCTTCCCTGGGGAGCCTGATATTTTCTTAATAGCCAACCCAAACCTCCCCTTACACAACTTCCATTCCCTCAAGTGCTATGACTGCTCACCAGAGAGAAGAGATCCACGTTTGCCCCTCCACGTCCCCTCACAAGGAAGTTGTAGACTGTCATGATGTCTCTCCTTAGTCTACTCTTCTCCAGACTGAACAAACCAAGTGACCTCAGCCATTACTCATTTGGATTCCCCTCTAGACCCTTCACAATCTTCACCATCTTGGGTTTTTGGGGGGGTTTTTTTGAGTTTATCAGTTCTGTTTCCCATTTTTTATTGGATCTGACATTTTCAGGCCAAGCCAGTGTGCATGGGAAGTGGTGGATGGATGGACAGCCATTCCCTCTGACTACTGTGGTCCGGACAAGCCTGACCAAGTGGCACACTGGTGACAATTGTGGCCATCATTCTGATGAGGGACATATCTGTTCTGGGCTGTTCTTAGCTGGCCAGGCAGGTCTCAGGATGGCTGCCAGGTGATAAATCTGCACAGTTTGTAATCTGGGGTTCTGCTGGGGACTCTGGTTGGGGGAAAGGCTCTGAACTGCCTTCTGCACTTGGAGACAGAGGTGGGATAGGAGCAGCACAGGGGAAGAGCAGTAGCATGCCTAACAAATCAATTAAACTTACATTAATTAACGAACATGCACCTGTAAAACTTCTTCCCATCTTTTTGCAGTGGTAGTAGTAATAATCCGCTGCTGTGTGTTTCTTTCTCCAGACGACTTTGCGGAGGAGGAGGAGGTGCAGTCCTTCGGCTACAAGAGGTTTGGTAAGTGACAGCAGTCTTTCAGCTTGCTTTTGCATGGTGCTTAGGGTAAGTCAAACACTTGCTATGAAAAACCTTCTTGCTGGCAGCATCAAAACATACAGGTACAGTCCCACCATCCACATCCAGTGTCCTCCCAGAGGAAGGTGTGATGTTTAGTCTTATTTCTTTTCTTGGCAAATGTAAGGCTTCCAAAATACTTCTTTCATTACGAAATTGAAGCCCACACCTGAAGAGAAATGAATGTGCAGGCATAAAAAAAAGGGGCTGTGCCTCTTACATGTCCTCTACCCAGCTGGGCATTGCTTCAGCCCCCAGACTGATGTGCAGCAGGGTTTGTAGGTGTTCCCCAGAGTGGTTTCATGGGATCTCCTGTAGACTTGCAGAAGCTGTACCGTCAGCAGAGCCAGGACATCGGCTGTGCCCTCCTCCCAAAGCAGAAGTATACAGTATGAATGCATTCTGATGTCAAAAATTATTAAAAATAGGTTGGTCACTTTCTTTGCTTTTTCCACTGTCCTCTTTTTTTTATATATTTGTTCACCCAAAATGGCCTTCTCATGTGAGGAGGGCAGTGCCATGCATCTGTGCACAGGGGTCAGCAGCCTTCGAGGCCCCTGTTTTCAAGGCTTTTGTGATCTCTTTCTGTTGGGAAAACATTTCAGTCTCTGCAGTCAACATTTTCACCCAGGGCAGGGAAACGCCTGTCCCTGTGGCAAGGGGAAGGTGACATGGTGGCCTCTGAGCTCCCACAGTGCCAGCTCTGTCTTGGAGAAGCCAGAGGGGCTCATCATCGAAGCTGCTGGTGCTTTTTTACCTATAAGCCATCAGAATAATAGTTCACCTCATTTTTTCTGTCCTGGGAAAGTGGCTGCAACAAGAGTCACTTCCAATGACCCCAGTTGGCAAGTGGATAGGAAAGGCAGGCTGAAAATAAAAATGAAAAGTAAGTCAAAAATTCCATCCCAAAAGGAGCAGGGGGAGGCAGCGTAAGGAGATGTGGAGTTTGGGAGGTGGGGATCACATTCGCATGACCTTTTCTACCCTCTGAACTACTCCACTGCTCCCTGCTGTTGAGCTCTATTTTGGCTAGATCAGCCAACCACAGAGCCAGCATCTGTGGCTTGGAAAGCCCTCCATGAGGCTGCACGCAGGGTTTTTTCCTACTTTTGTTGTTGTTGTTGTTGTTGTTGTTCTGGATTAAGCCCTGGAATAGCAAAAAAAGCAAAACAAATCTTGAGAAATAGGAAGAAATGCTAACTGTTCATTTCTGTCACCTCCAAATAAGTAAAAAATATTGGTATTCATTAACAGCTGTAAAAATAGGTTCCCTCAGTGCTATCCTCTACCTGGCTATCCCTGGTCAGCACTCTCTTGCAGTGAACTGCACAGGATTTTAGCGAGGAGTGGGTACTCCATTATCCTTACTATCCCAATAGTAAGTGTGCTGTTGTGACATGATGGGATTTTTGCGTACTAACTTGCTGTCATTTCTTTCTTTCTCATGGGTATTGTGGTGCTACCAAGGTGAGTTATTTCTCCCCTTAGAAATGCAAGACCATTTCCAGAAATTCTTGTGGTGTTGTGCTTGGTGGGGCAGCATGGAGGGAAGAGAGGACAAGCTGCCTGGAAGTGGTAGGAGATTTCAGCGCAAGAGGAGGAGTCAGGGTAGTTCCACCCTTAGGAACCAACCCTAACTGCCTTATGCCTCAGGAAAACAGCATTGCTGTGGTCACGGAGGTATCCCAAATATCTGCAGTACAGAAGAAGAGCCTTGACTAGAGGGGGAATGGGATCATGAAGCCTTAGAATTGGCACTGCTGAGAGCTGTGTAATTCAGTAGTGTCCCAATCCAAGGAGCCTTCTTTGTCCATACTAATTTGGAGCTCAAACTTCCTCCCACACCCTCCTCATCCTTCCCAGCATCACGGGGCAGCTTAGGGAGGGTCTAGGCTGACCTGGTTTGCATACATCCCAGCACAAGCGTACGTGCTGTTTGACTGCAGGTGTTCATGCTTTTGTGTCCCCTAAAGGGTTTATTTCCCCTTCTTCAGAAAACCTCACTCAGTGTGTTTCCACCTCTACAGTCTCTGCTGCATTTCCAGGCAGCCTCTGAGCAGCCTCTGGAGGGAGCGGGAGCCTTGTGCCTCCAGCAGGGCTGGCTGCTTCCTCACCTGGCACTGGGCTCCTCCAGACAAAAAGGTGATCTGCACGTCTTTTAAAGACTCCAGACTCAGTGGACAGCTGGGTCAGCATTCCAAGTGAAGCACTCTTGGCTCTTGGGGCCAAAATGCAGCTGAGTAGATCAAGCTCCTGTCTGACCCGCAGGAAATGTTACACCTGTTGTCTCAGTTGGTGTTCCCTCTTGGCCCTGTGTCCTTGCTGGTAGAAGAAGGCAATAGGGGGGAATCCCAAGGCAAGAGCCAAGTTTTATTACACAAACCTTGATAAAAGGTCGTTTTGAAAGAAGTCCTGTTTGTCTGCTGGCTGGCACTGTAGAAATGCCAGTGCTGCTCCTGTACAGCCTGCTGGGGTGGGCAGGGATAAAAACAGCAGTGGGGTTTTTATTTCAGAAGTCATTGTGCAAGAGCAGTTGTGTTAATATATTGTGACTGGAGAAGTCCTTGCATGCTCCATGGACATGAGACATGGAGGACCATGAGTCAAGCACCTTTGACTCCATCATTTGGAATTGGGAGGTCTTGTTTGGAGCACAATGTGCTCTGAGGGGCAGAAGGCTAAAGCGTAACTGGTTTGTAAAAAACGCGGCTAGCAGTCAGTCACTGCTGGCAGCTGGGAACACGTGTTGGTCAGCATTTGGCAGGCAAAACCTTGACCAAGCCGCTGTCCTAGAGTTCAGCTGAGGAGTTTATTATTAGTTGCCTTGTTGCTGGAGCCTGTAGTTTGGTTCAAGGAAGGAAGAGATCAGCAGAAGGAGGGAAGGAGAGAGGCGTTCTCCAACAGTTCTCATTTTGGGGAAGAAGTTTTTGAAAAGAGGACTGAATACGCACTGTCTTGCACCACTTCCGCTTTTTCTGAATCATTGTGTCCTTCCTTTGCAAATAAGTTAATTTCTGAGAATTTGTCAAGCTACTGTATTTTTTAGTCAATAGAACATTAACTGGTCATATTAAGCCAAACATACTAAGCATAACACACTAACATATTAAAGAACAATGAATACAGATGCAGACAACTCCTAGAAAAATACACATCAGATTTTTTTCTCTGTTGAGCTTGGGACAGATTTCCTGCAGGGGGTCAGTGAGGATGAGGAAAACTGTTTTTCCAGCTCACTGATGCTGTTTACTTCTTTTCAATGGATGCTACAGATGTGCAGGGATGCTGCCAGAACGTGCTCAGCTGCAATGCCTCCAGATTGCTGCACTGAAAAAGTGAGGAAGCATGTTTCTTACCCCAGTTACTTCATCTTCAACCCCATTTTTCAGGCTGTTTTAAAGTTATCTACTCCAGATGGCAAGCTAAGCCTCTCCACTGGTTTTCCTCTACCAGATTGCCATCAATGTTAACTCTTTCATCATTCAGTGTCCCTGGTTTGCACCACCCCATGCACAACTCACTTTGGGAAAGAATGAATGAGGAAAGGGCAAAACTTCCTTTCCAGTATGATACACTTTGGGGATGCTAATCTCAGGCATGAGAGCTCAGACTAGTTTCTAGATAGTAGACAGAAGGATGAGATCTCTTTCTGGCAGGGTTTGTCTCTTTCCTATGAGATTTGGGCTCCAGGTATCTCCACAGGCAAGGGAATTGAAGGGATCAAATGGACTCCAAGGTAGAAGATCTGATTTTCCTAACTCATAGAATTCATTGTGCGTTTTGTTTCTTTATGTTAATGCTTAAGAACTTAAGATCTGAACTTTAACAAATAGAGTCTTTTAAGTAGAAATTTCACCGTGAAATTACTGATTGCATAATTTGAAGCCACGTTACAATATGGAATTGCTGAAAGCAGAGAAGATGGTCTTTGAACTGTTGCGAAGCACACTTGTGGTATTTTAGAAAACAGACTTCAAAGAAATGAGCTGAAAGCCCTGCTGATGAAGAGAAGCTTCCCAAGGAATCAGAAGATAGGACCAGTACACTGTAGATAAGTGGAAGACTAAACAGCTTGTGCAAGATAATTACCCTTTGCCCTTGGAAAACACAGCCAGAATTGCAGACTGTGGGCCTGTTCTCCATAGAAACACCCATCTTGGTCACCTCCATGCTCTAGATAGTGAGTCAAGATACTCCTCACTGTCACCTCCCCTCTTCCCTGCTGAGCTGTCGGTAGGGGACAGTCTCTCATATCCCCAGGGAGCTCCAGTGCACACCAAGGCACTGGTCCTCCAGCCTTCTCCACACCTCTTAGGTCAAGAGCTGACAGGGAAAAAGGGAAAAAAATTACCAGGCCCCCCCTCAAGGAAGGCAGGTACTTCTTTAGGTATCTTTTGTAGGGTATATAAGATATGAATGGGTCAGGATATCCTTTCCGTCCAGTTACAACAATCTAGCTCCTAAGCATGATTCCAGGTGTAAGAATCAAGTCTAGGAATTTCTGGATCAGGAATGGATGAATCATCCTGCCATGCAGTAATGAAATCTGCTATACTAAAAAAAGGTGAGGGGGAAAAAAACTTTTAAAAACATATTTGTAAAATGGCTTTTTTTTCCCCAGATGAGTGGCTTGGGAGCAGCTGAATTAGATCCATTCAACTGTTTTCTCACTGTGCACTGTTTCTAGTATTTTATACAGTAAGAAGTTAGATCTTATTTCTTCACATTTGATAAAATACAACTAGGGAGTTTTAGGAGCGTACAACTGATAAAATCCACGTGAATGGGTTACAGCAAAAATGAAAACTTTTAAGACACAGAGCTTTTTCAGAAACGGGTTTTTAAAAAAATACAGGGGAGTTTGTGCCTATAAATAACTGTTCAAACATGGCCAAAATTCATGGCTCAGAATTCTGCAATAGTTCAGGAATAGCATTTATTCATTAACACTGCACAGACAGAATAATTTTAGTCCTTGTCTCTGGATAAATCCAGGCCATTGTTCACATCTCTAATAACAAGCACCAAAAAAATCTCTGGCATCAGCCTGGTGGTGGGCTATATCCACACAAACCTTAAGCCCCTATGAAAAAAAGAATTCTAAGCATTAGGAATTCATCAACTTTTCTTTATGGTTTGTAAACAACCAGTGAGGGATTTCAGGTGCCACAGCCACATACCTCCCTGGGCATTCTTTCACATGTATGCCTGCAGTGTGTAATCATATGGCTTAATAAAAAGTCACAGGGTCACTCATACTCATAAAGCCAGAGGAAAGTCAGGCACGTTGCTTCCAGTTCACTGATCTGGCCATATTTGACAGATGAGGATTTTGCCTGCGTGTGTCCTGGGGTATGAAATCCCCACTGAATGGTGGTGCCCGTGTGGCTGCTCATTTTAGGCCAAGATATTTCATTTGGCGTGACCTTTTTAATTGCCATGGCCGGTATGGTGGAAGGGGGCCAAGCCTGCCCTCTCCTGGGGTGAGCACTGAGCAGCTGAGAGAATCCAGCACCCTCAGGGGCCCTGGGTTTGTGTTGGGGCTTCAATCCCAGCATCAGGGGCTGCATGGGGAGGGACCACCTATGTACGGTTTCTTTGTCTTTCTTTTCTTTTCCAGTACATACTCCCAGTACTGGAGCAGTTGGCAGGGAACTGAAGTCTGAATAAACAAATAAAGAATGCTGACATGTATGCCATATTGCCATTGCAGAGGAACATGCTCAGGAGTTGTCAAGGTGCCCCTGTGCCATCAGCATGTCCCTCGCCTGTCAGTACCTTCAGCCTTTTGTAATGAAATGGCACGTGTGATAAATGGAATATCCAAACAACAAATTTGAAACCGCCTATCTTCGTAAAGATGGAGAATAGTTGGTGGACCGTGAGAAATCCATCACTTCCAGGCAGTAATAGCAAGATCCAAAAAGTTATCAGGTCTATGTGTCCTGTGCTAACTTAGTCAGGAGCTGAAAGAGCCAGGACATTCGGGTCTGTGGGTTTGAGGCTGCCCCTCTCCAACCTGTCCTGCTGTGCCTGGCTAAAGGCACTTCTAATCCAAGCCCATAAAGAGGCCTCTTTGCAGTGCTGTGGGGACTAAAGTCCTTCCAGCTGTGTGTTGTTATGTAGGCAATCTATTTGCTCTTAGTTACGGGTTTTTCCTATTTAGTACAATTAAAATTCTTGACATGCTTCTTTATATATTGCATTCGCATGCTTGGAGCAATACCTGTTTGATCAATCTCTGTCTTTTACAGGGGTGAATTGAAAGGCAGTGTGGTCACCGTGATGTGTGAATTTTGCTCTGTCTTTTTCATTATAGCTATAAAATAGGTGTGTGGGCTGAACAGCACGTTGTATTTACGAATGGAATGAAAAACATTGGCTACACTGTAAGCGACACCTGGGGATTTTGTTTTTATTTCCTTGTAAACTAGCTGGACAAATAATGATGTTTGGTAACATCAGCTTGCTGCCAGAACACCTAGGCTGCATTCTGGGCTGTTCAACTTCATAGCAAAATTACCTGTGAAATTACTGTCTTGGAAGGAAACTGAGCACTGTGTTTTCAGCACTTGGTATCATTATGTTTCCATGAAAAGGAGTAACACAGGAAAACTGTGGCAGAAATGAAAACTTCAGATATGAAGACATCACGAGATGGAAGGAAGAAATAGTTGAACATACCCGGTAGTGGACTCTCCCAGCCCTGCCGTGGGATTGTAGAATGCACCAGCATTACTCTTGAGCTCCTCTTAAGCTTTATTCCAAATACAAGTCTGCATTTGTAGCCAGCTGCTACTATACTCTGCTCTTTACTGCACGCTGTTAACTCTATGCTTGCAAGTGCTCAGATGTGTCCAATTGATCTTTGGCTTTTCTGTACCTTCTTCATAATGATTTCCCACCAGAAAGCAACACAGGGACACTGGTCTTTCCATGAGGAAGGGGGTGCTGTATTCCCTTGAGTATTTTGTTGGAGGAACCTAACAACACACACCAATTAAACACATACTTGTCAGGTGCTGCTTACTGTGATATCCTAGATTCTTTTTATTTCTTAGGAATTTCCTCAGCCCGTATTGTAGCTCTGTGTGTGGTTGGTGCCTGGTTTCCCATGCTCCCGGGGGGAGCCAGTGCAAGGAAGATGTGAAATGTAAGCTTCACCCAGACCTGAATGTGGGACCTGGGCCTAGACCCAGACCTAAATGTCTCTGCTGTCCTCCACCATCACACTCAGCAGCCCTTAGCCTGGCCAGTGTCCTGGCAAAGTAACATTCTGAATGCAACAACATCACGTTGTTGTACTTGACAAATCTCTTGATAATTTTCAGAGAGAAAATTTTCTGACTGAAGATTGACTTCCATATGAAATCTGAATATAAGACTTAGGGTAGGAGTCATATCAGCTACTTTTAAGGATCTGAGGCAACTACCTCTTTAAAGACACCTGTCCTTACATGGCAATAGGAAGGAGAAGCCAATGCTGCATGAGAGGACTTCCATGCTGAGCAAGAGCATCACCATCCTCATCATTTTGAGTTGCTACATAGATAATATTGTCAGCTCCAGATTCTGTATTATGTCCTATATAAAAGCTGGGGAAAGCCTGTAAAAGCCTAAAGAAGCCTGTGAGAGAGAACAGTATAAGGGATAGCACAAATGAAGAATGGGGTAAGTATTTTAGGCTGATTTGTCCTGTTGCAAACACTAACAAGGAAATAGTATGTTGCTTTACCAAGTCAAAACCAACTCAAACTCCACTGTGCTCCACTACAAAATATTAGCCAAAATAAAGCTTGGATTGAAAATTTACCCAGTCTCAATTAGCCTTCTGTATATGGGTAAACCTTAGGTGAAGCAGCCAAGAGCCAAGAAATTTCCATTTGTCCTGTTCCAGCCTGGGTTAAGTGAGTGGGCTGAGACTCTGGAAAGTGGAGAGAGGTCGGGAGAGAGGCGTGAGCGGGAAGGAGTTCTTGCTCAGCGCCCAGAGCCGGCACGGACAAGAGTTGTGCAATGGGTGTGTGGAGAGGTTTGTGTCCTGCAGATACTTTTCAGCTCGGTCAGGAAAGCATCTGGAAAATCCACCCACTCAGCCAGAGAGAGAGACTGATGCCTTAAATAAATAAAACGTGAATGTGTTTTCGTGATTCAGCTTCTGACTCTTAATGGAGGCAGCTGAAGTTTCTGTAGTAGGTGGAGTGCGAGACCCAGGGATCCACTTCTCTTCAGGCCAGCCGAGGTTTGTAAGGAGATTTTGTGTTTAAAGTTGTGTGCAGACATTCAGGCCTAGCATAGCAGGACTTTGTGTCTTTTCTGGCAGCTGTTTCACAATGCCACAAAGATGCAGGGCAGAACTGTTTTCCTTTAAGGATATCTGGGCATGAGGGTCTGCTTCACTGCATATTCTTCAAAACCTGAAATTTTAAATTTTTGGAAAATGCTTATTGATTTACATTACCTAACGTGTCTGTGTGCTTGTTTTCAAGGTCTTGGTCAGGGAAGATGTTCTACCAAATTTTATATTTTGAATTAGTCCAGGAATGAATATGGAAGCTTTTACTTGCCAGGCTTGTTATGGTCCATGTACCCTACGTTTGGTAGTGCTCAATGCAGAAAAAAACTTGCCTTTTATGTGTTTTTAGTGAGTTAAGGTATGATTTCAGACCATCTGTGTATTTACTGACAACTGTTGACTGAAAGATTCCTTACATATATTTCTGCTTTATCATATGATAGAGAACAGTCTGGTTGCAAGAAATAATAATACATAGAGCCAAAGGATATTTTTCTTCCTTCTTCCTTTATCTCTGGAAGTTAATTGCTTCAGGTGGAAATCTTCAGGTGTAAAATGCCCCACATAACTGGTGATTTCATTTTCAATTTGACCTGTAAGTCTGAAGTTTGGACTGGGAGAGATGTTTTCCTTAATTAAGACTTTGCACAGTCTGAAGCCAGATTAATCCAAACACACACTGTCCAGGTTTCAGCACAGCATCTGTGCACAGCTAAATTCACTTGTCCCCAGAAGCTACTACACGTCCTTGCTTGTATGCACAGATGTTTATGTTTAAACCTATGTGCTTTGTGTAAATATATCCAAACTGGATTTGGCTCAGTGTGTAGGACTACCTAACAGCACAACTTCAAAAACAGACGTGTAGGACTACATTGCATGTAGGTTCCATCTGGAAATCTGTGCTCGAAACATTGTTTCCTAGGTGTGGAAAGCCAAAAATCTGAGAGGTGGTTCTTGTGCTCACTGTATTCCAAGGCCCCAGTCACAAGTCTTCTGGCTGCCTCAAACAAAATAACTTGTCTCCTTAAGAAAACAGGTTTCTTCTTGATTAATGATACTGCATGTTTAACCGCTTTTGCAAATTTATAAAAATGACCACATGCAGATTTCAGTGTTACACAAAATTTCTTCACTCCGAGTTCCTTGCAGAAAGCAGCAGCACAGCTTGGTTTTAAGGGGAGACAAACAAACCAACATCACGTTCTTTTGCTCATTACAAAGGAGCTGAAAAAACTTTCCAGAATATTGACAGTTTTAATACTGATACCTGTTTAAATAGTTAATCAAGGTTAGCTAAAATTAGGAGAAAATTTGAGGGGCTCAAAGTAATGAGTTTGGTGTGTGTGTGAGGGTCTGAATCAGCTGAATTACTGCAAGAGGAGGGAGTAAACATGTCTTCATTGTCTTTCTCTTGCCTCATCAAAGAGAACCAAAGTAAAGATCATTTTTCAGAGACCTGTCATTCAACCCTCCTTTGCTCCATCTCTGCTGGTCTCAAATGAGAACCACCCTTTCTGCAAGGTCCAAAGCAGCACATGAGGCCACATCTGTGAAAGATCTCTGTGCTTTGTGTGGTGTTCACAGCCCAAGTTCATCAAGGTTCAGAAAACTGCAGGCTCTGTGGAGATGCTGGTTTGTGGTGTCATGGCCTGCTTTTGCTTTTCAAGAGGCAATAGGAGCAAGGCAGAGGTGGCTCCTGTCCTTTTCATGTTTAGCTGTAGGTCTGTCCATTATTCCCTGTGCCCATATGTGTTAGGTCTGGAGTAGTCCAGCAGCGGGTAAAAAGCTCATCTCAGTACTGAGCCCACCGAGAGGATGCAGGAGGGAAATTTGGTAGCTGCAGGAAATGCCTGCCTTTGTCAGAGGGCGATCGGCACCCCATAAACCCCATAAACTTCACAGCTCGCCTCTTGCTTCAGCAGGCCTTGACTCTTGGCCAGGAGCAGATGAAGACACAGCATGAGTTTGAACCTCTTTGCCCAGCATGTTACCACCGTGCGTGCTGACCCGCAGGATGGGAGGGTGCTGGCTGGGGCCCACCTCTGCAGCAATAGCCACATCTGCTCCTCTGCTGCAGCTCTGACTCCTGAGAAACTCGTATTCTTGGCAAGCTGCTGTGTGAAATACAGCATGGTGAAGCTGTTTGTATTCTCAGTTGTCTTGCAAAAGGTTACTGTGAGTAGTTCTGTGCTTTAATAAAAAGAAATAGAGCTGTGTTCTTCACAACAAGCCCTTTTTATTACACTTGGTTTGAATAGAAATTGGCCTCTAATCGTGTCTCCAGTGGAAAGAAGACCCCTTATGAAAGCCATTCATTTACTAGAGAGAATCAATTTTCCCATGCATGAAACTAGATTATCAAAACAAACCCACAAAATAAGCAAAAGAGCTACCAAGAATATGTGTATGTCCAGTGGGTGTTCAAGGTGACTTAGAAGACATTAAGTGGAAGTGTCTTTGTAAAAGGAAGCAGAACAGCTGACTGTGAAAATAAAAAGCATCTTACGTCAAAGGAATACTTAGATCACTGCAGCCTTCTTCATTTTGAGCCTGGTGATTGTGCTGATGTGGCACTATAATAATTTATTTTATTTTTCTCCCTTCTGGGAGGTTTCTAAAACAATATTTTAAAAAGAAAAATAAATAATGTCTAATGCCTTTTCAGTTGTTCTTCTGGGAAGACTTGTGGTGAGTTAAAAGAAAATACTTGGTGAAGCTGTGAATGGGAGACATTTCCAGGGTGGGTGTGTTTTGAGGTTTGTTTGGGTTTTTATAACACTGTACTCCTATGTCTTTTTTTTTTTTTTTTTTAATAGTTTTCATAAGCTTTTAATACAGGGGAGACTAATTTAAGAAACTCTTCCTTATTCCACCAGTTATGGGAGCTTTGGAGGAGGATGTGTTAAGGGACTATGACCCCTTTGCAGTCCTGCTGGAAGGAAGCCATGATATCACCTTAGTCCTGCAACCTTCACTCAGACAAATTCCCAGCAAGGGTTTTTTGGTGTGCACATGTCTGTCCTTTTGCTGTCAGATTTGTATATGAAGAGGATTCATAGCCTCCAGGAGACCATGTTTGACCTTTCAAGATTGCTGTTTCCAGAACATCAGCGTTCCCAGAGGGGACCAAAGGTAGTGCTGTGCTCATTATGATCTCATGAGAAATGTCCTTTTTCCCCAAAGACCTTCAGTTTGGAGATCACATATCTTGTTCCCCTGCTACCCCACACTGAGCAACACTTCACATCACAGGTGGGACTTGTTCCTAAAGCATCCTGGCACAAAGTGGAAAAGCACCACCTGAAATCAAATCAGTACTTGAGAGAATCAGTAATGTGTTCATATAATTTCCTCTGAGCTTTTTTAAACAAAGTACAGTCCTGCAGGGTTGACTGGTTTTATGAAAGACATCCTCTTTCCAACGGACACATTGCATCAACTCAGCCACCAAAACTAAGCAGTTGAGGGCACAACCAGCTTTTTGGCACGGGAGTTACTAAAGCTGCATGAAGTCAGATGCGCTTTTCCTCCTGCCCCGTGCTGGAAGTGCAGTGCTGAGAGCAAAAACAGGAGAGCCAGGCTCGGGGTGACGGACACGCTCTGCGGCTGTGGGGAGGCAAAGCCACAAAGAGCTGGCAGGGAGCAACGGGGAGCGGGTCATCCCAAAATTCAGCCAAGGGACTCCGTCGTTGCAGTCTGGTTACTCTTATTTGACCGCCGCTGAGCAGGGTTCATATTTCTGTGCCCATTCATGAAAAGTAATGTAAAACCCTTTGGACCCCTCTGACCACTGCCTGTTGGGGCCATTCCTCTGCTGCCTTGATTTGCTTTTTTTTTAATGTACCAGGCTTGACTTCACCAGAGCAGAGCATGCCACACAGACACGTTTCAGGACAGGGTTAAAACCATCTGCAGTCTGGAAACCAGCAGGGTCCCCAGAGAGGGTGTTAAACCCAGGGAGCGCTGATCTGTTTCCTGCCTTTGTTACAATTTCTGCCATGTAACCCAATCTCACCCACCAACCAGCCTGAGCGGGCCCGGCCAGCTTGAGTCAGCAGGGCATGGGCTGCTGCTGCCCACCTCACATCAGCAAAGCGAGCCTCCGAAATCCCGGCGGAGGGCTGCCTGATTATCGGGGTAATCCTGCCCCAAAATTGGTGGGTGCTCGCCGCCTTCACCCCTGAGCATTGGAGAGCGGGGGTGAAGGGGGTGCTCCCCGGTCAGCTGCCGTCGTGTGCCTGTCTAGAAGGGATATACAGGGCTATAAACTCAACTCACTGCTTTTCGTATGGATCCCAACACAGCCCTCTAGGAAAATCCCATAGAAAATGGGTATGGCATTTAAGACTCTTAGGTGGGGACTCTTTTTTCATGTCAACCTCCAAAATGTTTAAAAGGCTTCATGTTCTTAAAGAAAACGGAGCATTAGCTGCACATTTTTAGCCCAGCACAGTCTGTGTAGCCTTGCAAATGCCAGCAGATGAAATGGGACATAGTGTAGCAGGGGCAGGGAAGAAGAGGCATGCCATGACCCTCCACTGCTCACAAATCCAGGGTGTTTCACCTCCAACTCCCAGAGACAGCCAGGCCCTGCGTGAGCATCCACTGTCTGCCTGTGAGCAGGGCTGCCCTCACCCTGAACCCTATCGCTGTTTGATGTCAACTCAAACCAGCACCCAGGCTTCTTTGCCTTCTCCAGGACTGCCAGCCTAATGAGGAGGAGCGCTGGTGCTGTGGAAAAGCCTAGTGCTGCCAGAATAAAGGCTGATGAGTTCTTTTGGGGAGAGGGGTGGGGTAGTGGTGGACAGCATGATCCCACTTGCGCTATGGGTCCAGGTCCCCTGGCAGAGATGCTGTGCTGTGCCCAGGAGCCCTTGTGTGCAGATGGGAGGCACAGAGTGATGCATGGCAAGAAAAACTCATCTTCTCACTTTGTTTTTTCCTCTTTCTTGCAAGACTGACATGAGCTGGCGCTGACATCTGATCCGCTTTTGATCTTTTTCTAGTACGGGTTGTATGTTTTTTAAAGCATTTCGCTGCCAGAGCTGACCACTACTAAGAGAGAGAAAAAGCAGTAAGCAAACATCCCCATTTAAAACTGTGTTGGTTTTAAAGCTTTTCAGATTACTTCGCTTGTTTTTCAGCCAACTCATAGGATGTTGCCAGCAGATTTCCAGTAAATTAGACATTTAAGTCAAAGTGGCTTATTTGAAATATTTGAACAGTGGCATGGGGAAAGCTTAGGTGAAAGACAGAGCTGGGAAGAGGATGATCTGTAATTTGTCTGCAGCTCTGCCTGGTGCAGATGAGATACCCACAGCAGACCATCATTCTCATCAGGTTATGATTTGCTATGACGATTTGGGATTATCCATTCTGATTTTCCAGGCCTTAAAATTCCCAATGTACATTTCAGCTGTAGTACAGTAGGCAAAACGTTGTGGGTTTTTTTCTGGGATTTCTTGCTTCAGGCTCTTTTTGAAATTCATGGTCACTATCTGTAACATAATTTTCTAAAAATAATAATTTTAAATGTCTTTTAGAAATCTGAGGAGAGTGGAAAATTTTGTGACTATCTCTCAGGAGTTACCTTCTTAGGTCACAGACAATTCTGTTGCAAATAGGTACAGATCCACTGATTAAAGCAGTGTTGTCCCTGACAGTGTTGCAGTGTGAAATGATTTGGGTAGGTTTGTGTCATCCCACTGTTAGAAGGCAGAGAGTTAAACAACTTGCGCAGACAGCTGAAAGGCCTAAATAAGTTCATTACTTTAAATCACAGTAAGATCCATCATTCATTTTCATTTTATTTAGTGAATTAGAGCCAGGATCTCGGTGAGCAGGACTAGTTTCCTCTGTAGTTGCATGCACCATGCAGTCCTTCAACACTTGTCAGAGGAGCATAAGCAAGAGTTTGTTAACACCTGGATAGCATCAAAGAGTTATTGCATCTCACTGTGAAGGTTTTAAAGTTTTGCAGTAGTAAAGTTAGTCCTGCCATGTAGTTTTGCATCAGGTTGTTACGGGATTTATAAAAAACCATTTTGTTCAGTACTTGGTCTCCTCACTGACTGATAGTATTAGGAGACTCTGTTTCCTTTTACTTAACTAGAAAGTTGGTCTTTACTGCAAGCTGCTTTGAGATGGACATTCCAACATTCTCATTGCTGATTTACTAATTTTTAGTGAATAATAGAGATATTGAATGTGGTCCTAGATGACTGGGTGATAAAACAGCTAATAGCTAAACTTGATTTTATGGTAATTTATGTTCTGAAACCATATCCATCTCCTCTACATTGGATAATATATATTATCCCAGTATGTATATTTCTGATATTTTATTATCTTTTAATGGGGAAAACCTTGTAAGAAGCAGACCGAAAACTCAGCGTTTACCACCTTGCACCTCTGTTTTCCAACTATTTTTGTGTCAAGGAACCCTGTTAGTTACTTGTTGTTATGCCCCAGCTGTCTCGCAGATACATGCCAAAGGAGAAATAGCAAGGACCAGGAATAAGCAATATCTTACTTCCTCTGTTTTGTTCAAAAAAGCTTCAGTGTTCACTCAGCTCCCTTGAGGCAGTCCTCTGGCCTCATCTTGATGGGGATGAATCATCTCATGATTCTGGAAAAGTATTTCTTGCTGCTTTTATGTATCTGGCCCACTGGGCCATACACATGTTCCTTCTCCGTAGATGAGCTGCCACAGCCATGTTCACCCTCTCGTCCAGGCAGTAGCACCCTTCTTGCTATGTGAGATGGGGTTTCATTCATGAGATTACTTGGAACACTGCCCAAAACACAGACACAAAAAAAAAAAAA
>VZRQ01004831.1:2088-86141 GCA_013397975.1 Machaerirhynchus nigripectus | reverse complement strand
AAAAAAAAAAAAAAGACAGTTGAGCAAAACGGGAAGGCCAAGCCTTTCTTTTAACACAAAATGCGGTCACGGGTATCAGCAGCCTCTGTGAATGGCGAGCTTGTACCCATTCCCTCAATGGCATTTCCACTGCAGGCTGAGGGAGGGACTGGGAAGAGACAGAGCACCTGCTTTGTATCCTGTGCTGGTTGTTGCAGGATCACTGTGGCCTGGGCTAATCAGAACAGACAGCAATTAAGAGTAATTGAGGTAGTCTTTCTAGCCCAGTGATTTCCCTGTAGCTTTTAATAAGGAGAAATCAGAAGGGAAAATAAATGCTGTTGTTCACTAAGCTCTCACGAGTGGTTTCTGATTGTCTCAGGATGCAACAACTCATTAGATGGAGAATTGGCAGCGCCTGGTTTGAGTAACACCAGTTTTCTGCATGTCTGTGTGATGACATTTTTGTTTACATTCTTGAAACATGTGGAATGTTAATTTTTCTGTTGGGTTTTTTTTTCCTTGGTATGGGGTTCTTGGGTTATTTTGAGCCTGAGCTTGTTTTCCTCTATTATGTAAGAAGTCAAGAATATAGGAAGTGTGATGTGCTTTCCTCTAGTGATACTGCAATTAAAGAAACTACAAAGACGGGACTGGCCATGTAGGATCTTTGTCACAGACCTTTGGTCACAATAAATCACTGGGTTTGGAAAATATATTAATAATCTGATTTTGTTTGTTTGTTTGTTTTATAATATTGACTGTGTTTGGTGAGATGAGGACAAGTAAGTACCGAATAGTTTGCAGGAGAGAAACATGTCTTTAGTGGTAACAGCCCTGGCTGAAACAGCTGCCTCACCTGCAGCCTCTGTGCTGGGCTGTCTCTGCTGGGGTCATGCCTGACATACCAAACCTGTGAGCAGTGTCCAGTGCCTGCCAATGAAAAGAAAAAATATCTAGGGGAATTTTATCTCCCTTGTCCCCCATCCCAAAATGTGGATTACTTTTTTTCTCCCCATTTGTTTTGGCCTAAATTCAGGACCCCAGAGCAAGAACTGCAAGTGGTTGGTGAGAAGGGGCAAAGAAGATGCCATGTCAACTGCCCATCCTGCTGCCTACATAGCAGAGAGCCCCTCATGCCCACTGCTCTATGGATGTCCTTGCCACACCATACCTGTGGGAAGACACCTCCATATTCGTGCATGCCTACAAACTGGGGTCCTCAATAGCCTCTATTCATAACATGCAACTAAAATGGTGAATCCTCTACCACGTTCTTCTCATAAACACCACACATTTTTTACAATCAAGCCATTTGAGCATAAGTTGGGGTCAGTGAACTGTGGTAGAGAGTACTGTAACAAACGGGAAAATTGTGCTTGTAAATGCATAAGCTTTTCAGAGGCAACTGCTGATAAATTCTTTTAGTTTACCACAGCATCTCCTAGGAGATTTGTATTTTTCCTTTTCTTGACATCAGAGCTTCACAAATACAGGGGTATAGGCTGATGTCTTCATCAGAGACCCATCAGGCAACTCAGGTCTTGTTTTGGAGGGTCTGTATGCTCTCAGTCTATCTGTAAACAAAGCACATTTTTATGACATGTTCTAGAGAAAGCAAACAGAATCAGAGGTCTTCACCTCTGATTAGCTACTACTTTGAAAATACTTTTTCAAAATGCAATTTTCACATTAAAATAATAAAGTGCTGTGTTCTTCCTTCTTACAAACTACCTGCCTCACCCAGGTGTTGATGTGCATTATTCCTGTCATCTGTGCAGTAACCCTCATCTTTGTTCATTACATGCTTGGATCTTGTTTTTCCAAAGCCTGACTAAAGCAATCCTGTGACTCCCTGTAAAGCTGGGAAATTCAGAGATTCTTCTTGACTGACCTATCAACATGTCAACACGAGGAAATTTTTAAATGGACACTAACTGGTGGTTTGAAGGAAGTTTGCACCCAAAAGCTAAATCTGCAGCCATGATGGCACAAAACATCAAAACATCCAAGTAATGAAAACCCCACTGGATCCTCATTCTTTCAGTGCTTGGGTTGCCTTTTGGATATCTAAAGTCATAGAAACACAATCAATGAATGGTTTGGGTTGGAAGGTACATTAAAGGTCATCTAGTTCAACCCCCATGCCCTGGGTAGGGATATCTTTCACTAGATCACGTTGCTCAAAGCCCATCCAACCTGACTTTGTAAACATCCCGTAATGAGAAAGCTACAGCTCTGGGCAACCTGTCCCAGTGTCTCACTACCTGCATCGTAAAAAATTTCTCCCTGGTGTCCAATCTAAATCTACCCTCTGTCAGTTTAAAACTTTTTCCCTTGTCCTGTCACTATAGGCCCTGCTAAAAAGTCTCTCTCCATCTTTCTTACAAGCCCTTTGTAAGTACTGGAATGCTTCTATAAGGTGTCCCTGGAGTCTTCTCTCCAGGCTGAACAACTCCGGGTCTCTCAGCCTGTCTTCATAGGAGAGGTGCTCCAGTCCTCTGACCACGTTTCTTGCCCTCCTCAGGACCTGCTCCATATCTTTTTGTGCTGTGGGAATGGGATGGACATACAGAACTGGATTCAGTATTCCAGATGGGGTTTCACGAGAGAGGAGTAGTTGGGAGAATGACCCCCCCCTCAACCTGCTGGCCATGTTTCTTTGACGCAGCCCGGGGTGTGGTTCATGCTGGCTCATGCCCGGTTTTTCATGCACTGGTATCCCCAAATCCTTCTCTGCAGGGCTGCTCTCATATCCATTCACTTCCCAGTCTGTACTGGTACAGGGGATTGTCCAGGCCTACCTGCAGGACCTTGCACTTGATCTTACTGAACTTCACGAAGTTCATGTAGGTCCACTCCTTAGACTTTGTCCAAGTCCCTCTGGATGGCATCCCTTCCCCTCTGGTGAGGGACCACCAGTGCAGTCATTCCATCATAGAAGGCCACTAGATTACTCAGGCATGATTTGCCCTTGGTGAAGAAATGCTGGTTGTCTTTAATCACCTCCCTCTCTTCCACATGTTTCAGCATAACTTCCAGGATGATCAATTCCATAACCTTACCAGGCGTGGAGGTGAGGCTGACTGGTTGGTAATCACCTTCAGCAACAAATTCAGGAATTTAGTGAAAGACTGGGAAGAGAAGGTGTTTTTTCTGTCTGTTTTCACCCTGATTCATGGCCCATCTATTTGTGATTTAGAAGTTTCAGAGCATCAAATGCTTCTTTCATTTAGATTTTGTACGTGGGATTACATACTGCAAATAGGAGTGCACTGCAAAGGGCTGAATTTGGTGTTACATTCCAAGTATATAAGTTTGTTTTTATACGGAAATACCTCTGTTCAGAATTAGTGTGGTGCTGATGTATTGCTCTAATATTAGAGCTTGTCAAAAACTTACGGCTCTTTTGTCCCAGAAAAAAAAGCTGGCATTTCAAGTTTTTGTTTTGTTGTTCTGAATAAAGGCACCATATGATTCCCACCCACCTTCCCCCACCAAGGGCCAGTTGTAGAAAGGATCATCTTGGAAAAGCTTATACAGCTTCATTTCGAGGTCTTCAGCTGAAGAGCAGCTCCAGAATTCCTGAGTGACTGAGCTATTCTACTTTATTCTGGTGTGATTTTAAATTTTGCTATTTTGCTTCTTTATTTCATGGGAAAAACAGATTAGATAAATTTGTCTCATTTTCCACTAGGAGGCTGGGCTCCCAAGCCAGAAATGCATGGGGTGTCACAGTGGTTTATTTAGGAATACTGTCCAATGTTTCCTTTTTGTTACCTCAAAATAAACACATTTGAATTGAGTAGTGCAATTTTTCAGTTTTGCAGAATGTTTTGATGCTTGTTCATTATGCTTCGTCCAGAATCTAAACATTATCCACAGCTTATTTTAGCTTCCCTTAAAGAAAAATATGAAAGTCTTTGTAAATATTAAATCTTTCTAATGGAACTGCCTTATTCCCCAGACACATTATTCTAGTAAAAACTTCCACTGGGTTTAATTTCCACAAAAAAAGTGTCACATGCTTTACTGTGGTTTCATCTGCAGTGCCCCGCTCAAAAATATATTGCAGACTGCTCCTCCATTTATAGGAACTATGTATTTAATATCTGAAAATCTGAGAAGATCTGACTAAAATGTTTCATGCTTGCAATGAACAACTGTTCCCCTTCCAGTGTCTAAATGATGGGCTGTTGCTGTTACTCATGATGCTTATTTCATAGCATCTGAAATTCATCAACAAAAAATTCATATTAAGAATCATGCAAGATCTTGTGGTCTCAGCAGGTGAGATGAGCAAAGAGTGGGTAATAATCTGCAAGCCAAGGGAAGGATGTGACAGCAGGAATGCACACATCTGTTGGCTTCTAGGCTTGAGATTCAAAGAGTAAAAATAATCGACAGTAGTAGCATTTTAGGAGCATCTGTGATTTCAGAAGAGTCCTCCCTACTGGATGACTAAATCCTCAAGCCTTTATGAGCAATAAATAAATTAATTCATCTCTTAGCTGTCATATAAAAGCGTATTTTCATCTATATTGCCTTCCACAAAAAATTATTGAAAACAGGCAAGGGCTTCTAGCCCTGTTTGTAACCAGCTAGTAAACATGAGGTTGCGTTCTCCAAGCAAATTCAGAAACGCTTTTTTTACTTTTTTTAGTTGTTTCATCTTAACACCTCTAGATCTTTTGGTACAGGCCAAGGAGAGTCTTTATGTGTCAGTCATCTTTACCTCATTTAAACGTCCTAATCTGGAACTAACACAGGGACATTTTACTAAGAGATTTCCAGTTACTTTTTTTTTTCCACTTTGAGTATCAGAATACAATGTGAGTTTAATGAACACAGTTTAAAAAATCACCAGGAGAATATGGAGTAGAGCTCAAATTATGGTTTCTGGATGCATCCAAATTATTCTTTAGAGAATAAAAGCCTCCCTAAAACTTGCAGAATAGGGCACAGGGGTGGAGGATGGGGAGGGGTGTAACACTCCCATTTCTTCTGCTCAGTTCAGCAGAGGTTTAGCATCACACGATGTAGTTGTGGGTATAAAACTGCTCAGTGTCCCACACAGATTGGGGCTGTATTTGCCTGGAGTGTTGTATGCTGAAAAAGGACTTGTTGACAGACTCCTTGCTGCAGCAGCATCACGGAAGGTATTACAGCTAATTCAACATGTCTCTGGCAGGAGTTAGGCAAGTTTGAGGCTTCTGTGGTATCACTGTGCTTCCACGTCAGCATTTCTGAGAGTTAACTCGGCTCCTTATAAGCAAATATAAACAAACCAGGTTGTACAAATTCCAGGGGTGGAACCAGTGCTCACAGTTGTGACAAAACAGGAGTGTGACCTGTCCAGAACAGAGGGATACTGTTTCTTCCTGAAACACTATGAAGGCAAGGAAGATGGAATCTGCTGTAAACATATTTTTGATGAAGAATAACCGTAAAGTTACCGTGTCTTCTGATATTTAACTTACTCTGTTTGTCATCTGAAATGATGGCATGGGCCATTTTTTATTACTGTAGTATGTTTACCAGTTCTCATGTAATTAGACTGTTTCCAGCAGAAAAAAGCAAACTGAATGAGTAAGTGAGATCTTCCTGACAGAAGTCCATGATGAGCAATTAAATCTTTGTCCTGTCAGTGTGGAGAAAGGCAGGGTGCCCACTGAATCTGATGAAAGTTTTCCCTTGGATTATTCAGGCAGCTGAGTCCATCAGCTCTGCCTAGTTTGGGGTTTTTTTGTCTGAGTTAGGTTGAATGTGATGTGGAGGGATGTAAGAAAGCACGCTGGACAGATCATGCTTCTGTATGATGCAGAATTTTTTATACTGTTGTTCAGCAGGTTAATACATAAAAACACCTGCTGGGTGTTTTCAGGTGGATGCTGACTGCATTCGCTTTCATTATCGAGGGCTCCTGTGGCACATTACAGAATGGTCCAGGAACTGGCTGCAAATCATCCATGAGCTGCAGTGTTCTGGATGATGTGTTGTGCGCCCCAGCTCCCAAAACAAGTAGTGTAAACAGGATGAGTGTTTTGCCTTTTCTGGTGAAGTATGGAAGGAGTCTGGCTGACCTGTTGTGTTCCTCTCCAAAATCATTTGGATGACTTAGAAGAGGCAGGGAATCACCAAGGGGATCAGGGACTGAATTGTGGGGAAGGTTTGTAGAGTTTAGGGTGTGCTCACTGCTGAGTGCTAATGAAGTGAAGCTGTCCTTGGCTGTGTGTGCAGAGGGGTGATACTGAGTTATGTAGCCCATGGGCCAATTCTGTGAAAATTAAACCCGTGTTGACACCTCATGGGTTCAGGTGGGTGGCATGCACCATTTCCTTTTCTATCCAGAGCATTTTTGGGGTGGTCACAGCACTTCAGAGACTTGCACAGTGTATACCTCCGGCATCATGACTTATGGTCCACCGCCTTCTGCTCAGGACAACGTGGTGACAGGGTGGGCAGTAGATTGACCACCTCCCATGCCTGGGTTCAACAGCAGGGGCCTTGAAGCCATGTTTTTGGGGCTGCCCCCCACATCTGACCCCAGCTCTGTCAAACTGGGGAATTTTCACTTGATCCGTCTCACCAATCTAAAAGATATCATTCTTTTTATGCCTATTGATGACTTCTGTCATGGCTAACCAACTAAATAGATACTGATAAAAGAGAATTTGGTGTCCTGTATCCACCATTAACTATTACTTAAGAATGGCTGTGAGCTGCAGACTTCTTCCAGTCTTCCCCAGTTTTCATGCAGATAAATCCATTATGAGATTAAATAACCTTCCTCATGATGCAGTAAATGGTGTAAAGGAAACAGCCATTTGGAAAGAAGGATAAAGCAACCTGGACATGTATGTTAACCTGGGCACTGAGAAACTCTGGATTCTTGAAAACGTTTTGCAGGGGCTATCCCAAAGTCCATGTAACTCCAGTAATCCAGTGATCTGTTCCAGCTGTTATCATGAGCGCCACAGCATAATAATCACCTCCGTGTGCATTATTAATTCTCCATTTTATGGTATGTCTCAGTGCTTATTAGATCACTGACAGAGGGAACAAGCCATCCATTGAAGGAGACCTGGATGTAATTAAGCATTCTTCAACTGAATCCTATTAGTGTTAAATAACAAAAGATGTTACACGTAATCTGAATTAGTAAACTACATGGAGAGTACGGCAGAGTCACAAAGGCAAGGAATGATGCTCAGCAGAGACTGCTGCTTTGGGAGATATAATCTTGATGACATATTAGCCATGATGCCTGTTAGCCATGTGTCATTAATTCTGGCTTAACGTTCTCCAGGTATGAGAGAGAAATGCTGAGGTTATACAAGAGTTGACTAATGACAAATAAAACCTGGCCTGGCACAGAACTGGAGATTTTTGTAGTTTATAGTGAGCACATGCCCAAAATAAAAGAAGACAGAAAATACTTCAGGGTGGTGCTTCTGCTTTGTCACAGGAATGGATGTGAAGTCCTGGGGAATCCTCTGACCCTGTGTAACAGAACAATAGGAGCCAGACAGACCACTATAAGCAGACCCCAGCAGGAACCCCCCATCGTGCAGGTGGCTGACACTGCACTCACAAGTCTGCTTGTGTAACTGTGGTGCAATACAGGGACACACAAACACATAGTGAACAGTACCATCAGCATCCAGGCTAGAGATGCTGTGTCTGCAGCAGAGTCCAAGGCAGGCTGGGTAATCCCCAACCCTACCAAGCACCAAGCCCATTTTTGTCAGACAGCCCAGACTGACTTGCATTCTCTGTGTGGCTTGCACTCAGGCTCAGATTGCTAATAAATTGAGTCCACTGAGGTGCACTAATAAAGGATCAGTTTTAGGCTCTAGCTAGGTGCTAGTCTTGCCAAGGTAACCATGCTCAAGTGCTTAATTTTGGATGGATTTCCTCTTAGCACCTGGAAACCTATGAATGTGTAAGTTGAAAGGCAGGGAGAGAAAATCCCTCAGAAGCTAAGCACTACATTTGGCACTTAATGTTCTTGATATCAGTGCGATACACTGGGTCAAATGTACCAGTTTTATTCCACCATAAAATAATGAAAAGGATACAGTTTTCAGTCAATTGTGCAAGCTTTCCTTGTTGATATGGCTGTTAAAAGAAGCTTCTTGGTTTTTTAGTAAGTGTTGTGGCTTAACCCCAGGTGGCAGCTAAGCCCCACAGAGCTGCTCACTCACTTCCCCACCAGCAGGATCAGGTAGACAATCAGAAAAATGAAAGTGAGAAATCTTGTAGGTTGAGATAAAGACAGTTTAATAGAGAAAGCAGAAGCTGTGCACAAGCAAAGCAAAACAAAGAATTAATTCACCACCTGATATTAGCTCAGTAGGTTAGAGCATGTTGCTAATAACACCAGTGTCACATGTTTGATCACTGTCCAGGCCATTCACTTAAGAGTTGGACTCAGTGACCCTTGCAGGGGCCTCCCAACTCAGAATATTCTGTAAAATATGTGGGAGATCATTTATTTCCCCTGGTCAGGCAGGTGTTCAACCATCTCTAGAAAAGCTGGCATCCATCACATGCAGCGGTAACTTGGGAAAACAAGCGCCATCACTCTAAATGCCCCCGTCTTCCCCCAGCTCTATATGCTGAGCATGATGCCATCTGCTATGGAATATCCCAGAGGTCAGTTGGGGTCAACTCTCCTGGCTGTGTCCTCTCCCAGCTCCTTGTGCACCCCCAGCCTGCTCACTGGTGGGGTGGTGTGAGGAGCAGAAAAGGCCTTGACTCTGCATATGTGCTATTCAGCAATAATGAAAATGTCCCTGTGTTATCAACACTGTCTCCAGCACAAATCCAAACCATAGCCCCGTATCAGCTACTATGAAGAAAAGATTAACTCTACCCCATCCCAAACCAGCACAATAAGCAAGAAATAGCTGTGGACTTTAGTTTATACTTCATGTGTTCCAACACAGTGAAATGTTGTAGGAATTAAGGCCAACAGGCACAAGTACTGAATGCAAGGATGATGAAAATAATACTGGTAGAATTAGGGAAATATTATTATTATTTTTGTTATTATTGTTTCATCAGAGGCCATTATCCTACAATTTTTCTTTCAGAACCGGATTTCAAAACTGATTAAGGGATTTTCTTTATCCAACCATATTTCAGAAAATGCCATTCTTACCACATGTACTTGCAGAGGAAGGTGCTCAGTTACATCTTGTACGTCCATTTAACTTACTAAAGACATCTGAGGCCAAAGAAAAATGTTGCTAGTCACTCTTCTTTTCTATTAGAAAAAGAGAAATCACACTGTCTTCAGCACAATTATGTTGGTTTCTTGTGTATCATGTCATGGATAAGCTGCATATTCATCAACAAGGTGAGGCGAGATGAAGAGTTTTTATGAAAATCTTTTCCTTAACAACAGTAGGAATTCACTGGTCATTTCTCAGTCATCACTGATCTTTTTAACAAGGGAAATGTTTGTCATCATCCTTTTGGTACAGGAGATGAGACTGAAACCAAGGCAAGAAGTTTGCTTGTGGTCATGGCAGATCAGTGTTTCTGAGGAACATGTAGAGCAATTAGCAATCAATTTGTGCTCTGATGCGGGACAGCAGAAAAAACCTAATGATCTTCCAGCTCTAGTGCGAATGCCAGTGTTGTGCTGGAAAATTCACATCATCGCCATCTGAAAAAGTAAAGAGGAGAAAACACAATTTACAGATTGTGTGGTTCGTTCTTTGCCTCTGAGAACAGCAGCCCGCAGACCTCAGGAGAAAGAGGGAGCTGGAGACAAAGCAAGGCTGGTGGGGGGCACCCAGGTAACTTTACCCAACTATATCTGAGATTCGTGATCCCAGCATGGAAATAAAATGCAAAACACATTGAGCAAGTGATTTATAACTGAAGAGGTAAGTGCCAGAAATTTTGGGACACTTACTAAAAGTTTAGTGTTACTGTGGGAGATTCTTAAATTGCAGCAATGGTAGGAAATGGCACTGTTAGTAAAATTTATCGACATTTCTAGAGCATGTAAAATTATTGGATAAAAAGTAGCAAGGCCATGCAAACCCAATTCACAGTGCAAATTATCTGTCATATAAATTGTCTTTCCACATGTAGGTGTTAGGAATAAGAGAAGCAACTATGTGGCCAGCTTGTGCTATGGCTAAGAAACTTGACGTAACTAAATATATCATACAGGTCTTCCCTGTAGAAGAATTCCACGTTTAGAAGGAGCAGATGCCAGTTGCATCAGTGCTAGAGATGAGTTGCATCCAGCCAGAACCAGTAGGAATGCAAGCTCCAATCTGTTTCAGGAAAGAAAGATGAGAACTCAATTTTAGATCGAATTTGACTATGTGATCTTGGTTCTCAAGTGGTTTCATATCTGGGAAAAATCTATAGTTTGTAAAAAGTTAACACTTTAAAATGCTACTTGTGGTCAAGAAGTTTCTGCCATTCAAAGTAAATGATAGTATTTTGTTGCACGTAAATAAGAACCTCATTTATTTGTCAGAGTACCAAGTTCTCCAGTCATCTCTGGTAGCTGTGTCTCTCTGATATGAAGGAAATTTTCAACTGGAGGGAGTAAGTGCAGCCAAGTCTTCTTTTGCTTTTTGTTTTTTTTTAATGAAACTGCAGAACAACTTACTACAAATGCTGTACCAACTAAAGAAGTCTGTAAAGAAATCACCCAAGGGGTGTTTGCTATTGTTTCCAGAAAATCCATTATGCTATTTTCAGATAAGCAGTTAAACTATAGGGAATAAACACAAGCCTCCCAAGCCCTGTGTTTGAGAGATATCCAGATTGAAGGACAGTCTGTTAGAAGACAAATCTACCATGTAACCCCACAGATTTGTCCTGTATCTGTGTGGTACTTTACTTGTGGGTTGAGACAAGTAGTCGTTCACAAACAGCTCCTATTTTGTTTCAAAGCCACATTGCAGTAGGCAAGTATTTGTGCAAACTGAGTCAGGAGCAGCTTTCAGCTGGTGTGAGTACCTGCTGGCAAGCAGAAAATTACATTTGCAAATGTTTTATCAACAATATTTTAGGCAGAACCTTTCGTAATGAAAACAGTAACATATCTTCTTGTTTACTGCAATGCTGAGTTTTTAATGCATCACTTTTCCTCCTAACCGTCTCGTGATTCAGGGATTTGGAGAAGTTGAGGAGTTCACGTGGGTCAGGAAGGCTATTTTGAACCATGCTCTGGGTGAGGCAGAAAGGATGTCTGGTAACCCACCTCTCTCTCTCTCATGTTGCTGGTTTGCAGGATTGCTGAGATTGCCATATCTGTAGGATGGGAGTAGTGTAGCACGTGGTCTCCAGATCAGGGAATCCACCCACCAACCAGGTATACACAGGACCTAGGATTGAAAAGCCATGGTTTCAAGCAGCAAGGGAAGTGCAACTCTTCTGGCCCTGGTTGCTGAGAGAATAAAGAGTAAAATCTGTCTTTAGACTGGCAAGGATGAGATCCGAGCTCCTCGGCTTCTCTTTAACAAGGGTACTCCCCCTTTTCGTTGGTGTTCACGACTCTCCTTAGCCTTGGAGAAGCGAAAAGAAACTTTGAAGGAGTATTTCATCTGACTAAATGCTTGCTTGCTGAGCTGGCTGAGTGACGTTTCTTGCTTGTTAAGCTCAAGATACATCTTAGCACTTCATGAACTGTTGAAAAAAATCCCTTACTGATGCTCAGCCAGGGTGGCCATGGAAAAGCAGCATGGCTTGAAGGGCTGTCGTAATTCCTAAAATTGCTTTAAACACCCTGCGCTACTGTGGGAGAGGTAACTTTTGAAACAATGTGAGTCCCTCATGCTCATGTAACGAAGGGAGTCTGTGCTGCAAAATGCTTTGGAGGCTGCACTTCTGCTGGAGAGGATCCTGTGGTCTGCCAAGGCTTGGCACTGCTGTTGGCTGAACGAGAATGTCGCTGCTTGTGATGCCAACAGCGAGCCGAAGGGCTCGTTCTCCTCTTTGAACTGAGGACCCCAGAGCAGAGTTCCTTGGTTACACAATAAAATAATAAAAATGCTAGTTTAAATTTTGAATTAGTAAAGAACTATTTTTGGCTTTCTCAGACACAGCATCTGTAAATAATCAGGCAGAAGCCTTTCCATAAAACAACACAGAAAAACCTCAAAGAGCATTTAGATTCTGCAACATTTAAACAAGATTTTTAACTCATGGGGAAGCCAACATCAACACAATGCTTCCTGCACATAAAAGCATGGAATTTCTTAGCAGTGTGGGGGCAATAAATGACTATCACATTTCCCTCCTTTCTAAAACCTAAATATTTTTCAATGGAAATAGTAATATTGATGGAAAAAGAAAAGAGGACCTTGAGTTATGTAAGAATTTATTTAAGCTCTGAACCTCCAGACACTGCAGACTGGAGGCTAATTAAAGAAAACCTTCAGCTGTTCAGTTTTGCTCTAATTGTCCTCCAAGCTTAGGAGATCAAATATACTAGCTGAGATCCTTCTTCTAATCATTCACATTCATGACCCAAGTTTTGAGTTCATTCCTGCTGCTCTCAACCAGGTCCATCCATAATTCAAACAAAAGGGGTAAATGATACACTCTTAATTATGTCCTCTACAGAGGAAGGAGGAGGTGATGACAAGCAGCTATACACATTTCTGCTTCTAGCAACCTCTGACCACAGGGTTTGCCCACAGTGTTTGTGAAATCAGAAATTCATCCATAACCAAGTACATATGCATGGGTTATTTGTTAGGGAAAATGTAAACATTTACCGGTGAAAGAAAATTAATACTTTATTCAGGATGCTGTTACCTTGATTTCTTAGCTCTTTTAGGAGGAGTGCTGTTGGCTCAAGGGGCTGCCTAGTCAGGCTCCTGTGCTTTTGAGGGGGAAATTTTTTATGAACAACTGGCTACATTTCTGGTCATTAGACCTGACTGAAACCTGTGGATCTCCAAGCGGTGGATGAATGACCATACCAAGTTTCTATTGCAGGCAAACAAAGCTGGGAAATGTTATGATTTAACATGGCTCCACGAGCAAGCTGTGTGGTTTCACAAACCACCCCTGGTTTGTAAACTGCTGCTAGAGAAGGGCTGAATTAAGCATTTATTTCATCTGTGTGAATCTCTGGGTAAAGAAGCAAAAATCAGTCTTGCACTTCCTGTTTACCAGTCTGGTTAGCTTTTAGCTATAGTTTGTCAGTTGTCATTTAGAGTGTCTAATTATCTAGCTTCCCACAAACAACAGATTTGTGACTTTTCCCAGATGAGGCACAGTTATGAAAAGTTATACAGTAGAGGAGTCAAGATAATGGTATGCAAAACTGTGCCTAGATCTGTTTTTCTCTGCTAAATGATTTACTCATTTTGATATTCTGACAAATGCCAAAGCAGTTTCCCAAAAAAACCCACTGTTTGCTTCATCAGCAGCTTTCAGAGAAAACAAAATGTTGTGGTTCAGACGTGGGGAAAGATGGTCACGGAGATACTGAGCTTACCAAAGTGCACCCATTAGGAGTTCTCAGAACCCTCAGAAAGAGGTCAGTCAGTGTTGGTGGCATCTGGGAACCTGGCACAGTTGTAACTCCTGGCTGAACCGTGTCTCCTGGCCACCTCCTGCTTTCTGGCTGCCCTAAGCAGGTAGTGCTGGAGCACAGGCACATAAAGCAGTGCCCAGACTGTGCATGGTCTCTCTGGAGCTCAACACTGACCTTTTCAAACGTGCAAAGGGCATCTAAGCTGGTTTGCAGCTTTGAAAGTCCTGGTTGGGTCTACCACCACATGAAAATGCTTTGATGAATGTAAAATGTGAATGAAGACAGACTCCATCTTCTGGAAAGATTTTAAACTCTGTCCTTTAAACTGTCCTTTAAACTCTTTAAACTGTCCTACAGTAAGAATTTCTTCAGGGGGATTTTTGGTTTGTTGGGTTTTTTGTTTGTTTGCTTTGTTTTGTTTTGTTTGTTTTGTTGTTTTGTTTTTTAACTGGTAAGTTTGGGAACAGAGCAGAGATTGGCACTTTTATTATGGAACCATGAGAAAACCAAAGGTTTGTTCTGTAATTACTTTTTCAATGTAGCTTTCTTTTCACAGAATCACAGAATGGGTAAGGTTGGAAAGGACCACATCTGGTCCAACCTCCCCGCTCAAGCAGGGTCGTCCTAGAGCACATGGCACAGGATTGCATCCAGATGGTTTTTGAACATCTCCAGTCAGGGAGACTCCACAACATTTCTAGGCAATCTTTTCCAGTGCGTGGTCACTCCAAAACCAATCTAAGCTGCTATCAGGAGAAGAAAAAGCTGATGTGGAGTTTGTTACCAGCAGACTGACAGACCTGCAGCGATGAAAGTGCGTGTCAGCTCTTATGTGTTGTCTGCACATTAGTTTGTTTACTTGTTAATATGACCTGTGGCTTTTAACATTTTTCTTTGACTACAGCACTGACGATTTAAGAAAGATACTCTGTGAGTTTGTCCTGAGGAAGATACCCTCAAGAAAGGTTTCCCTGTTAGCAGGAAGGATGCTGAGCAGAGGAACTCACACAGGAGATAACTGTTCAAAATATGGCAATCCTGCAACTCTTCAAAGTAGAGCAAGAAAGCATCACTTAGCTACAGTGTGGTTGACAAAAAGGTTTATTGACTTGGTTAACACGTCTCTTCATTTTACAATTTTTGAGCAGGTGTATACGGATGACAATAGATTTTTAATACTTCAATTGAAGACAAAAAAAGCAGGTGCATTTCCCCAAGTTACTTGACCTTACATGTCTTATGCTGCTGCATTTTCATACAGGTGCTCCAGTTTTTCACATTATAAGTAGTATCCATGCAAGTCATGACTTCTCATGGTGCTTTCCAGGAGTACAGAAAGTAAAGGCAGGAACAGGGTTGATGTGGTCTCACAGATCAAAAGAACAGTGGACAAGATTGTGCTGTTCAGGTATTATGAAGCATTTTCTCTTGTCCTGGTTCAATAGGTAATGAATGCAGCACGATCAACAGCAACACAGAAGTAATAGTATACAATATGTTTTTGAACTTTTTGTTCCTATTTTCCCCATTCGCTCTTTTCATGCCATGTGGGTAGCTAACAGATGTGTTACATTATACTGCATTAAATCCTGTGGAGGCAATAGTCTTAAGTGCTGTGTCAAATATTTATAATGTGGAATTGTTTTAGGACAGGAGCCAAGTGCAATATGGCATCCCTCACAGTGTCTCTCTTGTTTTTGTGTGAAGCGGAAGCTCAGCTACTTACAATTACAATTTTACTTCTTCTTTAATCTTCATCAACCCTTTTCATTTGCCACCATTCGAATATGTTTTAATTATTACCATATGTTACAGTCACCATTGCTTTCTTTATTAGCTTTCTTTATTAGCTCTCTTATTTAAGCTGGGAAGGGCCAAGTTCTCAAGATTCTCTAGTCCTACTGCTCATCTGGCTGGGTAAGACCCATCTTCCTTGTGCCCATGAGGCTCAGTACACGTGCAGGAAGTATGGACTAACTCTGTGCCCTCCAGCAAGCCTGTGGCTACAGACCAGGTGCTGGGAGGGGCCAGCCTGGAAGTCATCAGTGCAAGGTGATGCCATCATGAGAGGCCCAGGATGTGGCTTATTGGTGCTTCTGGCCCATGGGTGAGGGTGTGGAGACCAGGGGGGCTAATAAGCCTGGAACATCCTGCCAGCTGTTTCACACCTTTTCCATTGCAGGGAGTTTATGCTTTTTGAGATTATGTTCTCCTTGGTGTGCAAGATACTAATAGCTTCAATGGCAAGGGGAATTTTCACTCCTAAATCTGCTTTTTCTGCATAATTCTGTATCTATAGACAATGTCTTGCTTTTTTTTTTTTTTTTTCACTTTGCAAAAATGAAGACTCTAACCATAGCAGCCTGTCCTGAAAACATCTTGAATATTTGCAGCTATTTTCTCTTTAGAAAACCAGCATGTTAAGGGAGTTTGTTGTTCATCTAAGGCCACGTGTCTTCCATTTATGAGTCTACTTAAATGCCAAACTTCTGCGTGCCTCTTTTACTTCCTTTGACTTCCAAACTTATCCAAGTCACTTTTTTAATTGAATTGATTTGCAGGTTAAGTTAGTCATTAAAGATTCTTTACTCAGAAATACTGGCACTATTTTTACTCCTTATTCAGAAATATTTCTCTCTGAATGCATTGGTTACTCAACCAACTGTATGATTGACTGCATAATTGAATTATTCAGTTCTTTTGATTGTTTTAATCATTTGCCCACACATGCAGGATCCCAGCCTCACAGTTTGATATTCAACAGGAAAATATCTTTTTGTTTGTAGACAATTTTCTAAAGACTTCAAATATTGTTTTGTCACGTAGATACAAGTTTAGAAGCATCATTCTCGCCTACTGTAATTCATAGGGTTTGAGTTTGGTTGAGGCCAGGGTTTCAGTCTGTTTCAGTGCCTCAGTTTGTTTGCCCATTAGCCTGTGGGCATGGCTAGTGTAGCATAGGAAATGCCCCGATATTTCCATGTCAGTCTCATGTAGTGGCACATAAATGGGACTGTTTGCTATCACTCTGTCACTTGAAGTGAAACTTTACACTGATCAGCAATGGTGTGGCTCTAGCTGAAATACAAGGAAAGATGAGATGAGATGATGAGATGAGATGAGATGAGATGAGATGAGATGAGATGAGATGAGATGAGATGAGATGGAGAGAGTGCAGAGCTGAGTGTGAGATATTTTGTACAACAAATGTGTGTCCTCTACCAGACATTTTCTGAGTGGTGCCAGTCCTTACCTCTGCACAAGTGCTATGTATTCATTTCAGTTCTATCAGTCTTACTGGAAATGTTTCTCCACATTTAGCAACTTAGAGAATACATTCAACTACATCTTAGTATTTTATTGATATTTGCTTGATTTCCAAACTAAACCCAACAGCTTCTCTATTCTAATCATTATTGTACTACAAAGGGGGCAGCTATGAACAGTATATATCAAGGAAAAGGAGGATAGCCTCCAAGTTTCTCTGTAAGGGCCTTCTTTTAATACTTTCAATCCCAAATCCTAGTGTAAAAGTAACATAATTTTTATCATAGTATCTTGACAACCTTAATCTTCTCCGCTGGCGCAGGCTGTAATTCACTCTTCAGACCCTTTCTCCTGTTTGCAAATGGCCTCAAGGAAATTGGAAACTATCTGCTGTTCCATTAAAGAGGCAATTGAAATAAACATAAAGATCTTGGCACAGAAGTCCAAGTCAATCTTAGTTTCTCAATTCCGTGTGGCATTTTCTCATTCCATAAGAAAGGAACGCTGTCTGAGGTTTTCAGCTACTCTGGGTGGGCTCATGAGCCAGCAAAATGAAGGGGTGGTTTCTACCAAACTTGGCTTGGGTCTTGTGTAGCAGCTCATAAACACCATGATTTGCATAACCTCTCCAGCATCTGCGTGAAAGAGACTGTCAGTCAACACTTCTGGCATGTCAGGGTCATTCTTAACACATTAGATGTGAAAGGGCACCAACAGGGTGAATTTAATATCCTTCCACTGATGTGACCCACATACCATCCGAGACAGGGAAGGATGTTTACAATCAGGGCAAAATGAAGATGACTCCAAGTTGGGACTTCTCAGTCTCTGAGCCGTTTATCGATCAAACTTCATGTGTGATATTCTTGAAACTATCTAAATTTTCAGGTCTCACTGAGATATAAAATAGCCGGACTATCAGTCTGGTTTTCATTTGTGCTCCTTCCAGCTCAGCTGCAATTGAGAGCAGCCTCATGCAGTCTATCTATAGCTTCCATATACCTCTTTTAGGCCTGTGGGCTTCCTGCTTTCACACAGGGTCCATTAGAGTAGCAACAAGAGAGAACTTTGGGGAAAAATAAAGAAAATGTACAGAATACATTTTGCTTTGACAGACTATTTGACTACAGGACCCTGAAGAAATTTTGCATTTTTAATTCATGCTTGCTTTCGAAGTCACAGGGTGGTAGTTTTTGTTTGCCCTTTAGTCCCTCTTTGATTTCAACAAGGTTTAGTTGCTAAGGCACTTTCTAAAGTCACAGGAGGTTTGCATCTGCATCTTTAGATTATATAGTGCCCTTAGTAGCCTGTGCCTGCATGACTTACTCTGAGCCCCAGTAAAAGCCAATGAAAGGACATTGTCCATCCTAGGACAACATCCTGGCTCCTGGGCTGTTTTTCCTTCACTACGTGAAGGAAAATAGGTGAGGTACAAGAGGGCAGTGGGAAAATTTAAATTAAACTTTTCGTGAAAAAATTAATGAGGCAAATGACTCTGTGAAAATTGTCACATCTGGGTCTCAATCCTTCCTTAGGCCACGTAACATTTCTTAGGGCACTTAGGAGTCATTGCAGCCCCTGACTAACTGAAATTCCTGCTTTCATGCTGAGCATGTTCCTAAATGCAATCCCCTTCCTTCAGCTGGCTTGAAGGAGGGAATGCTTTCACTCAGGCCTTCTGAGGATTTACCCACTGGCCTATGCAATGTCTGTTATGGCAAACAAATCAGCTTCATTCTTTACATATTTCTTCACCATTTGCCTGTCATTGTCCATTACAGACTTCTTCTAGTTCACTCAAGACATAACCAGTTGTTGGATGCTCTGGTATATCTTGTTATATATTATCCCTGAAATCCATTTAGTGCCTAGTATTTTTTCAAAGCAATTTTTAAAAAAACCATTCAGAGTCTGCTTATGTTTTTATTAGATTTCCATCTTTCACATTCACATATGATGACAAAAGTAATGTCTGAGTTGGAGATTTATACTTTGGTCTTTCAGAAATAGATGTTTGCTGACCAAATGTTGTTTAAAATGGTAAATGTGGCTGTTGCCCTGTCAGTTGATATCCTGCCAAAGAAGTTGGCCTCATCTCCTTTTCTGCATCTCCAGGGGGACAATATGTTGTTTCCAAGGTATAGAAGTTATTTAATGTCTGGTATTCATGCTTATTTCCAAGTAGTATTTGCACTAAGATGTCACTGAGGATATCATTACTTTGTTGGGGTTTTTTTATAACAGACTATGAATACTTTGGTTTTGTGAAACTGAATGCTTCGTTTGCATGTTGGCTGGGCTTAGAAGAGCAGGACTATCAGCAAACTGAGCTTAGTGTTGCTAAACTTTGTGGTAACTTTATGGTAGCCCACCACATTTCTCTTTCCTCAAAACTGAAGTACAAGTCAACAACTGGAGATGGATATGGGGATTTTGTTCTATAAAGACCAAAGGAGCTGGGTTTTAGGAGGGCTGGGAAGTGTGTGCATGATCAAGGGAGTGCTCTCCGCTCTTGCACTTTGTTGTGGCTTTTTTGGGGAAACGTTGTCCCAAAACATTCAGTGTGATCTGTAATAAACATTGGAAAGGGTGTTAGAAGAATGTGCTTGTAAAATTGAAGCCAAGTTCAGCTTTGAATCACTCTGTGATAATGCCTGCCTTTTGCAGACTTGCTTGTATTAATCAGTTTAAAAAGAGGCTGAAACACCATAATAATGAATATCATTTAGAGAGAAAAAAATTAAAGTAGAAGGGAGTTCAGATGCACATCCTTTCTCTTCTTCATTTTAAAGAACTTCTTATGAATAAGTTCCAAATGACACAATCAATTTAGTTTGCTGGTGCTTTTTGTCAGTTGATTTTACTTCTTTTTGACAGCTGCATCCCTGTGCAAATGTAAAATCTGAGCTCCCCACTGAGCCCTGAGTTTGGAATAATTCAAACCTCATCTGAAACTCTTTTTCCAAGCTTCAGTACCATCATTCTTTGTGTCTGTATATATATATATGCATATGAAGTTCAGTCTTTTTCTTACATGAAAATGATTGAAGGAAATTTTTTTTTCACTGAAGACTGGTTGAATAATGTTTAGTGTATTTAATTCCAAACAATCAGTTCCATGTGTGATTATAAAATGCTTTTCTTCGCAAAGTAATGTGGGCAGCTCTTTAGTACAGTTCTATAATGCCAGTACCTCTTTCTCTCTCCTAAGTATTGAAGACTATATGCAGCTAGTAAGAGCACCAAAAAAGGTCCATTTATATATTATGTGTATGTGTGTTTGTGTATACACAAAACATGCATGGATGCTACACATGCCTGTGTGAGGGAGTATCCTATGGAGTTCTAGGTACATCATTTACCACAAGTATGTTGTTTAAGGTGATGGTAGGTTTCCAATCTTACTCTGCTTTGTCACACTGGGAAACAATGAGTGGTTTCCAAAATAGTTTAGATGCCATATAATTATTTTAACAGCTGTGGTTTCAGTTACCTTTAATTAGTTCCCCCTGCAGCTCTAAATAAAGAGAGGCTTCTGTTAAATGCAGTTATTTTCTTCTGCAGATGGCATGATGAAGTGTGGCTACTCATAAAAGGAGACTACTGAACACCACATGGCAAACTTGAGGATCTAAAGAAATGTGATTATGAGTTAAGGACATAGATTTCTCCATGGATTATTCATGATTTCCAGTCACTATGTTTTTATATCAGAATGCTCAGCCCTAAATTTTATGTCAGCTGGCATTGCTGAAAAAGTTGTCTTAGATGCTTGAGAGCTGGTGAGATAACCCTCCACCTTAAAAGCCAAAAGGTGTTTTGACATTGTCCTGTATTTTCCCCGTATCATTTACGTGGTTCAGTGGCCCCAACCCTCCTAGAAAGCGTGTCTCGATCTCTATGAACATCTGTTAAACAGATGAAAAAGCCTCCTAAAGAGAATTTCTTTCTTCTATGCATAGGATAAATTTTCAGACCCCATTCAGGCCAATAGAGTTACGAAACATTTGAGTTGGAAACTGTAGGGCTGCATTCTGTTTCCGCAGGACTCAATGGTACGTGTCCTACTGCCATCCGTAGGAGCCAACAAGTGCACTACTTCTTTCCAATTAGATTTCCTATAATAATTTCTTACAGAATTCTTCGGATATTTCAAGTTCATCGACTTTGTGACTCTTAAGCTGTATAAACAAAAGCCACGTGAAGCAAAGTAAGGGTTCGCAACAACACACCTTGAGTTTTAAGGGGTAATTTTAATTTTTCTTTAGAGGTAAAAACAAATGCACATAAATAAAGATGCTTGACTTGTATTGCTGCTGACTGACAAGGAGGGATGTATCAGAGTCAGGCCTTCATCCGTGAGAGTGAACTTCAGCCTGGAAGGCAATGTAAGACATCGTGTAGCAGGTCCCAGGAGGCAGGAGAGCCCTGCTGGCTTCCTTCTGCAACTTCTGGATTGTTTAATTAATTAAAGAATAGTTTCTTTTGTAATCACAAATGTTCCAGTTTGCACTGTTACCCGAGGTCAGAGCTCTCCTGACCTCCCTGGCAGAGGAAGAAAAGGGTAAGGAAATCAGGAAAAAAGAGAGTAAGCAAATCAGTCTAAGGAAGCCTTGTTTCCTTTACCCCAAACCCAGCAGAGCAAAAAAGGCTGAATTGAAAGGGAAAAGGGCTAAGACTGAGATTGATTAAGAGAGGTCCAGCCCAAAGAAAAGGCAAAGAACGAAACAAGTAAGACAGAGAAAAATAAACTACATTAAGATGGAGCTCGGATGAGGCAGTCGGCCGCTGGCCAGGAGGGAGCAGCTGCAGCAGGAAGGCCTGGGTCCCATTGAAACAGAAAAGGGGCCATCTTTCTGCTGGAAACAAAAAAATAATTCACCTTTAAAGGAACAGAAATGGGATTCGAGGCTAGGGGAAGGGCAGAGAGGATAAGAATTTGTGAATGAGATGAGTTATTTCATTTTGGAGAACAAGGCAATGGCTGTTAAAATCCTCCCAGAGAGCTGTGTGATGGTGCAGATTAATCAGACCGGCCAGAGGGTGTAGGACACACCAAGCAGCTTCATGTTGCACTCGGACTCTTGAATGAATGCTTGAAAATCAAGCAAATTTTCTGATTTTTACCAGGGGAGATGAGACATATGACATACTATGCTGATGACATCATGCCTCGCTCCAGATGTGAACAGAGAGGAAAGAAAGTGTAAGATGGATATTTCACCGCAAGCCAGTGAAATCCTCGATACCGAGGGGGAACATGAAGGTGCAAATCTCAACACACTGAGGTTCCACTAAATAAAGGGCAAAAGGAGGCAAGGCAAAAGCCTGTGCAATTCTGAGTTAAAATTCCAGGTTCAGACAACAGAGAACAGATACCTTGAATTAAATGTTCATGCCTTGTAGAAAATACACCATGCACAGTAAGTTAATGTCATCAGTGTAACAGCAAAAAGTTCTCTGCGCAGTGCAAATACAGAATTTAGGGTGCACAAGATCAAAGGGTATGGAGAGAGCATCTCCCCTGAAAGAATTCACAAGGAGGTTATTTAGAAAGAGCCTGTTTGGTATGTCTCAGAGCGCTTACCTGCTGTTAAAAGAAAGATGTCCCACTTCAAGAACTGTCCCAGTCTCATGGTACCAGAACTGTAGGTTTTAGGGCCGTGTATTAGAAGGCAAGGAAAATTTTCAAGTGTATGTACCTAGTGAATGTTGAAGCAAAATATCCTCTTCGAATTCTGTTGGACTGAAAGTCCTAACTATCATAGAGCTCCTCAAACTCCCCATTCCTAAGCTGTCCCATTGATTCTTGCTAAATTAGATGCCAGACCTTTGCTTTTTCAGGTGAACAGGTCTAGCTCCAACCAGACTGTGAGAAGGTTGAGATTCTTTAGCTTGATATATTGGTAAGACTGACAAGTCCTGGGAAAAGGGACACTTTTGGAATATATATACTAAAGCATGAGAAATACAGCATATGGACCCAGCTCAGGAAATCTTCAGAAAACCTATTTGTGTCAGGGAAAAACAAGGAACTATGTAATGCTGCTGTAAGTCCTTCATTGATGCAAATACAGTGTGGGGACATAACAGGAGGAGGGTGCTGCCACATCCTTTTCTTTTTTTTTTCTTTCAGAATTGCTTATACAGGTTTTTGATGACAGTAGATGTTAATTAATTGTGAACTTGTTTGAAACTCTTGGTAGTGTTTCCATCATCTTTGAGTAGGTGATTTATCTTGTGTGCCTGCAAAAACTTACAGCTGTACCAGAAGTAGCGGATTCTCAGCACTGCATAAATTGTCCCCAGATTTATACTGACAAACTATGCAAAGACGTGCTGGGGTTTTGCAATATTATAATGCATGTTGAAGCCCTCCTATAAACTATAAACATTAGGTTAAAGAATGACTGCCATGTTTGCTATTTGAAACTTTTGCAACATTTTCCCAAACTTCGGAGTACTGTTGTAAACAATCAAACAAAGCCACAGGAATGACTACAATTAAGCAGTGTAAACAGGCTGCGTCCAGATCGAAACAAGGACTAGCTAAATTCAAACAGTTATCGTTGCATTCGTATGCAAAAGAGGTTGGTTTGTAGTCTGAATGACCCTATCCCTGTGTAGCTATGCCAGGCTTTCCATTGTGGTGTTAGGAGCTGCAGTTAGGTGTACTGGGGGTTGGAGTACAGCCTTGAGAAGCTGTGGCTCAGCTTTGGCTCTCTGGTTCTGGCACACCTTACAGATAATCGCATCCCACCTTTTGAGGTTGTAGCTGAGTACCTGAAACACTGCTCAGCCCGGTGCCTTCTCTGAGTCCCATCCCGATTTCCCAAGGTGAGCACCGTACACACAGCCTGAGTTACAGACTGCCAGCTCCTGCCCAGTCCAACGAGCACAGCAGCAAGCAGAGCACGGCACAGAGCAGCACACTGCAGAGCCCAGCTCTGCAGGGGCATTAGCTTGTATTTCATCCTTGTGTGGCAGGGATACAGCAAGGGACACAGAGGGAAGGCAGAGGGGCACCAGAGGAGCCTGCCGATGAGGTCAGTGCAGGAGGTCACATCAAGATGATCCTGGAGTAAAGAACTGGCAAAGGACAGGACAAAAGCAGTGAGGTCCACCTTTAAAAGGCTTGGAAATACACTGGACCCAAACGTGCCTAATCTTTGTGTGAACCAAGCCCTTGGTTTTCCAGCACAGTGGTGCCAGCTTCCCCATGTCTCTGCTAATCTAGATGAATGCAACTTTGAACATGAGAAATGCAAATCTGTACAGTGTGTTGAAAGAGTTGTTGTGACATGTCGCCTGTGGTGAACAATTCCTTGCAAGTGGGAGGCCACAGTGTGTGGCAGCTGTTACCTCTGACTGATCTTCAAGGGTAGCTCCAAGCCAGAGTGCACTGCAGTAATTACAACTTGAAGAAAAATTAAATGGGAGTGGAAAGCTTTGGCTAACTCTGCTAGGACCTGGGCCTGAACAAAAGGGTCCAAACCTTCAGCGGAGCAAATACTGTGTGGGGACCTAACCAGGAGGTTAATGTCACCTCAAAATCATGAGCTTCTTGCATGAGAAGAGAAATGGCAATCTTCAACAGCAGCAGAAACAACCCTTTCCAGTGCATCCCTGTCTTTCCCTCCCGTGTGTCAGTGATGTACACATCTGGAGTTGAATCCCAAGTCAAGCTACGCTTCAGCAGAAAGAGTCAGTCTAGTCCAAATGTGAGCCAGAAACTGGAGAAACAGAGGAAACTGAACTGCACTGCTTAAATGAAGGCAGATTTGAAATACACATTTCGCCTCTGAGTAATGTAGCAGGCTCCTCACACTTACTGAACTGCACCTATGGCACTAGCATGTGCAAATAAATGGCATACATATTTTTCATTTCTAATTTGATTTCTTCGAAGTCTATTCTGTCAAAGCACTGTGGAATGTTAGCTAAGCTTTTAATATCTATTTACAGGGCAGAACAGATACTTTGTATACACTTAATGCCTCTAGATTTTTTTTTTTACACTGTCACATTGTACTGCAGTTGAAGCTTTTTTTTTTTAATCTTACCCCAAGTTTCCATGGCTTTCTTAAGATAAAGCCAGAATTGTTAAATCTAGTCAAATGTTATACTGGTTTGGTGACAGGAACACAAGGAATTGAGGCATAGTTAGGTTACACATAGCTTTGGTTTGGACCTACTTGTAGCCAAGTGCTTTCTCTTTAAATTTTCCCAGTTCTTTATATTATGTTGTTAAAGAACACAACGCATGTGAGTGGATATATAAACATCCCCCCAACAGCGAGGAACAAGGCAGCCTACAGAACATGTGGTTGAAGTTGTCAGCTGCAGATACTTACCCATATGCAGGAATGGAAATACTGGTGACATTCAGCTGTTCTCAGTCTGCTGAAGTATTTTTGTTTGGGGTTGGGTTTTTAATTGTTGTTTTTGGGTTTCATTTAATTAAGATGACAGGCACCTTGCAACTTCTGCACAGAATTTATAGTAGATGGCTCTGTCTGTGCTTGGAACATCACACAGATATGCTACAGCAAGTAGCCTCAGATGGGTTTTCACATATAAGACTTGGAGTTTGGCATTGTAGGTCACTTCTCTGTGAAGAAGACATTCTCTGAAAGCAGTGAAAGCTGCAACATCCCTGTCTGATGTTGTTACCTTTTCAAAAGGTTCTTTAGCAAAATGAGACAAGGAGGTGGTCTTGGGATTCTTCTGTTTCTTGAAGTGCTGCTAAGGCTTTAGGAAGAACTTTTTTAACTTGTTGAAACACTTCTAGGCAAAAAGAAAAAAATATGGCTCACTGATGAAATTACTCAATGAAAAGCAAAAACCATAGGGCTCTGTTTTGATTCAAAATCATGAAAAATGACATGTGGGGCTAGCCCTGCACAGATTTTCAAGAGGGTTAAGAAGAACTGTAGAAGAGATTTCTGCTCTTTGCACAAGGAACCAATATTCTTAGCCTTTTGTTCCAGAGTGGCAAAGGTCTGGGTTTGATGTTGCGAATTTTCCCTGTGGTGTAGTAAGGAGCACTTGCAAACTGGACACTGGCTTGTAGGATCAGATCTTTAAATGGTTTTCTTGAATATTGAAAATACTGACCAAAACTGCTAAGTCTGTACAGTCAGGGGGAGCGCAGACTTGCATGAACCTTCATGTCCCACAAAAATGTAGGCTTATTCTGAGTATCTTGTAGTGACACAGTTATTTATCCTTGTGCTAAGACAAATGTAAGGTTTGCCTGGCTGTCTAAGCAGAAAGGTTCTGGGGGGGTTTGTGTGCACAATGTCTTGGGAGAAGCTCATTTGGTCTCAGAAGGACACATCATCCTTCCACATTACTAAGCAATCAGTGTTTTCATTTTCAGATTTAAATGCATTTGCCCAAGACTGTTGGCATCTCTTCCTAGCCCTTCACTGCTTTTGACAACACTCTACAATTGTAAAATGGTGCAGCTTTGAAGTTGGCTGCACAGGAAAGTGAAAGCCTTTTTATTCTTCTGAATAAGAGTAACCACATGAGGACATAACGTGCTTTAAGTCACATGCAAAATGCTTCATATGTCTAATTGATTTATCTTAGCTTTCCCACATGTCCTCACACAAGCATGCCTCAATGCAGCTTGAAAGGAGGGAGTGCAGCCTCCTGGCTGAAAGCTGATGGTAAGTAATTAAACCTAGCAGCAGTGAGAACCCCTGAGACAAAATCTTTGGCAGTTTTCTACACCATGTAGTGAGCTTGGGTCACCAAGGGCCTGTAAATAGCATCATAATGACTGGTTCCTCAGCAGGGATAAACATGTGCTTTGAGTTTTCTAAATGATTCAGAGGCATGCTGTGAGATAACTACTGATAACAAGCAGATGTGAAGTTTGCTTTTCAAGACAGGGAGGCTGAGGGGGAAAGTCAAGTAGATTTTGGCTTATGGTCCTCAGAAAGCCTGATATTTGAAGATCATTAAAGCTTTTTTTTTTTCCCCAGAGGAGGAACTCAGTTGTATCTGACGAAGGTAATGCTGTTTTAAACCAGTTCTTGTCAGAGCTAGTGGGATAACTGTAGATAAAGCCTTCTCTGAGTTTAAACCTGAAGACAAAAGCGACACCTCACTTTTCAGGATTAGGAATGTTGTATGATTTCAAAATCAATTTTACATTTTCCCAGTGCCTTTCTAAAAGCTTTCTTAAAACTTGCATATGGATAAGTCTTTTTTTTTTCTCTCTTTTTTTTTTAATTTAAAGGGTGCCTAAGTATTGAAGGATATATTTCATCATACCAGACAGGAGGACACAAAACAAAGGTGCTAAGCGGATGTTGCCATACTCAGTGGGACAGGTGTAGTATTCCTGTGGTGCTGGGAGTGCAGGGGCAGGCTCAGTGTTAACTTGGGGCTCCCAGCCCCATGTTTCACATTATCAGCAGTGATACACAAGCAGTATTGACAGTGCATTTGTGAGGCATCAAAGGAAATCTCTCAGTCTCCCCAGTCAGGTCATCCATTCTTTCTCGGGGAGGTTTGTAGTTTTGCTAATACTGCACAAGTGGACTAATATAAAGATCTCTTGGCATTATTTAAAAAGTCAAAGACCATGTCAATATTCTTTCCTTGATTACAAGAGTTCACAGCAAACTGAAAGGTGAGGTGAAAGCTGTTTCAGTGTTCAAGGAGAGAGTGAACTATGTAGTAAGAAAAGTGGTTGCAGACATCATTAATCCACACTGACTTCTTCGAAACATGTTGGAATAGTTGTGGGGATGGATTTTTTTTTTTTAAAGCAGTTTTTCTCTATATTGTTTCGGAGTTTCCTTTTAAATGGCTCACCCTTATGCCTCACAATACTTCTTTTTCCTGAACCAGCAAAAGAAAAGTTTCTCCCCACCCTTCCTTGAGGGGCCAGAGAGGGAGAGAAATGAAATCACCAAAGCATACTGGCGCTCATCAGTTGCCTTATGTGTCTGGTGCCCCTTCAGTTTCTGCTGTGTCCCAGGTTTCCCAGCAGAAATGTGCTGGTTCCTCCGTGACGTGAGCTGCCTAGCTGAAGGTGCGCCCTGGTGGTGCGCGTGCCTGTGCGGGAGCTCACCCCTTGTCCGAGGGTGGAAGGAGCCAGGTCTTCGGGCACAGTGTGAACGTGACTGGCCTGACACACCTGGCTTCCCAAACACAAGTGCCAGCTGAAGCACAGGTACTGGAAGCAGGAGAGAGGTAATTGGGGTGACTTTCCTGGTGCAGCAGGAAAACTGAATTCAGATAAACATCTCTTCAAATGCATTAAGGGAACGAGCATGACATATTATTAATATTTTCTTCTGGAATATTGGGTAGAATAATTCTTCTACCCAAGGAAGATCCCAGCATGGCTCAGGCAGCCTCTGTGTACTCAGAAAATTATCCGTGGGGCATCTATATGTTTGCTCTTTGCTGTTGAATTGCTTTCCATAGGCACAGGCAGCTGGTTACTGGATGTTGTGAGATACCCTCTTCAGCCTGTCCATCAAAATTCCTTTTTATAGTCATATAGTTTGGTGCAATTAATGGTTTTCAAGAGCACAGAATGCTTTAAAAATGCATAGGCTCATAACTTTACAATTAGAGGGCACCATTATGATCATGTAGCCTGACCTTTTACAAAATACCAGAGAGCAGAATTGCTGAACAATGCCCATAATTATTTTTTTTCCTGGAGCTAAGGTATACCTTGTTAAAAGACGTCCAGTCTTAATTTTTACATTTCATGCAGCAGAAAATCCTTTTTATGTCTTTTTCACTGTTTCCCATTGTTAATCATCATCTCTTGTAAGAATTATCTGCTTGTGTCTACTTGGAATATGTTTAACTTCTCTGTCCACCACATTGGCTTTTATCATGTCTTTGTTTATTTGAAAGCCATGTATATATGAACAAAACATGAGTAAGTCAGCTTAGCCTCATCTTTGATAAATTCAGTAAAATTACATTTTCTTTAAGCCCTCATTTTAAGGAAAGTTTTTATCATCCTTTCATCTGTACTGTCCACTTCATTTTTGCATTTCAGTTGCTCAATGAATGGATGGAGAAACAGCATAAACTATTCCAGTACCATCACCAGACACAGTTATACCACATCTCTAATTTTGCTTACAGACTTAGCCCTTGCATTTACTCTTTCCTCATTTACTCTCTCCTCAGTTACAGGGTTTCCTACTGTCAGGCTCTGGTGGTTACCCACACTGCCTTCCCTGCTTGCTGAAACACAATCACCTATCCCTCCTACGTGACTGGGCTCTTGCCTTTTATATTTAGTTGGCAATATTTTAAAAGAAGACAGTATTGGATGAGCAAAACCAATTACCTCACAATTCAGCTGCTTTGTAGTTCTGACTCCTCTGTATTTCCAAAGTTTGTGTCCTCTTGTGGGGTTTTCCTCCATGACCCACAGACTGGTGAACCCACCACAACTGCCAGATATTTTATGCTGTACAGACATATTCTCCATATCCTCATGCATCTTTTTGGAGATTATACTGCCATTTGCAAGAATGTGGTGTTGAATACAGGTTTCATGTCAGGCTGTTTCTGGCTCGGCACCTCTTTGATGTGTCCTCATTCAATAGCCAGGTGGGCTCGCAGTTCGTACAAGACTTCTGACAACTGCAGCCTTCAGATAACAAGTGTATCAGCATGGTGGTAACCTCCTTTTGATATACAGCCAACATCTGTTTCTGTCACAGCCTCCTTACATGACAGGATGTTACGTGGGGAAGGCAGATACTCCTCTGAGCCTTTGTTGAAGTGGTATTGCCATGAAAATGGGTGGATTGACTGTATCTCCTGCTTTTTCAGGGATGGAGAGAGGAGGAAGTTTAGAGGGGTGGGTTTTTAGCAAACTTTGTTTTGGAGTGTTTCAAAAGCCCTCACTGCCAGACTCCAGGCGAAGAAGCTATAAACACTTTACTCACCAAGTCATTTATAATACACTTTAGGTCACACCATTCAAACAGTAACTTACTCAGTACAGTCCCTGTCCAGAATTGCTTCCAGGTTAAGGACAGGGGTGCATGTGACATGAGCTGACCCAGAAGGCAACCAGGTGGCAGACTCATGTGCAATGCAGCCACTGAATCTTGGGGCCACCAGGGACTTCTGTAGGGGAGTCAGAGGAAGAAGAATGTCATGGAGCAGGTCTGGGGCTCTTTGCACAAGGACCAGGTACTGCTTGGCTCTTGAGAGGTGGAGAGATTCCTTTGTGCATCACAAGTTTTACAAGTGAAAGGAGGGAGGGGAAGGCCAGGGTGTGAGAAGAGAGACATTAGAGGAGGATGACTCCACAGGACATCTGGAGTTACTGACAGACCCCGTGCGTGTTGTGGAGATGGGGAAGCGGGACATAGCAGAGGGATGCAGGAAATATGAGGGAGTCACATGGGGGAAACAGAGGTAGCAACTGCCTTGGAGCTCTTCTGGAAGAGGTCAGAAAAAAATGTAAAGAATCCAGTGGCAAAGGGATATTAATCACTGAGTCTAGGGGAGGCCAACCTAGGGTCCAAAATTTCAGCAGTAAAAATGTGGTGAAAGCTAACCGTAGAAACTTTTAAAGAAAGAACCTGTGTGACTAAATGACAGCTTCAGCATGAGTGACAAATCCGAGATGTATTTATAAACCAGCAAGGAATAAACCGTTGATATGCACCCCTTTGAAACAACGTGGAAAATTAACACTTTGTTGTAAGTGCCTATAGGAAGGCTTTCTGGAAGTTGTAACCTCAAATCCCACAAGCTTTCATGGGGAGAGCTGGAATTGCTGAGGAGGTGGGATACCAACAGGAACTGTGTAATATCGAGCTGTGTATATATTTGTTCAGGGGAACTTCAGTGTGTGATAGGCACAGCAGGTAAAGTGTTAGAGACCTGCAAAGTTCTCAGGGAGTTTGTGAGGGGGAGATAGGGACGTGTGGAGAAGACTGGAGATAGCTGAATAGTGAGTTATTGCACAATACACGAGTCACGCAGTTTTTACCTCATCTGGCTAAAATTCAAGTTGGTTTCAGAGGACTAATTTATCCCAGCCTGGTTCCTAAGTGTCTGTTATCTACCAGGCTGACTAGCTGAATTAGAAGAGAGGCCTGGGACAGGAGTAGCAGGGAAGCTAAGTCAGGATGGAGGCACGTGAGCCATAACCACATTATTCTTCAGCCTCACTTGGGTAAATTATGTGGTATTAATTATAGATGTTCTGAACGGAGATCACTTCCTAAAACTGTTAAATGAGCTTTTAGATTTTCCTCATATACCACTTTCATAAAGCAGGAATTTTATGTACAGGAGATATTCCAATTGAGCATGGTGAATTTGCAAAAAGACTCTATTTTGCATTAATTTCTCCTAATGATATTATTCCCCACAGCCAAGGCTTTATATTGCATATTTTCAGAGTTTCTGAGGGTGTTCCTGGAAGCACTGCCTCGACAGGGGACCAGGAAGGGCTACAGAAAGATTGGGTCCTGGGAAGATACAAGCTGATTTTTAATACAGTTCTTGTTCTGAATTAGTGACCCTTTTTTTAAGTACTTTTGAATATCCCACAAAATATATTAAAGCAACAAAACCAGAGATTTTGGACATGTCTTCTACAGTCGATTTCAACAAGTAACACTTTAATTGCAGTATTGTATTCTAGCGCTGTTCTGTTTTCACTTGTAGCAATTTATATCTAGAGTTACTACACTGAAATTATCCCGGATTCACATTGATATAAGAGTTGAAAATCTGGTTCAGAAGTAAAAAAATTTGCTCAGGAAGGCAGCAAATTCTGTGGAAAACCTGCAATTAGGACTTTGCTCAGTGTATCTCTGCACTGGAGGGACCATATATTTCAAACTACTACCTGATGAGAGTCAAATTTTGTTTCTGTGCTATTTAAGGTGGACAGCATGACTGGCAGTCTGTATTTAAGGACAAAGGTGTAAATACCAAATAGTATAGTCAAAATTTCACCATCAAGCTTAACAGAATGGCCAACGTGGCATATTTTAGGGCTGAAAATTGGATTATGCTAAAAATCAAAATCTGAGGAAAAGTTACTGTGAATAAAGAATTTTCTGTTGGGCAAAATGTCATAGAAAATTATAGAAAAAAATCTTCTGTTTTCTGTGGTCACTGAATCACAGATTTTTTTTCCTGTGAGTTCTTTGTTCATCTCAAACGTGTAAGGGACAAACTTCTTATTTTAGAGCTTTTGGTTTTATTCTGTCTGGTCAGTCAAAATCAGGATCTCAGCCACTTTTTGAATGACAAAAATAAGTAAGTAAGTGGTATTAGTCTAGAGTCTTCAAAACAGGGACCTTGGCTATATAGTAATAATAGACCAAATTTCAGAAGAGTGAACCACCAGCAACTTCAGTTAACCTCCTACCCAGGTATTTAATGTTAAACTGTCTCTGTGATGAATGGTCCCAATTTCAGCAGGAATTCCCAGGTAATTTTGAAATGTAGGCTGTTTATTTAGTAACTCCCCTGGACCTGGAAGTGCTTTACATTCCTGTGGGGCAAAACCAACTCTTTTCCATATTCGACATAGAGCCGAATGGTGTGTCAATACTGAGGAAATGCTTGTCCTGCTGACCAGCATGCTGGAGGCAGAGGAACGTATATTTGAAAAACTGCAATGCAGGCAGAACTAGGAAAACCCTTTAATTTCCACTGTCTCCTCATTTTTACCAGCAGTGGTGTTTTTTACTAGATATCCTGAAATTCTGTATTAGAAAACATCTTCCAATAATCTGTTCACTTGAAAGTCAAAATATGTTCATTTTTTCATCAAACAAGTGCAGATTTAGGGACAAATTCTGCTGCTTTCTGCGTGCCTACAGCTGCAAGATGAGTTGGCACATCTGTGCTGCCATATGAATTCCAGACTTGATTTATGAGGTGAATTTCCACCACAGAAAATTGTCTTAATTCTTGGTAATAATCTTTTGGAGCTGAGTTTCAGTCTGTAGTAGCTGCTAAGCAAATTCAATCAGTTAAAATAAATGTACATTCACTAAAGAATCTCAAGCTAAGTAAAAATATAAATTTTGGAACTTGTGTCTTTGCTAGTTTTCACACACAGCTGAAGGGTGGGCTGTTCTCTTGATAAAGGGTGGGAAACCAGGGAACAGACATCAGTCAGCACACTGAATTTTGGGCTGAGTTTTATCTGTGTGATGACATTAACTCTGTGAGGCTACACCAGAGCAGGTACAAAGGTAATTTGGCCTCACTGCTGTAAGAAAGTAAAATAGATTAGTCTACAACTTATCTTGAAGACAGGGTGAGTCAATGAGAACTGGCACTGAATCTAAACACTGAGCCTTAATGAAAATTCAAGGCAATGGGGTTTTTTTCACTTTGTAAGGTTGCCAGGTACTGTTCAGATGAACTAAGAAGACACAGGCCCTCAGTCTTCCTTTTTGCAACACATTAAGTATCCTTGTTGAAATGCAGCAGTGTTCATTTAAGAAGCACCCTTGGTGTTACAGTGGCATTTTCTCTGTTAATAAGTGCCAGACTGGATAATACAGGATATCTGGGTGCTCAGCCTTCCAGAGTTTGCTGCCTCCTGGAAAAAGGTGCTAAAACAGTGACACGCCTACAGGCTGCAGAAAAACTGAGCGTGAGCGTGAGCATCCCTCAAGCAGTGCCCTGAAGCGACGGTGGCCACGCATTCTCTGCAGTGACTGTCCCCCTTCCATGACGGGGTCCCGGCCACGCTGCGGATTCCCAAAAGCGCCCTTACCCGTTCCCCCGGGGCGGGAGTCGCGGCTGGAAGCAGAGCACAAGCCGCCCCCAGCCGTGACTAACACGGGGAATGATTCACGTTACAGCTCTCAGGGAGGCAGCTCTCCTGGCTGTGAAAGGCCGATGTGTTGATTACCCGTTATGCCATGAAAAGCTGACAAAAACCCACCACTTCTGTCTCTGCTCTCTTGCAAGTTCCGGCAACCTTCCCAGCAGATGTGGATAAAGGAAAGTTTGCAAAAAAGCAGGTTTCAATGCGTAAGCTTTCATGCACGGCTGTCCAGTACTTTTAGCAAACTTCCAGTGTTTGATTTATTATATCATTCATAATCCTTTTTTGATTGTAATTAAACTGTTCCAAAATGCAGCATTTAATTAATTTCTAGAAGTAAGGGTGCAAATACAACAGAAAGGATGCTCAGGATAGGGACTGCAGAGACCAGCTGGATCACAGAAGTTTTCTGTGAATGTCAAGTAAGCTTCATCTTAAGTAGTACTTAAGTAAACAGCTTCTACGAGCCTGTCCAAGTTAGCCCTTTTCAGTTTTCTAGATCATGCTTCTGTTTCACATCCTGGGCCTAAATCCTTGCTTTCCATACTGGGTTTTTTAGTAGTCACTAGCATCATCAGCAAATTTGCATTTATTTAAATAGTAAATCATACTAGTAAAAATAATAAAAATTTAGTATGGTTATGTTTTCCCAAGCTGTATTAATTGACTGAAACACTGTTCTTGCCTCATATTTTTCCATACTCGCTATACTCTTCAAGGAAAAGTTGCACTTTGGCAAAAGAGTTCTCCTGCAGAATTTGGCTGACAGGTCTGAAGAAAGTCCTGCAGACTAGAAGAACCAGCTTTAAAGAAAAAAAGAAAAGGGGGTCAAGATGAGAAATGTGTCCTTTCACCCCTACCTAAGAGACATATACTTGACTTGGTTGTTGCCTCCCAAGGTGGATATCTGTGCCCAGTCTTGGGAAAAGCAACAACACGGCAATTTTGTTTAACCAGCTGGGTCAAAGATAACTCACCAAAGCTCTTAGCATTTTCTGGCAGTATTAGAGAGCCATGATTCAACATAATGAACTATCCCTGAGCGGTTTCTCCCCCCGTATTAATAGAAGTAGGCTTTTAATTAGCCTCCAGCCTTTATTCCTTTGGATTCACTTTATTTTGTTTCTTGAGCAGGCTTATTACCTGCTTTATAAGAAAAAAAACCAAACCCTCTTGTGTTCCAGCACACACTGAACCTTATCATCTGCTGTCTCCATCAGTGCCATAAAACATCTGGGAGGGTTATCTGCTCACTCCCTGTTTTAATTCTGAGCTCGGCTGGATCTGAAAGACACATCCCCCTAGGGGTTGTGAGGCATCTTGTCATCACCGTGAACTTCCCCTAGAGACACACATTTTCTGTGCAGCAGGCCAGAGCAGAGACACGTATTTCCATGTGCAGGGATTAGAGCCAAAGCACTTAACTACTCTGACCTCTTGAGTGTGATAGGCTGTGCAATCCTATCTAGTTACTCCTGTACAAAATCCAATGACTTTGTTTTTTGGCTAAAGCATATAGTTTAAATGAGGAGTCAGGCTTGGTCTAAAGGCATTAAAGTACAGGGAATCCCCTGTGATCGTAATTTGTTCCAGTTGTAATCACCCCCACTGCTTCAATTTTTGCTTTTTTTCTGAGAAGAGTCTCTACCTCCAACTTGTAGCCAGGAGTGTATGTTACTCCTACCTCTTCATAAAAGTGCCCTTTAGTGACAGTGCTCCATTAAAGCACACAAGTTTGCAGCCAAGTCTTATGGCTTTCTTTTAATTACTGTTTTCTTCCAAGTATGAAAGGCATTTGGCTCAATTTAAGCCTCTCACTGTAAACCCCCAACTCCTGGCAAGACTTATAGTGGTGGAAACACCTGGTGTGACTTGCAGCCTCCCCAGTTCTCTTGATAAAGTCATTAGCAGCTCCCTTCTGTATGGGCTACCTTGGAGCCAGTGGCCCTCAAGACTCCTGGCTCCATCAGGAGCTGCCCTTGGTCACTAGCTCCAGGAGACCTTTTGTCTTGGTCTTTGAATGACTGGCCTGGCCCTGAGCTGTAGAACTGGTCCAAGGTTGTCCAGCCCCCAAGTACTGTCTCCAGCGTGAGGAGGCTGGAAGCCACAGCAGTGAGTTTGGCTTCTCCAGTCCTTGTGCTGAGCTGAGTTCTCATCAGTGCTGCAATGCTTGAGGCTGGTCCAGCTGCCAGCTCACTGCAGCAAGCCAAGAAGCTGGCTCTGCCCTTTTGTCCTTAACATCATGGTGGGAACAATTTAGTAGCCTTTTTGTCATCTCACTTGTTATCTTTTATGGAGCCACCGCTCTCCACTCACAGCACACAGGGTTTGTGATTTTGTTTCCACCATACGTTTAGATACCCTGATACTCACTTTCCTGTATGTGGTCCTGGTTTATCCTGTGACTCATCTTGCTTGAATGGCTGCCCTGTACTCATCATTATGTTTAGTTATACACTAGGTTTTGTGTTCCCTTGGGAAACCTATAAGGTTTGTGTCTGCAGCTGAGAGAGGCCAAAGAAGGATTTCCCACAAAGCTGTATGCCATTTTCAGACAATCCAAAATATTATGGAGCAGCTAAGCAGTTTACTAACTAATGAAATAATGATTAAAAATTAAGTGCTCTTCTGTCCTCTGGCTTCTGTCCATGTACAGTAAAATTTTGACCTGAGTTAGCTCATGCACCTTGGCAGAACACTTAGAGGAAATTTCTGTAAGTGCATTTACATTTCTTTAACAAAGCACTCAGCAAAACAAGAAGTGGAGGAGAGAAGAACCTGCATAACAAATTATACTACCCAATTTCTACAGGGCTGTAACACTTTTTGCTGGGCATATCCTCTCTCATCTTTTGGCACAAGAACTACCAGTACATTCATCAAGCAGTTTAATCTGTTTTGGGGTCATGTGCACGACTGCGCAACACAGTTCATCTAAAAACTTACAGACATTGATCTCGCCAGTAAAAAATAATATTCATGTGGATATGAAGAAACTGAATACCTTAATGCTCCTTAAAAATATTTTTTAAACTCTTAGTTTTCACAGCATTAAAGAAAGTCTTGTCTAAGCTATTTAAATAGTGATGCATTGTTCAAATGAGCAAACAAGATGCCATCTTTTCTTGTGGATCGGGAAAGAAGTGCGGAACAAGAAGAACATGAAAAGTAGTGATAACTCTCGGTCTCTTACATGAAAAGGCTACAGCTTATGTGTTCAAATATTTCTTCCTTTTGGAATAAGATTCAGAGTATGAGGAGGTATGAAGTGTGCTTAACAAACAAACTACACATTTCATTGAAAAGAAGGTTCTGCTCACGCTGAGAACTCTGCTTTCCATGATCCTATTTGTGATGTGTGCCTTTAGCTATAGTTTATGGGTTTCAACATTTCCAGCTCTGCTTTTCAGGAGGATGTAGTTCAGCCATGGAAAAAATTTGTACTGACCTGAAACTTAGCATACAAGAAACTAGCCAAGAAATAAATGTACTAAGTCAAATAAAATTGCAGAGAAACAGTTTTTTTAGAAAATATTTTCACTCTTAATACGTGAAAATTATTTTTCAGCCTATTAGTTATAAACCTTAGAGCACTACAGGGACTAAATGCCTGTGGATTCCAAGGACACAAGGAAGAGTTATTTTGTCTTTTATTGGATTTTCCTTAAATAGGTTATAGCGCGGTGTGTTAATTTTTTTAATACAAAGTTTCCACTGAGCTGCCAGTGTGGCAGCTTCACCTGCTCTTCTGTTTTATGCTTTTAGCTCGACATAGAGTAAAAAACATTTTCTAGCTCCCTGGCTGAGTGATACACCTGCACTGATGTAAATTGCATGTAAGTCTGTGGAAGCCAGTGAGGTTGCACTTGTGTAACTAAAACTGTGATAAGGAACAAGAGTGTTTAGTGCAGTTTAGTGCTAAAAACGTTCGACACTTGCTTTGAACAAATAAATTACAGTGTCTCCACACTTAGTTGGAAAGGCTGTGGGTCAAGGGTGTGATGTATTTCTCTGCTGGAGTTCAAAAGAGCAGCTGCAGAGTATGGCATAAATAACAGCAGATACTGACCTCTTTGAGAGTGAAAAGGCAAGATATATTGACCCTGAAGTCAAATATTGACCCCAGATTTGTTTCAGTCTTTTTCTTTCTTTTCTTCAAGGAGCAATAAATCTTGGTATTTGGCAAAAAAGCAAGAATGGAAAAGCAAATTCAGGTTTGACACAAATATGGTCAGTTCTATTAGCTTTCTAAGTTCTTGCCACCTTTTACAGAAAGGGACCATTTTCCTTGTATTTTTAGGGGTATATCATATCAAAACAAGGAAACTGATTATTACAGCCATTGTTTGAGAACTCCAACATTCTTCAAAAAGTTAAAAGTGTGATAAAGTTACAAGTGTGGAAGAACATTTAAACCAGTGAGAAAGTTCTAAACCAGATATGTAGGTTTGCAGTCCAAAAGTCTTTGGCATTAACTTCAGGCAGAATAATTTTTCAGAATTAGTTTAGACATCTTGGCTGTTTGAGTTCACTTAGTTTCCTTCTTCCCTCTTCCCTGAATAGTTGTCCTCCAAATTTTCAGTTACTTTGGGATTGCTTTCACTGAAACACAAGCTAATATTTGGGTTTGGGGTTTTTTATTGCATAGGGTTGTACCTTTCACAGGAACTTTTAATAACATATATACGTGTCAACTAGGGAAAAAAACATCCCAAGGTCTCCTTTACGATTTTTTGTCTGAATTAAAATTTAGAAATTCCCACTTGTAACTATAGATTTATATTATGCCTTCTGCCTCTTAATTAAAATGCCCTGGGATTTTCTCTCCATTAAAGCACATACATTTTATAGTGAAAAGTTCTAGGTTTTTTATTTAGTCTTCTGGGTAAGAAAATTATTTTGTTCTGTTTAAGCCTTTCACTGTCAGCCTCAATCCCCTGATAAAGCTTGTAGCAATGAGCCTGAAATGCATGGTAAGACTTGAGTCTTACCAGACTAAAGACAAGTAAGTCGTACTTAAGTCTTGACCTAAGTCAGACTTTAAATCAGACTTAAAAGACTTGTAAGTCCTATGAGGCATGGTTGAGGGAGCTGGAGTTGTTTAGCCTGGAGAAAAGGAGGCTCAAGGGTGACCTTATCGCTCTCTATAACCACCTGAAAGGAGGGTGCAGCCAGCTGGGGTTTAGTCTCTTCTCCCAGGCAACAAGTGACTGCACAAGAGGACATGGCCTTAAGCTGTGTCGCCTACCAGGGGAGGTTCAGGCTGGACAGGAGGAATTTCTTCACCGAAAGCATTGTCAAGTATTGGAGTGGACTGCCAAGTGGAGGTGGTGGAGTCACCATCCCTGGAGGTCTTCAAGAAACAACTGGATGTGGCACTCAGTGCCGTGGTGTAGTTGACAAGTGGGGATGGGTCAAAGACTGGACTCAGTGAACTCAGAGGTCTTTTCCAACCAAAATGATTCTGAGATTCTGAGATCCTTAGTCCTCCACCTGGAGATGTGGAATCTCAGCAGACCCTGACTTCATGGCAACTGCCTTCCCCTTGTACTGCTCTGAGGACAGAGAGGCTAAAACTCCCAAGCGCTGTTAAAAAATATTTTGCAAAGTCTTGGTTTTCCATGATTTCATAAGCTATGAAGAAAAGGATTATAGCAAGGAATGTATGTTTCAGGAAGATAATTATTTTTGCAGGTATGACTATTATTGTTGTTGTTACTGTTGCTTTTGAAAGTGTAGCAAATGTTTTCACATTTAATGGATTTGTCAGCTTCTGTATTCTCATGGTTGCAGCAGTGTTTTCACCTACTTAACCCAGTGATTGCATTGACATTAGGAAGGCATCGGGGTAGGTGCTATGTAGGCAGGTAATATGTTTGTTGTCTAATTGTTAGCTAATTCCTTATCTTTGCGACTGCGGGGCTCTGGATGTCCTTCTGCGTGGCTTTTCCTCACTTGTAACAAGCAGATTTAATTCACCATTTCCCAGCATTTGCCAAGATAGTGCAAATTTGCTTATTGTTTTATTAGGAGGTAAAACACAAATTGCATTCACCAACCACACTCCCACCCCTGTACAGGAAACTTCTTGGAGTAGTTTACGGAATAAAAATTTCCTCTCTAGGTAAGGGTGAGTATTAAGCAGGGGAAAAACCCAGAAACTCTGATGGTATGAGCAGGAAAAAAATCCATTTATCAGAGCTGTTTGCTCCTTACATTTCACAGTCATTACACACTGGCACAAGTGTTTGAAAAAAATGTTCTGGTTGACTGAGGAATTCCTCCTAAGTCTGTGTTTTATCCAGGAAATTGGATGCTAGTGAGGTGTGAATGAGCCTGGGTTAGGGAGACCTCAGGAGTTAGAGATGCTACAGGACACAAGGAGACAGGAGAGGGGGAAAAGAGGAGAACAGAATGAGAAAACTGAAAGATGGGAGCTGCATTGGGTCACAGTCCTTCCCTTACCTAGAGATCCAGCTTCACAGAGGAAAACTTCCACTTTGAAAAGATAAGATTCTGGAAAAGGAGGCAGAGGGGGAGGTTGGTTAGGTTGGAGGATGGAAATAGGATTTATTGTGTCTGCCATCAAGCCTGCAATATTTCTGTGGAAAAAGCCCTACCTTTAGAAAGTGGTTTTAGAAGGGCAGTGAGGTGAAAAATAAATCCAGGCCCTGACAGCTCCTCTCCTTTGGAGGTGATTTAATGCCGAGTCTCAATTCAGCTGAGGGGAGTAAGGCAGCACACTTCCAGAGGAGCCGTGTTTATACCTAGACATAATTTCTCTCCTGTAGCTGAACATACAGCCTCAGGAGATTAGGAATGAATTTACAGCCAGTGGATTTGTGACCGTGAGCTATGTTCAGTGCAGTGCCTATGGGAATCATTTCTTCTCAGTTGGTATTGGTATCTCAGCCAAGCATTCTTGATATCACAGGGAAAAGGCTAATCAGAAGTGGCAATTTGCTTAACTGAAAGAGTAGACAAGGCTTCTTAATACCTACTGTTTTCTGAACTCCCTTTTTTTTTGAGGTCCTATTGCACTCTTCTTTGTGGTCCTCTCCATTTTTGGGGTCACCTTCCAAATAAGAGGCCTGTGTAACTGCTAAGTACCCAGCATGGATAGAAACACTTCCACCTCTTCTTTTTTGTGCGCATTAGTCTTTTAAATTCCAAATAATATCCTCAGAGAGACTTTTCAGTTGGAGAAGGAGTAACTTTTATATTAGCGTGGTTCTTAATGAAGGCAACAGGAGCATTACCACTAAATCCAGAAATGGGTGTATAAAGGTCTACGTATTCATTTGAGGCGTCAAATCTTGATTAATTTTTTTCAATTCTGTTAATGCCAGGATTTATTGCAGCATTCCAGCTGGAACATGTAACAAAACTTGTAGTTCCAGACACATCTGCAAGTTTGATTTTCTGCGTGAAGTTGGGTAACCTTGTTCAGTCTCAGGCAATTTTTTTTTTCCACTGAAAACCTCATCAAAAGTACCTCTGTATTTTTCCCTAACAAAAATGGTAAATACAGTTTTTATGCTATCAAATATGGTTCAAACCCTATTTTGTTCTACTCCACTAGGTAGTAGATGAGGGAAAAAATCCTGATGAGAAGGGCATGCCAGTTGTGCTTCTGACTACCAAGTGAAAATTGGTTTCGATTCGTATGAGCTATGAGAGTTTAAAAGCACACTTTGCTGTGACACATGGTGTTTTACATTGCTCCTAAATGAATGACCTGCCTCAGCCACGTCAGGGGTGCATGTGTGCACAGAAACTTACACGGAACAGATGGCTGCCAAATATTTCCATTTAACTTGTAAAGGCACATAAACTAATTTCTGCAGTGAACTGGAATAGCATTTCTGACAACATCGGTGCATACAGAAATGTTGATTTGGTGTGCATGGCTGGAGTTTCCATTGTTTCTTGTTCTGTAAAACAGTGATGCAATGTTTTTAGCATTGCCCTAAATGTTAAAAGTTGCAGAAGCTGGTAAAACAACAGGTGAAAGCTTCCTGTGAAGAGCATCGTTTTTGCACCTGTTCTCTGGAAGACTTCATCGTGTCCTTGGTGAGCGGCCCTGCAGCACAGGTGTCGCTGCTGTGGGTATTGGCACCTACCACACTCGCAGCCATGGAAGGGATTACGTCGCCCTCTTCAAGAAATGTATCTCAAAAGCCACAAAGCATGGAGTTAACCACTTCACGTGCCTACCAGTTAACACCATTACTAGGGTCACTAACACCTAAATACTGTGTTACAAAATTAGGGAATGTTAGAGAAAATATACATTTTGAGTGTGCTACCTTTTTTCATCCTTTCTGTCGAATGTAAATTGAATTAAGATTAAAAATCGTGTACATTAGTCATCAAGTTATATCATCTTAATTAGGATCTATGTTTCATTACAAAGCACATTTATTTCAGAATGGAAGGCCTGGACTTTGACAAAAATGGCATTACTCTGCCATCTGGCACAATTCTCAAGGACAGATCCCTTCCGTGACTTTACTAAAGCTTTGTTACCTGTGGTTTTATTTAAATCACCGAATGGAATATCTTCAGGTTGTCTTAGGAAGCTGTTTCACAAACCAAAGATCTGGCTTTGATCTCCCTATACATCTGGCTGTATTTCTTCTTGCAAGTAAGTCTAAATTCTTTTCTGTTGAGACAGAGTTTGAGAGAGGCTCTGTGCTGTCATGTATCATGGCTGACTTGCTTGTCATTGAACAGGTCTTTAATTCATACATAATTTCTATCTTCTTTTAACTGTTGTAGTTTTTCTCTAGACTTTTGAACAGCCTAATTAAATTTTTGGGTTTAGTTCCAGAGACATGCATTGAGTGATCCCTTGCTTGATTTTCAGTAACTGAGGACAGACACATCTCTCTTATTCCAGACAGTTATTTAAATGCACCAGCACTTCCTGAGGTTTGTTCTGGTTTGAGTTTGTCTTTAAATCTAATAGCCTGTGGGATGCTGGACCCTCTGCTGGTGTGATACTCTTACCACATTGTTATGGCTGGACCTTAAGCTGTTGCAAATCTGTGATTTTTCGTAAAATTTACCACACTGGTTCTTCAGCTCTGTTCGTAATATTTGCCTAACATACAGTTCAGATACTCAGCAGTCTTTGCTTAGCCTATGTTGTGGTTGGGCTTTTTATATCCTGTCAATTAAAATATTTAGTGTTTAATCACAGTAGGACATTGTTTGGTAATACTATATAATTAAATGGTGGTGGTTGTTGAAGTGTATAATTAGGATTTCTGACAATTCATTGTGATTCTCTGGACTGCTGCAAAGAAGAACAAAGCCAGAGAGAAAATGCTGGCTGGGTTATATAAATAAGTGAGAGATGATGATCGGGCTGAAAATGAGGGTTCTCCCCTCCTTTAATGAAAGGGTTTGTGTACATTACATAGAATAAAGTATTTCTTAGGCTGAAAGCTTTCCAGAGATAATAGTGTTGGCCCTCTGAGGCTCTTTATTATGTCAGATGTGGGATTCTGATTTATGGGAAGTGGCCGCTGCCTCCAGCAAACTCAGTCTGGTGTGTGGAGGAGAATTTGGTTGATGGCCTCTGTGTGCAGAGCTTCGGGCTGCAGTGTGCAGATCATCAAGGGCTGGGTTTTCCCAAGGTGTCCCAGAGAAGGAAACCCCTCTGGTTTACTGAAATACCCTGGGCTTTTGGGACAAAGTGCACCCCTTCCACTTCAGGGGATGAGGGGCAGGGTGAGCCCTGCCAGCCCCAGCCCCAGCACTGCCCCCTCAGTGTTGAGCCTTGCTCTGTAGAGGTGGGGTTATGAAAGTCCTGTAAATGGTGGAGTCTCCTGTTTTCTTAAGCCTTAAGGAACAACTCCTCACCACTTCTATTTTTTAGGAGTCTAGGAATCTGCTGTTGTCCTAGAATGCAAGCTGAAAGTCCCACATAATTACATGGCTGCAAGAATCATAGAACAGCTTGGGTTTGAAGGGATCTTTAAAGTTAGTCATCTAGTCCAACTGCTCTTCAGTGAGCAGGGACATCCTCATCAAGATCAGGTTGCTCAGAGCCCTGTTCACCCTGACCTTGAATGTTTCCAGGGATGGGACATCTACCACCTCTCTGAGCAACCTGCTATTTCACCACACTAATTATAAAAATCTTCATTCTTATATCTAATCTGAATCCACCCTCTTTTGGTTTAAAGCCATTTCCTCTCATCCTATCACAAGAGGCCTTGCTAAAATGTTTGTCCCTATCCTTCTTATCAGCCACCTTCAAGTACTGAAAGGCCACAATAAAGTCCTTTGAAGCCTTCTCTTCTCCAGGTTAAACAGTCCCAACTCTCTCATCCTGTCTTCATAGGAGAGGAGTTCCAGCCCCTCTCATCATCTTCACGTCCCTCATCTGGACCCACTCAAACAGGTCCATGTCTTTCCTGGCGTGGGGACCCCAGAACTGTACACAGGTGGGGTCTCTCCAGAGCAGAATAGAGGGGCAGAATTGCCTCCCTCCACTGCTGGCCACGCTGCTTTTGATGCAGCCCAGGATGTGTTTGGCTTTCTGGGCTGCAAGAGCACATTGCCAGCCCATGTCCAGCTTTTTGTACACCAGCACTCCCAAGTCATCCTTGGCAGGCCTGCTCTTGATCTGTTCGTGCCCCAGTCTATATTGATACCAGGGATTGCCCCAACCTTGCACTTGGAAAAGAAAGGGGCACCAGGTGAACAAGAAATCTTGAATGTGAAGTTCAGGACAAAGTCACAGGACCTGGGACCACTGGTGCTGGTAGGGGTTGCGCAGCATCGCGAGGCACAAATTCTCAGACTGGGCTTTTGAGGTGTCTTTTCTTCTCTCCAGAGGTTATTTGCATAAGCTGCCAGCTGTGTAGCACAGCAGAGTATGCTGAACATTGTAGAAACCTGTGGAGAGGGAGTGATTTGGTCCATTTATTTATTTATTAATTTTTGAAGAAAGAAGCTCTGTGTCTTGCAGTGTTTACTTGAAATACAGAGTGGCTGTTTCAGCCTGTGTCTTGCTGCCATGCTTCATGATTTTCCACCTGGCATAGGAAAACTGGCACAAGTTAGGTGAGTACATACTCACTGCTTAGATTTAAAGTTTAGCTGCTTTAATTGCTTCCTAATAAATAACCAGAAACTTTTTCAAAGCAAGCATAGCTTGCATTTATCCCTACTTGATTACAAAACCAGAAGCAAAACTGGCAAATTCCGGAACAAATGACAGCATGTTTGTGCTAAATATTTTTTTCCAGTGGTATTGCAAAAATCAGTTGAGTTAAGCAGGCTGTTGCAATCCACCTGCCCACAAGCCAGCACTGCACTACTTCGGTGAGCAGGACCATTGCCATCGTGGAGACAGGGCTTGCCAAGACTGTGGAATGGGAGGAGGTGTGGACTTCACACATTAGATAGGAAATATGTAGGGCGTCTATTTACGTGTAGTTCAAATTATAGCTTTCACGGAGAGAGAATAGACTCTAAACTGAAGAAATCAGTTTTATCTCCAAACAATAATTTTAAAAGGCACAAACCAGTCTCAATTTTTGCCATTGCTTTCTGAAGCAAGGCAGCATATGGAACCATGGAATCATCAGTTTTGCTCACTGCAACAAAACCATTCGTGAAGGATCATGGGAACTGTTTTCACGAGGGGTAGGTTAATAACCTGTGACACAATACAAAAGAGAAGACAAAAATCTCAGTGTGAATTTTGTGGCTGGCTGGATCGAGTAATCGCAAACCTATACAAAGTTATTGTTGTCAAAGATGCTGTTGCCTGCTTTTTCTTAGAGTGTGTTAATATAATATGCTGGGGTTTTGTCATTACCAAAGCTTCTCTGTAAAAAACTAACACACACATATTTTTCCATATATTTGAACATAAATGTGTGTTTCTGTGTATGCATATATGAAAACACACACGTGCCTGAATTTTAAAATCCTCTCTCTCCTATGAGACAAACTTACTTTCATAATTGCTAGTCATGCCTATTAGTAGACACCTATCATTTTACACTTGGATGCCTGAATTTAAGCACTTACAGCCAGGTTTTTCAAAGCATTTAGATATTTAAACCTAGACAGGGCTTCCTCATGGGATCACCTACTTTTGCTAGTGAGATAGACACCACTGGGAACTTGTTGCAACTCTGCGTGATTAATTACCTTTCAGTATTTGACTCCTAGTTACATGCTGAATCACAGAATGGTTCGTGTTGGAAGGGAACTCAAAGATCATGTAGTTTCTGCCTCCCTGCCATGGGCAGGGGCACCTTCCAGGGCAAGAGGCTTGAATTAGCTGTATATAGTTTGCTCAGGTTCTTTTAAATATAGGTATTAGATCTACTGCTGTTTTGAAAACATTAGCTTTGAGACAACAATCATCTGAAGGCTGCAAACTAGGCTTACAGTCTTCCTTCCGAAATTCAAGGGATGTTATCTCTTTTCAGTGAATCACCCTGGGGAAAACCCCTCCAGACTAATGTATTCTCGTTTCCTGCACTACATTTCTTTATCTTATCAAGTAGATTTATTGTCAGGATTATGAAGGAAACCTTGCATCTTTGTCAAAATTGATTTGCTAGCAGAAATATTACGAGGCCACCTGTGATTCCTGCAGCCAGAGCCAAGAAAAGAACACAGAGGCAAATACTGCTAAGAGAATTATTCAGAAAAATGTGTGTGCATGTCATATTCCAGTGTTCAAAGATGTGCTCCTGAAGCATAATACAGTTGAGAAGTCAGGCATTTTGTAAGGTGGTTACGAAGAGAAAAGTTATTTAGTCTCCCATTAAAACCATGGAACAAAACAACAACAGCAACAAAAATCCCCCAAATAAACAAAAATCAAAAAGCCCAGCTCCTCCTTCAGCAAAACCTCTTCTTGGAGCCCAAAAGGAATCTGCAGATGTATACCCCCTGCGTGAGAACAAAGTCTTCAGTCACTGGAATGCAATGCTATAAAAACAAATACTACAAAGCCTGGTAACAGGGGGATGTCTCACTTGCATATTTTTTTGTGACCATTTTGGTTTGCAGAGAAGGGGGTCCCCAAAGCATGTGAGCCAGCAGGATCTCTTTGTACTAAGCTGCTGTCTGTTTGGCCAGATGTCTTCCCAACAGTGAGGCAGAAAAACCAGGGCTCTTATTAAAATAAGTCAGGGAAAGGAATGGAAAAAAGCATGTGTCCAGTGAAATGAGGCACATTGTGTCCCATCTGATATTTATTAAGCATTGATTAAATAGGCAGTGAGAAATGCACGTCATGCGGAAGTGACCCTGGCTCCCTGGGTTTGGAAGTCAGTGACAAATGTCTGGGAGCAGACCAACATTGAAAACACGTATACAGGACACAGAGAGGAGTGTGCTGCACGAGGAGCATCACTAACAAACGGAGAAGAGCTGACTTCAGCTGAGAGCGCCCTTTTGGAGGTTTTACATTTGTTCTGTCAATGGGATGGGTGTGTAGGGTCTTTCCCCGTCCATTTAGTCTACAGCTTTCTACATGAGATGTGATACATCTCTGGGTAGAACTCTGCATTTTATGTCACTCATAACAGCAAGTAGTCTAGTGGATAAAATTGGGGAAGTTCTGTCAAATTAAAGCCCAAGCATGGGCTCCTTCAAGCCTGAACTCTCAGCTTTTGTGGTAAACCTTCAAGATTTTATGCCAACCTGCTGGGTTTTGTGTAATCACAGTAAGGATTTTTAACTGTCTCCCATTTGTTGTTGTTTAATATTTTGGCTATCACATCTTTTCAGAACAACCTTTCAATAAAAATGTGTCCTCACAACATGCACTAAATGCATCTCATATCAGAGCAATCTTCTTGGGCATGATCCTTAAGCGAGGTATTGGGGAAGAACAATAGGGCAAGTTGAAGTCAGGGTATGTGCTGGGGAGGTTGGGGAGCCCTGATTATACTGTAGTTCGTCCCTGTACAGAGAGGGTTGCATTCCTGGCTTTTGCCTTTGCATATAGCCTGATATATTTAACTGCTTGGACATCAGAATGAGTCTTCCAAATTCTTTCTTCAAGGGGTACCTCTATCTTTGGTGGTTTTGTAGTAGTTTTTATACATTTAGTAAACTAGAAAATTAGGTGTTACTAGCAGCAGGTTTAAGCAGTACATATTTGCAATAAAGAGCCAATTTAATTGCTCTAAAAGACTTTACTGCATCCTAGGTGAAAGAAAACAAAGGAGCCTGTTAGAACTCCCTGGCTTTTCACTCCAGTCCTGGACACGGGTCATGTTAGATGAGGGTAGCAGGGGTTCATTGGCAATCAGATGTAGTTTTAGGCTGACAGGCAGAAAGCCCCAGCAAGGAATGCAATACACAGTTCCAGGCCAGCTCATTTAATGGAATCACTCCAGCCTGTATGATCGTTTTAGTATGATTTGCTTGTGTTATTGATACCAACCATGCTGGACTGTTAAAGGATGGAAAGGTCTGGCTTTTGTTGGGGTGCTGCTCTCATGTCAGTTTGAAATACACTGAAACTAAAAGTTCCGAAGAGCTGAAGTGCTGTTTTATTGAACCAGAGGTAGAGAGGGCTGAGACAAGTGGAACTAGACCCCTAGGAAGCACTGGAACATACATGATGCTTGATGCTGAACTGCAATACATCCAGTGACATCAGGGAAGTTTCAGCTCCTTACACTACCCAGGAAGCCAGAGTACAGTGACAGAAAGCAGGTCATGTCATAAAATGAGTAATCTTAATATGAGACAGTTATCAAGTGAAACTTTCCTTTGTGCAACTGCTGCCAAAGGCTTTGTTTTTACTTCTGCCTTTCTCTGTGTTTTGTACCTCTGCAAACCATCATTCTTCCCAGATAAGGATCTAGGTCTGCCTCAATTAACATTAAAATAAGGAGGATCAAACTTTCTGTTATCTGTGTATTTAGAAATCGAATATAATGTGAGTTTTGCCCCCAAGCTTGTTTTTGGATATGTGGGACTTTCAAAGACAACCAAATTGGAATCTGAATTTTAAATTCTTCAGGGAAGGAACCTTGCATTTAGGACACAGAGGCTCAATGAGCCCATTAGCACCAGCTAAGACCAGCAAAATGGTGCTCCAGACACCACCGAGTTCCCACTGTGAAATAATTTCAGTCTCTGAATACCTATGGCAAACCTTTAGAAAACTGCACTTTCCCTTTCCTGCTTTTCCAGCAATTAGAGCTCCCTCATGGGCAAACTCCTTGAGACTGTAAACCGAAGAAAGCAAGCCAGCCCACGTATCAGGATCCATAAGCCAACCTGACCACTGAATTATGGACACTTCACCTTTTCTTTTGTGGTGCAGGAGTTACCACCCTTCCAAATCCAAGTCACCAATAAATGGGCTGTGCAACTGCCTGTCTCTGTGCCAGCTCCCTCCCTTCCCAGTTCATAGGCAGGAGAGAAGCCTTTACCCTCTGGAATTTACGTTCTTGAGTTTATGCTTACAAGCCTTTGTCTCATTTTCCCATAATGTTCCTGAAAAAAGAACCAGATGTTCCCAACTGGCCTTATGCCTAAACCCCAAGGAACCCAAATCTATGACACCACTTTCATCACATGGCAACAGAATGTGATGTCACACCTGAAAAGTTTAGAAAAAATGTGTGATGATGTAATTTGTAAAAGACCTGCAAAAGATGCGTTTCTGCCTTAGCCACAGCGAGTATATGTGCAGAGGGAATTGAAGAAAATGCCTTGTCAAATAAACTTTGTATAAATCCTCTTCCTGAGTTGCTCCAATATGGTAATCCTTCCTCCTTCAAGTACCTTAGGTTTAAAGGAAATCATTGGAAAATGTTACTGGAGAGAGAAATGCGGTTGACTTAACTCATTATGTTGGTCACCCATCCTCCGTGAACCCAGGGGAAGTGTCCCGTGCTTTTCTCTTTAAAAAGTGAGAAATAAAAAACCACTCTGCAGAAGGTCATGAGTTTGGAAAAGTAAAATCATCTGTGCATTAGGCCTCAGGGGAAATATGAGTTACTCATAAAAAGCTACAGAGCAAGTTTTGATTAGTTAAGTGATCTGGTACATAGAATTTATTAGAGCTTAAAGCTTTCCTGTGGGACTCCACTAATAGTACACAAATAGAGTGAAATATCAAAGAAATGCATTTTCTGACAGACACAGAAAGTTGCATTAATCCTGGCCTGCTCAACACACCTTGGAAAGATGGATAAATCCTGCACATTTGTTCCAGCACTGTGCTCTGGTTTTCAGGTGTTTACACATTTGTGCTTCTGATTAATAATCAGTGCTTCCAATGCTCTTGAGTTGTTCCCAAGGAGCACAAAAGAGGAAAAATTGCTTCCCTAATAGGCTCAAAGATATCAAGCCATTCTGCAAAAAAATTCAAATACAAAATAGTAAAGCTGTGTTTTCTCTCATCAGCTTGAGGCCCTTTTTCTTAAGCTTGTCCACAAAGAGAAATCCACCAGCATTTTTTCTGTGGATGAACGGATGGCTGTATCAGTAAAGCACCACTTCTTTCCTGTGGAAATAGCGTTCTCCAAAATGCCCCAAAAATATGCAAAAAGTCTGTCTCGTTATGGAAAGAAAGTGTTTGCATGGTAACTATCAGTGGTAATTGTTACAAAGCAGAGCTAGTACTCCTACCAGGTTGTCAGAATGCTATTATATTTCTGTGTTTTCCTTCTGCCCGAGCATTTATTGTGTCCTATTGCCCCCATAGGGATACCGAATGCTAAGAAAGAGCTGCTGCAGTGTGACGCCTGACAGAGGAGATGCTAATAAAGGTTTTATTTCCAAAGCTCACTGTAGTCTTGTTAGCACAATAAGAAAATAGCCATCTCTCAGGAAAGCCAGAGGTTTTCCAGTGAAGCAGAACCTACTTCTCTTACACGTGCTAAAATCCCAAAGTGATTATTTCACTGAGCTGATGTTTTAACCACCATGAAGGTTGTCCTGGCAGCACAGGCAAATAGACACCCCATATGTAAACATCACCTGCGTACATAAATAATTTGCTCTTTAGAAAACAGAGGAAAGGAAATGGTGAGCTAAACCCGGCAATGTGTTCTTTGCCATTGTTTTAAATTTCTTTAAATCTTCTTTTGCAGGTATTCAGGAGGGGAGCCAATGTACCAAGTGTAAAAATAACTGGGCCCTGAAGTTCTCCATCATCTTACTATATATTTTATGTGCCCTGTTAACAATCACAGTAGCCATTCTGGGATACAAAGGTATGTATGCATCAAGACCAACGTTTCACTTTCAGACAAGCATCCCAGCGCATTGTCACTTATTAGCTAGCCAGGCAATTTATCACATTTTAGCCTAAATATCAGTACTTGGGCAATGTTGGCTTTTTGTACGTACATAACAGCAAACTGCAAGCTTAGAATTTCATTTTCAAATAACTATGAAATTTTGAAACTAGATTAGACACTTAAAGAAAAGTTAAAACAAAATTATTATTCCTTCGCCAAGGAGTACTGGAAGACTCAAAGCTGTGTAATGTATGGAAGAGCCAGGAATATCCTACAAATATAATATTTATCACAGGAACAAAGTGTAGTATCAATATCACTTTGAAGTATATGGAAGAAGAAAAATTAAACTGGGAGGTGCCAGCTTATTGACTATCCGCAATAATTGTGATGAACAAAGACTTAGGTTCTTTTAACAGTAATTTCAAAGAGTACTGGAGAGAATTTCATTTGTGCAAGTCATTGGTTGGGCACATTGGGAAACAAAGCTTAAAATTCCCATAAATCCTTATCACTAATTAACAGTAGCCACTTAGGCATTTTTAGAAATATTTTGATGTAATACTTGCTTATTGTGCAATTACAGCTATAATAAGTTAAATAAATAAGGTGTGGATTTCTGGTAAGAAAAAGAAAGTGAACAACATCATTTGGAGCATTAAAACAGGACATCACAGCTTGTTGCAGAGAAAACCAAAGTGGCTCTAAACTACCTGTCTGAGTATGGCTCTGAGAGTAGCTTCAAAACCCCTCCAAGGAGCTGGGTAAATACTCGTGTGATTAGCATGCAGCGCGTCCTGTGCCGCCAACAGCTGCGCTCGTAGCAGAGCTGACATCACCTCTGGTCCTTTGCCAGGGAAAGAAGAGGAAATTGTAGAAATAGAAAGGATAAATAATTATTTAAAAGGATTTGGCACAGTTTTGAGTGCGAGAAAATTAGAACTCTTTGGTTTAGATGGAAGATTTATCCAGGGAGAAGAGAGAACGTGAGGAACAGATAGAGAGGCTTAGGTAATCCTGTTTCATGATAGAGCAGACAGAATGTGGCAAATTAACATCAAATGTTAAAAATATGCAGTAAATCTATGTGAATACATCTCCTGAAGTAACTGGTCTCTGCAAGTCATATTTCAAGGGACAAAAAACCTTCCACGATTCAAAAACTTGTTCTTGATCTATAAATAGAAGATTGTTTGGTCATATGGATTAGCGGAGGCCTTTTGCAGACATAAATCTGCAGAGATCTGCTTACATCAGATGAGAATAGGATCTTTCCAGGCTTAAACCAGCCACTAAACAACTGGGATTTAGCAGAATTTTCCTCAAGGGTTTTATGTAAGGCTGTCAGTTCTGGGGCTTACCACAAGGCTCAGATCTCACTCAGCATCAGAAGCAGCTTATCAAGTTGGAGGGACTACTGCTCTTTATCTTGGCAAATGACTGTGTGTGTGGAGGAAGCAGCAGCAATAACGAAACTGTCCAAGACTTTGGGAGAAGGAGTTTGTCTTCTTCATTTCAGTCTAGTTTTCAAGCTTCTTTCTCCATGAGGGGCCCTAGCACCATCTTTTCCCCAGGCTTTGCTCTCTTCTTGAGGCTTAGTCTTTGCTTCACTCGTTTCTAAATTTTCTTTGAATGAGCAGTCACTCACCAGGGATGAGTCTTTCTGTCTTAGCAGTACCAAATCACAGCTATCCAGGGCAAGGATGAAAGAATTCCCTCTTCCACAAATAAATGTAAAAAGGATTGTAGGAAGGTGGGTAATGCATATCTTGCTCACAGACCCTAAGAATTTTGGTGACCACTGCTCCACTGCTCACCATCTTGGTGACTGCAACATTTGAATGCCAAGGGAAAGAGGCAGAGACAAAAGTCTTGTTGAATCCAAGCTATTCCTTCTGTAACACCAAGGAACAAATGTTCATATGTCAGGCATTAATTTTGCCCTTTGTACCTGCACTTTAAGGGCTTTGTCTTCACAGTGCCTACGTGCTAATTTTCAGGTAAAACATACAATAGATAAAACCCCAGCTGACAGTACACATTCAAATGAATTACTGCAGTATTTTTGATTGTTGAGAAGAAATTAGGCCTTAAAGGAAGAACAAAACTCAGAATAAAAGGATAGCGTTCTTGAACTCTCCTCTCTGTATCAGAGTTTGGCTTGTCTATTTTACTGCAATATTACACTGGAAGAAGGAATTCTGCTAGCATCAGGGATCCTTTCAGTCTCTTAGCTAAGTTTCCATTAAATTTGCCTCCCACACTTACGTTTATAAAGCCCAAAACGACTTTTAAAACTTTCATTTCCTACCTCGCATTTAGATATCCTTTGTGATTTAAAACGTTAAAACTACTAATCAGTGGATTAAATATGGCAAGCAAAAAGTAACTCAATGGGAGGCAAAGTCAACACAGAAAAAACCACCAAACTAGTGGTAAAAATTACATAGTATGTTGGAGAAACCTGAAACCAAAACATGAATGAATAACAAGGAAACAAAACATGAAGGAATAGCAAGGGAGGTTTACTATTCTTCTGCTTGCAGAAGACAAATTATTGTTTAAAACACTAATAAAGCAATCTGTAATTTTTTGCACATACTTTATTAAATTAAATGAAAAGCACAAAGTTAAAATTTTTCTGGCACCAGCCAGTGTCAGATTAGTCTATTGAAGATAAATGATCTTCCTGTGACTCGTTCCAGTAAGGGAATGCTTGCAGCATGAATTTCTGTTAGTTTTTATTCTCTAGTCAGTCCTTGTTTTTAAGTTTCTTGAGTAATGCCCACCATGACTTTCATCTACTTCTTTTATCTGTCTCCCAGGCATAGTTTGCCTGCCATTACCTGGGACTAGCACATCCTGGTGAGATAGCACATTTTGTCAAAGTGGCTTAGATGCAGACAGTCCTCACTGTCCTCACTGTCAGCAACTACTTGAAATTTTGGCTTCCTTTAGAGGATCTTCACCACATTTTCCACTGTGACCCTGTCAGGAATTGAGATGACAATGCAGAGAGAGAGACCAAGATGTGAATTAAGGTGAAGCTAACCAAAAGCAAATTTAAGACATACGCAACTTTGCCTCTTTAAGAGCAGGCAGATTGTTGGGAGCAGCAGAGTGGCCTTTCATGAGGGATATTACAGCTGGTCTGCCTGTTTTGCCTTTTTCTGGAGAAGGTGCAAAGTGGCTGTTCAAGCCTGAGGCACTTGCTAGAGGCTGACTTTCACTTCTGAAAGTGTTCCATATGCTCACCTACCACTGAAGGCTCCATCCAGAGATGGTGGTGGGAGCTACTATCAGGGAAGGAAAGACATTCCTACTAATAGGACATCGGTCCATATTATCTCTTTTGACACCAAGAGCAACAAAACCCAACATTGGCCTCTCTCTACTCATTCTCTTCCAAGTTCATCCTTTGCACTTGCAGGGCAGTAGCAACAGAAGCAAATAAGCTACAAGTTGCTTTGGGCAGGAGTTTGGGCAGGGGATCAAGTTCCTCACACCCATGATTTGTTCGACCATGGAGACTAAGATCCCACCCCTGTATAAAGCAAATACATGCATTGGTTTATCTATGGGATGGCAGCTTAGCCCTTGAGCTAACCCTGCAGTCACGTTTACAGAAACCTCTTCTGTTTCTGCTGCTCGAGTTGAGTGGTTTGGGTTTTTTTTCACTTTGAGCAATGAAAATACCATATGCTCTTTTATAATTATTACTGTTCAAATAAATGTTATAAATGCCAGACAACTACTTATTTATAGGATTACTACTGTTTTCATTTGCTTTGGACTCTTCAGGGTTATATTTTAACCCAAGTTTCCAGTGTTAGGTTTCACTCAACTGTGAAAACATACTTGTTTTTTGATAGTTCAGTTTTACAGACTTCAGATCTGAAGTACATACTGGCATTCATTTGGACAGCAAAAGGAAGAAATTACATTTTTCATTTAATTACTGATAATATATATTCATTTGCCAACTCCAAGTGTGTTGCATAACTGGGGAAACCAGTTGAATATTACACTAAATCTGAATTAATAAGAGGCGTATGTGATGTGACATTGCTAGTCAAGGCACAGGTTCAGCAGAAACACTTGAATTAGGCGTGCTTTTTAAATACAGATTATTTCATCAGGTCCCTCTAAATGCCCAGAGTGAGCCATGCCCTTCACAGTGACTATCTGTAGCCAAAGGAGAACATCAGAGACTGAACAAGGAGCTGCCTAGAACCAGAAGGAAAAGCCAAGTATGGTCCTCACGTTCACTGCATGTGATGCATAGGTGTATACATGCATCAGCGGAGTGTCAGAAGTAGCTGAAGGACCTTTGCTGATCTGGGCTCCAGTCTGGAAGACAGCTGGGCAGGACAAACAGAGAATCAACTCTGGTTTCATTTAGGAAAAATGGCATACAGCATTTTGACAACTTTAATGGGCAGAAAAACCAGTGAAAAATTAGTGCTATAATGGGGAGAAAAATGCTTTCTAAAACAGAAGGTATTGAGCAACTGTCCCTCTGAAAAAGCAAAGCCATTATTGTAGCCTGGGTCTGGTGTTTAGCAAGCAATCTGTCATCATCTCAAATACAGAAAGCCACACTCTGACTGACTTTGCACACACAGTAAAGTCTCTGTTTTACTGGTTTGTTTGCAGCCTAGAAAGGAGCAGGCAGGTAATTCACCAAAGGATGTCTGGTCTTTCTGAAAACCCTGAGACTTTTCTTCTGTTGTAACTCCATTCACCTCAGTGCCATTGCATCAGATAGTCTTGGTCTGTTTTCTCTCATTTCTCTGGTTTTGGGGAAGCAGTAAAAACCTCCTGTGTAACTGTGGTACCCTGAATCAGAAAAGCAAAGGCAAAAGTTAATAAAGAAGGAGCACCTGATGGACTACTCCTTCAAAGTCTGGGATTCATGTGGTTGCTCTTCAGCAGCAAAAGATACTTACATTTCAGTTCTTGTGAAAACCCAAATCTTTACAGTGCAACAACTTCTATGAGACTCTTTCCTAGCTGCAGATCATTTCACTGAGAGAAAGAGTTAGGGGTACCCCCTACCCCACACAGGTTTACAGAACCTCAAGACATGGGAAACACTTTATTTCTTCTGTTTGAAAGAGGGAGCTGGCACAATAACTCATGTAGCCACTCCCAGGGTTGTTACAGACCCATTCTGCTCCCAGTGTACCAAAAGGACTAAATAATCTCATGACGAGAGGCAATTTCTACCCTTGGCTGTGGCTTGAATGCAACAGGCTATTAGACAAGTTTTGGTGTGAAAGCTGTAGGCTACCTCTAACCTTGCAAGCATTTCACATTTTTGCCACTGGAAGCCACCCCGGGCTGTTTATTTGTTGCTCTGCTTTTTCCATTCCAATATTAATTTCATCAAATAATTGAATGTTTTAGGGACAAGAAAAGTACTCAGTCATTACAAAATAAAGGGCACATCAGTCATAAATCTGCACTTCCTGAACGACCATCCTTTCAATCTTAATTAGGGAGAATCGTTTCAAGACTGTTTTGAGTGATCTGTACCATTATCAATATGTTTAAAACCCCTGAAACATTTAGTGATTATTATCTCAGTCCTAAGTCTGCTATCCGGGTGGCAACTTTTAATGATGAAAGGGCACAAGAAAAATAAGTTCTTTTTAAGGAGAAATGCCTCATAGCAAAATTAAAGGAAGTCTTCCTTCACACATCTGAGCCTTTAGCAATCAGCTTTCCTTTGCCACACAGCACTGTGCTTGAAGCATGGAAATACTGTTAAAAGAAAAGGACTTCGTTCGTGAGGAAAACCCACAAAGAGGGATTTCCTCATTCAGGAGAGAGATTGCTCATGGGCAAAAAAAATGTGTAGGGACTGCTGGCAGACTGAAGAAGTGGAAGAATTCTGGTTCCAACAGCAAATAGGAGCTCATCCTTCCAACATTTCACAGAGCAACAGCAGAGTGTCATGGCAAGCAAGGCAATTTTAAGGTGTTTTCTTTTTTTACTGTTTGGTGGTAGTGGTGTGGGGTTTTGTTTGCTGTATTGTTTACTAGTCTTTTTTCATCATTTCCCTTTTCTCCTTTCCATAACATACTGTTCTCTTTCCCCTAGTTGTAGAAAAAATGGACAATGTGACAGGTGGCCTGGAAACGTCCCACAGAAGATACACAGAAAAGCTCACAGAAGTGGAGAGTGATCTGAAGAAATTAGGTAATATACACACAAGCAAACCCCCTTTGTATTGTGGATCTGGGGTGTTCTCCTGGCAGATAGAGGCAGGAAATTTGTCTGAAAAATCTCTGCCTATGACAAGATAGAGCACTTCTATTCCAGTTTCTCAAGTACTTGGGAAAGTACTTTAAAATAGTTCAGATCAGCTCTACTTAGGAGAGCATTTTAAGAATACTTCAAAATTTACAATTCCCACTGAACTCACTCTGAAAACATTTATACTTAAACAAACAGACACTAAAATGTTGTTCTCAGGACACAATCTTCTCTGAGGTAGAGATGTAAAATGGCAGAAGCTATTCCACAGCACAAGAGATTCTACATAAAATGAGAATATGTTATCCAGTCATCTTGATGCTGTTTTAACAATTAAGATTCAAAACTGAAGGCCATTTTATGAGGTACACAAATAATCAACTATTCAAAATTCTTATGTATGATGCAAGTGGATTACTTTCAAAAAATGTTTCTTGATCATCTCAGGTAATATAAGGCGTAAGATTGTTATGAGTTCAGGTTTCCCAAGTGCTATCAAAGTTCTCAATTTGCAGAAAGATGTAAAAAAAAATATAAAGATTTACTCTCTAACTGTACATTTTTACTTTTCTTCCTATACATAGACATATAGTTTTTATTGTGGAAGTATTCATATACATGTATGTGATTCTTGAAATAAATTTTGTCTAGTTTCATAAACCATATAGATGTGTATTTCTAGGAAAACTTGCTTGCAGCTTGATTATAAATGTTTACAACTTATTTCCCTCAAGAACAAGCTGGCTTCTAAAGTATTTGCACACAGCATTTAGTTCAAAGACATGGCTTAATTCAGTGTGATGTTCTCTTACTGACACATCTACAGAAGTGTCACACTTTAAAGCATGTACAACCTTTTGGATTCTATTTGGGTTATTATATTATGCTGATTAAATTTTCACAACTTGGAGCACCTTTGCTTCATTCATGCCCACACATTTTTACACACTGCTGGATGGATGCTCACTGAGATGCTCAGAATCATCAGTTCCCATTTAAGTGGATTTGCCATGGAGGAAGTTAGGAAAGTTGTGGAGCAGTTTGAGTAGGGGACACAAAGGTAAGAGAACTGCTGTAGGGCCAGAAGGATAACAGCATGTGTTGAATGGAAGACAGGCCTTCAGGGATTAGCTGTATATGGACCTGGCAGTTGTCAGAGCTGTGTGAGGAACACAGTATGATTTGAGCTATAGCCAAGAGGTAAACATAGAGTCAGAGCTGAGAAGATCCGGGAGTGAGACAAGCGGCAGGGAGAGGAACTGTGCTCAGGAAGATGTCTGTCCACAAAAGACTCCATAAACACATCAGCCTGAAGTCTCACAAGCCATCATTTGACATTTGCCATTGTGACTCATTCAATCACACCAGACAAAAGCTCCATACACAGCTGTATTCACTGTAATTTATGAAAACCATACTGCTTTCTCTTGGCATCATCTGAAATTATGGACTTCAGACTGTGTAATTCATAAATATAGCTACACTTAGATGAGGACAAAAATATATGGACTTTGAGCAGGATAGTGAAGTGATTGAGGTCAAGCAAGGGAGTCTTCCCTGAAAGCAAGTGTTGACTGCTTATTTCCTTGGTTTCTATGTCCTGGATGATAGGCTGTGCAATCTCAAATGCTTTATCATACTCAGACAAGCTTCCAGAAGTATTCCATAGGGCAATGTAAGCACAAGCAGCGATGTTTCTCAAAGATTAAAGGTTTTGCCTTCCTCAAACTCAGAACATGAGGAAACAATAATGGCAAAATAAATGTCATTAAAAGCAATAGTAATGTATTAGAGAGAAAACCAAAAATATATCTTATCCTGACATATCTGAAGTAGCCTGCTGGCAAAGCTTTTGTCTCTAACCCAGATTGCTTTAAAATAAGTATGAGAACTTACTTAAAACTAAACCCAAGGTTTTAAAAATTGGAATTACATGTACTATATCAGTGAAGGTATGCTGCCTGCAATGAAAAGAAGGAAGAAAACATGAACAGATAAAATAAACTTATGAGCTTTCAGCAAAATCCAGTTGTAACTTTAAAACCTACACTTGCTGATACCTGTTTAATGTTTTGAATTCTGTTTCCCATTCAGTTTTCATTCAGAACACAGTGTTACTTGACCACATATACTCACCAGTTTCTAACCATAGTTTTTCCCACTTGTGATGACAGAATCACCGTTTTGTTCTCCTCAGCAAGACACAAGGTCTTCATCAATTCCTCTTTGCTTTTTTTCTCTGTCTAGAGGCAGAACTTTGCTTAGTGGTTTCTCTTTTTTGGAAAAGATAGCATAGAAGTTCTGTTGAACAGTTTGACAACCTGACTGTTCTTAAAATACTCTGTGCTGTTTTATACTGTGTTTAAAAAAAAACCCTAAAGCCTTATCTTTTTTTTCTCCTGTACAACAGATGACCAGGCTGGACAAAAAGCCTTGAATACTAACACTGAACTGTCCAGCTTCAGAGCTGACATTCTGGCTCTTCGTCAGCAGCTTCATGACATTGCAGAGAAAACCACCAGAAACAAAGATACACTGGAGAAGCTGCAAGAGTCTGGAAATGTATTAGATGATAGACAGAACCAAATGAAAAGTGCCTTAGATAGTAACTCTTTCACGATCATCAGTGTCAATAAGACTCTTCAAGCATATACTGGCTATATCAATGATCTTCAACAAGACACAAGTAACATACAAACAAACCTGCAAAGCCAAGTGCATTCTCATAATGTGGTCATCATGAACCTGAACAACTTAAACCTGACTCAGATACAGCAAAGAAATCTTATCAGTGCCCTACAGAGGTCAATGGAAGACACAAGCTTGGCTATATCAAGAATCAAAAATGACTTTCAAAATCTGCAGCAGGTTGTCCTTCAGGCCCGGAAGGACACCGACTGGCTAAAGGAGAAAGTACAAAATTTACAGACTTTGGCTGCCAACAACTCAGCAATGGCAAAAGCCAACAATGATACACTTGAAGACATGAACAATCAGCTCAGCTCCTTCAGTGGACAGATGGAGAATATCACCACAATTGCCCAAGCCAATGAACAAAGTCTAAAGGATCTCCAGGAACAGCATAAAGATTATGAAAACAGAACTGCTGCCAAATTCAGCCATCTAGAAGAAAGGTTCCAGGTCTTGGAAACGGATATAGTCAATATCATCAGCAACATCAGCTACACTGCTCATCACCTACGGACACTGACAAGCAATCTCAATGAGGTCAGGACAACTTGTACGGACACCTTAAGTAAACACTCAGATGAGCTGATTTTTATGAACAGCACGCTAGCCAATATTCGCATAGACTCTACATCTCTCAAGGTGCAACAGGATTTGATAAGGTCAAGGTTAGATGTTGAAGTTGCCAATTTGTCAGTAATCATGGAAGAAATGAAGCTGGTGGATTCCAAACATGGCCAACTCATCAAAAACTTCACTATCCTACAAGGTATGCAGCTTCCCTTGTATGTGTGTGTGCTGAATTCCTGCTTGCATTACTTCTTTAGTTCTGTGGAAGTTAGTGCATGCTGGTACAGAGTCCTGGGGTTTTCCATTATCTAATCCTAAACTTTGGAAATGTACGTGTAGCTTGAATTTTCCTTACTAATTTTTCTGTGCCTTTTTTACATAGCTAAAATGGGGATATGAAAGGGTTATGAAAGAAGGTTCTGACTTAGCAAAATTTAATTCTGACTGACAGACTGGATCTGCTTTTGATTTAGTTTCTAAAATAAGTGAGTGAAGGTGTGGAACCTCAAGAAACCAATCCCCAGTAAGGAGGAAATGGCTAAAAAATATATGTTGGACTATTCCCAGAAAGGTCCACCCTTACTGAAAAACAAGTTGCTATTTCACTTTAAGCCAGTTGTTAGTCTGCCAGAAAACATCCTACTTTGCTTAGTTTTAATCCTGGGATATTTTATTTTCTCCAGAAATAAATAGCATCAGGTTTAGGAGGTTTCTCCCAGCCAAGTATTATCCCAAATGAAAAGAACACTCATATTTCCAATCTGATGTGAACCAATCTAAAACTCCAATCACAAATATAAATCCATTGCTCCAAATAAACTAAGGCTGCATTAGAGCCAAGATTACATGTCAGTAACCTTAACTATTCTCATTTCAACCAGGCCTAAATGATTCCAGCTTGGAAATCTATCTCTGGAGGAGTTTGAATTATGTAGATTGGTGCCGGGGGTGAGAAGGTATTGACAAGGGTTTTGCTCATCCATGAAGAGAATCCCAAATTGTTTTGTTGTTTATTGCTGTCACAGCATTGCCATTTCCTGTCATGGGTTGTTGTTCCCTGTCTTGTTAGAGCTGGCCAATTTGCAACTTCTGGTCTTTCCCACAGTTGGCCTTTTGCTCACTATCCATCATTTTGTCTCTTTTTGACACTGCGTTATTGACAGACCAACAAACAGGATCAGGAGAAAAAGTCCTGGGTCTAAGAGCAGAGAGACTAGAAGGAGAAGGGAGCATGGCAGAGTGAGGGAACAGGACCACCAAGACACAGCACTAGTGCATAAGCTAGTATAGACTAGTGCACAGAGTCTTGCAGGGACTGGCATCTTGGCTGGTCACCTGGGGCACAGTGTCATTGTCCAGTTCACACGACTGGGTGTATCAGAGTATTTTCTGTATCCTGCATTTTGTGGAGGTGAAGGAAAGAACAGCAGTATACAGGACCTGGAAAGCAGCTGCATTGTTTGTTACAAGCACTGATGAAAGCAGCTCTTAACCCAGTTTCTGTGTTGTTAAATATCCAGTGGCACTGGTCTGAGATGTGTTAAACAACCCCACCCCATGTGGGGTTTTTGGGTTTTTTTCTGTGCATATCCCCACTTTGCATGCTTACATTGTTTCAGGCCCTCCTGGTCCAAGGGGACCTAAAGGTGACAGAGGCCCTCAAGGTCCTCTTGGCCCCGCTGGCCTAAAAGGACAAAAAGGAGAGAAAGGAGAGCCTGGACCACCAGGACCTGCAGGAGAGAAGGGCCCACCTGGGCCAGCTGGGCCACCAGGAGAAAAAGGAGGGAAAGGTTCAAGAGGATCACCTGGCTCCAAAGGTCAGAGAGGTTCTCCTGGCAAGACGGGTCTGCCTGGACCAAGTGGAGACCCAGGGCCACCAGGACCACCAGGCAAGGATGGTCCACCAGGGCCTCAAGGCCCACCAGGATTTCAAGGCCTGCAAGGAACCGTGGGACAGCCAGGGTTACCAGGACCACGAGGACTAACTGGACTACCTGGAGTCCCTGGGCTGCCCGGTCCAAAGGGTCCACCAGGCCCACCAGGGCCGCCAGGTCCAGGGGTGCCAATGGCACTACAGAGTGAACCTACATCCGTACCCGAGGCTAATGGTAAGTCATCAACACACTGCATGCTGTAGATGGGTACAGGTTCCTCCATTTATTACTGGCCCTATTACTGCTCTGTTGAGTTACCAATAACAGGCTTAACACAAAAAATTCACATCACAGGTTGTTCTCCCCATTGGAAGAACTATACAGAAAAGTGCTACTACTTTTCAACTGAAAGAGGAATTTTTGAAGAGGCAAAGTTTTTCTGTGAAGAGAAAGCATCGCAATTGGTTATCATCAACAACAAAGAGGAGCAGGTAATTACCTTCTCTTTCTGTTTTTCAAGGAGGGAGTTTGAAGTTGTTTAACATGTAGAAACCACAAGATAGTGGGAAGCGGAGAACATAATGAATTCAAACAGTAGAAGTAAACACATTGATTGACTCATTAGAATTTTGTCCACCCTCTGCCTGATCCACCTCTTCTCCATGTGCAGAAGGGCAGTGTGAGCAGAGCTGATGCTGATCCTGAAGATGGTGAGGACAGAGCAGTCAGAAAAGCTGCTGAGAATTGTAGGAGCTTTGAACCTTTACAGGTGTAATCCATTATGCCTTGTGTATTATCAAAATATTTTTTGCAGCAGTGAATATAATTTAATTTTAAATTATCTGATTTAATACATGCAGCCTAGGACTAGTATAACCCAAAAGCATTTTTAATCTGACTACAAATCTAACTATATTTTTAATACTATTCAACATGGCAGTGGAGATGTCAAAATACAATTGCTTACTATTTGGGGTTTTTTCAATTTGTATCTGTAAGACATTAGCTGTGACTTTATGTCAACCTAATTTTCATGCCTAGCTCTCTCTACCTCATTGCAAACACTGCAAGGGATTCTGGTCTGGGCAAGGGGTCCCAAGGCCAACTCCTGAAACATATCTTCAGCTTAGAAAAATTTCTCTGGTCCTCCATATTCTGGTAACAAGAGGCTTATGAAACCATTGTAGTTTATTGGCTCCAAATACTGTTGTCCTTGTTATGGACTAAGGTCTTTTTTTCACAGCAATGGATAAAAAGGCAGATTCTTGGGAAAGGCAGCTTCTGGATTGGACTAACGGATTCAGAGAAGGAAAATGAATGGAAATGGTTGGATGGATCCTTACCAGTTTACACGTATGTAAACAAAAAGCAAGGCTACCACTCTTGCTGACACTTCTAAAAGCACCATCTATAAACTATCCAATGGATACAGATGGTTGTAGATGCCAACAATTTAATTTGTTACTGAGGGTGCTGGGGTTTTTTTTCTCTCCCTTCTCCATGCACAAGGATTCCTTTCCTTGCCAGGAAGAAAACTGAATGTTGAATGAAAGAATCACATAACTACGCAGTGCAGTGTTTCTTGCCAAAACATTTGCTCCTGACTTTTATTCCGAAGTTGAGATGGAAAGCACAGACAGTTTTACTGTTTTGGTTTGAATTTTCCTTATTTGCATTACAACTGGCTATAAATAGAGTACTCATTCTGATAAAAAATGACCAGTCTTTAGATAAAGCCCAAATCTCAGTGGAAAGCATTAAACATAAGGAAAATGCATGAAATGAGGGTGTCTATGCTTTGGCCAGCTGAAAACTGAGTTGGCAGCTCTCCAGGAATCCTAAGGCTACACCTAATTTGTCCTAAATGGAACAGATTGAAACCACCCAAATTTTTAATACTGAGGAGTAGACTAAAGAGTTTATAGATCTGAGCATGCTGTGCTTCAGAAAAACAGGCTACACAATCAGTCAGATGTTATGAAATGATTAGCTGTGATCTCATTGGTGTTCATTTAGATGAAAAACATGGAAAAAGTTAGATTCATTTCAAATGAGCCGTAATATTTTCCTCTTTTTCTCCTTTCCCATTTTCATCTTTCTTCCTCTTTATGGCAGCACTGTGACTGATTCCCACTTCAGGCACTTCTTTTAGTAGATTTCCACTACACCATGGTTTTAGGTGCTCTGTCGTAACCTCAGAGCTGTTGGTTACAGATTTTTGGAGTATTTCATTACTTCTGGAAAGCTGTATGTCCTCCCAGGTGCCTGGTTGGACGCTCTGTGTCAGGCAGGCATGGTTTTTTAGCTGAGCATGGACTCTGTCAGCCAGCAATCACAAGCTCCCTTCAACAACCTGTTTCTTCATGAAAATTGAGGTTTTAAGTCCTGAGTTCAGAAGCGTTTCTCACTCGTTAAACAAAAACAGGATGAGGAAACACTTGCTGCAAGATTTTTTACTTGCTGCGTTCAATTTCGCCATCAAAGCTAATGATCTCAAAAGATGTCTGTAAATATACTCTGTGCATTCCTTATAAGTCAGTAGAATTCCCTTCCCATCTGAGCCTGTGTCCCTAAAACATATACATCTTTGCTGTTTCTCCCAAGATGCCCACTTTTGGTGCAGTCAGAGGGCTGAGTGCCTTGGCAGTGAGCAAGGGCAGGCTGTTGCCATCTTGGCAGTACCTTTGAGCCCGTGGGCCCTTCTCAGTCCCATCTGCCAGCAGGAATGCAGTGTGCAGGTTTTGCAGGGTTGGAGCAATGCACATGGAGCATGGAGCGCTCCCACTGTGTGTGCATGTACACTCAGAAACTAAAATAAAGTTCATTAGTCTAAATTTAGGTCTCTGAGTTTTGGCAGCCTGAGGCCAAATAGATTTCCTTCTCTGTAATACATCTGTTTTCCATTTTCAGCAAGAGTCATGTATTGTTTGTTTCAATGTGAATTTCCCGTTCAGAACAGATCTCATGATGTTTTCGTTAATTTCTTGTGGTGAAAACCTGCCATGTGTGCTGTGTTGTGCAATCATATCTCTTGCTTTTTGGTGGAAAGAAACTGGAAAACCGGGCAGCCTGATAACTGGAATCACGGGCATGGGCCAGGGGAAGATTGTGCTGGGTTGATCTATGCTGGTCTCTGGAATGACTTCTACTGTGAAGATGTTAACAATTTCATTTGTGAAAAAGACATGGAAAAAGGTAAGTAAGCCCTTGGTTTGATTATTTCATTTTGCCCATAGTAAATGTTCCACAGCTTGTGGCGAGATCTTGGCGAAGTGCTTTGGCAATCCCTTGTTGAGGAAGAGGGGGAATCACACGTGGAGCACTTCTACTCAGATCCAGATGCAAGTGCTGGATTTATTGCACTTGGAAAAAGCAGCCTCGAAGCTGGCTATAGCCATGGCATGCTCTGCATCTTGACCATCTCCTGTAGGCTTTACACATGCCTAAAATTTTGGGCATGATTTGGCACGTGCTCCATATCCTGTCCACACTGGAAGATGTCTTTATAGGCTCAGTGGCCACACAATGGGAAAAGCTGGCCTTAGGGTGGCTCAGGCACCAGCCTTCAAAAAGCAAAAAGACTCTGTTTTGAAAGTTTGTGCAATAGGAGGCACTTGGTGACTGCTAAGGAGATCTTAAAGTTCCCATTGCTGCCAGGAGATGTCCCATGGGACTGAGAAGCTGGGTCCACAGGCCATAAGCATCTCATCTGTTGCAGCTGGAGTGAAGGACTCATAAAGTGCCAGTGTGGCCCAGCAGTCAGCCAGGTGTTTGCCACAGGGCATCTCTTTCTGTTGACGCTGACATTTCTGCAGGAGCAGAGGGCAGGTGGTTCCCATGGCTGCTTTAGAGCCCGGCCCCATCATCACAGAACGTGGTCAAAGCTGCTCTTTGTGTTCATGGTGGGGCTCTGCCTGAAACGTTATCTCCTCCATACAACCTGTTTAAACATTGCTTTGCCAAGGGTGCCTGGCTGCTCCGGTTGGAAACTTGTCAGCTGAATTTCAGTGAAGGCAGACTCAAATGTCAGCTAGAGCCAAAATTACATCCCATCCATAGCCCCCTAAGACGAAACAAAGTGCTGAACAAGCTTTGTGTGTATAACTCTCTTTGAATGTCCAGAGTGAAGGACCGTGTGCAAGTAACAATATAATTTGCCTTGGTTTTCCTACATACACTTTTTATTTTAAGAAAACTTCAAGGTTTACAAATATTTATCCTCCAGGACCTGCAGGATCTGAATATGAGTCTGCTCAAATTTTTTACATACCTTCATCTCTGTTAGTGTTCTTTTTGGAAATTTGTTTAATCTTCACAGGCTTTTTACGGTTTTTTTTTTTCTCTTTTTCTTTTTTTCTCTCATACTGTAGGGGAAATACTTGGAGTGTAATAGGCTGTGACTTTACAGATACCTTCATAATAAGGAAATTTATGTAAAGAAGAAGAAAATCCTGGGAGAGAGCAACACTGACTTCCAAAATTGAAAAAAATATGAAAAAAGAAAAAAGCAAGCACTGAAAACTGATTTAAAAGCATCAAGGAATTCAACAGTAACTCTTCTCCAGTATCCTGTAATTATTTAAGGCCTTTTGACCCACAGCATCAGGAAATACTGTTGGACTAATTCTGTTTTAGATTTGCTTCCCAACCGGTAACCACATCCATAAGCAACTTGTGTCTTCTGAGAAAAGACATTCTATCAATCTGAGTAAGACTGTTGGTCATTCATATAGAAAAACATATAAAGCAACAGTTTGTGAACAGTTGCTTCATTTGCTAAAATCCCAAATGTAGGAAAATTATACAGATACACGAATATATAGATTTTATATAAATATATATATATAGTCCAACTCTTATCAATAATATGGAATATACTTTTAAGAGCTTTTAAAACTTTGTATTTTTGTACAAAATATTTGCTTTTTACAATTGTTCTCTTTTTTACTGACTTTTTTTACAAATATAGTGCACAGGGGCCAAAGAAAACAATAAAGGTACTAATAATTAAGGTTTGCTGTCAGGCCTAGCTCAGCTATAGAGAAATATTTTTCCAGTTAGAAATATTTTTACTTTCCCAGATGATTTGTTCTGGTTAAATAACTTTTAAAGCAGATTTTAGATAGTGTTTTCCTTACTGTATGCAGTCTAGTCTGCATGTGTAACAATTAAGTTGACTAAGGACTAGATATTTTTATTTTAGCTCTGATCACAGCCAGTGTTTCCTCGGGGTACTATGGAAAGACCATTTTAATAAAAGCTTTCCCTGCCTTCCTGCCCTCCTGCCTTCCTGCCTTCCTTCCTGCCTTCCTTCCTTCCTTTTCTGCCTGCCTGCCTTCCTTCTTTCCAGCCTGCCTGCCTTCCTGCCTGCCAGCCTGCCATCCTGCCATCCTACGTTCCTTCCACTCAGGAGAAAATGCCATGGAAGTAAATCTCTAATTTTTAAGAATGATTTTGAAATGTTTTCATTCCTTCTGCCTTCTCATAAGGAAATCCATCCGAATAGGTGCCACACATACTGCAGGTCAAGCCCAGGTGAGAGACTTTATGAAAAGAGAAACAAAGAAGCTGCTCACGCTGAAATACGTTTGGTTTTAAGACAGATTTCAAGATTTGGTGAGAAAAACATGCCATATTCAGAGAAGTCTAATAAACTTGCACTTCTCCGAAGTGCTTTGTAAATTGATCTGTTTTCTTGGACCGGTACTTCTTTCCCAAACAAAGGAAATAAAATGTGCTGCAAAGCAGAAAGAGATGATATCATTACCCAGCCAGTTTCCTCCACAGTCCCATGAGCCGTTGTCTAGGCAGCAGCGTTGCTTATCAGGAATTTTAAAAATTAGCAGGTTAATTCATTAGCAGAAACCTTGGTATTTGTCTCCAGTTTTTGTACTCTTTCCATGGCCATGGAAAGAGTATAAAATTCTTTCCATGCTCTACAATGAAGGAAGTTGTTTTGGCATCTTGGGAAGGAGAACTGTTTTTCCATTGCCTCATGACCTGCCATTTACCTTGGCTGAATGCAGATAAATTCGTTGAAATACTCCAGCTCTGTTGGAAAGAGACAAGATTTTGTACTTCAGATTTTCAAATATTGCTCCTAAGATCAACCAATTAAAGATGGTTGTTTCCCTACATCTCAAACTCCCTCTGGTGTTTTAAGTTTTAATTATAATTTTCTTCCAAAGTACACAAAATGTTACATTTGGGAATCTGTCCTGTGGGTACAAATTAGATATGAGACAGGGACAATCCGAAAATTGCATCTGCTTAATTAAAAGTGAAAGGTCTGTGTATTACAGCAGCAGAAACCATGTGTCACCATCATGGAGGCAGGGCTTGTCTTCAGAGAGTCTGGATTTCATGAGACTTTTCTTTTGGCTTTTTCATAAGGTTTTGAATACAACTTGATTCTGCCATGCACTATCATGCTGCATCTAGGAGTTGCATTGTAGACACATGCTGTAGTGTTTACATATATATTTACACAATGTCTGTGGAGATAATGTTAAACTGCTATTTTTTGGATAACGAGGCCCAAAACTAGTATTTTGCATGCCCAGAGAGCCTCACAAACCCTGGTGAGTGGAGCCTTGCAGAGCCACACTGAAGTGGAACCACTGCTACCTTTGTTTTGTATGTTGGCTTATTTAGGTGAAATAAGTTTTGAGCATCTACCACATTAAATTACATTCTTCATGCTTCTTACTGATGTCACAGACTTCTGTCACCAAAGGAAGTGAATGAGAAACCTCTGTTTAAGCCCAAGCTGTATTGCTTCCTTGCCCAGTCCAGATCCTTCTCTTCCTTCAGCAACAGCAGTGATGGTACATACACGAGGATCAGATTATCTAAGAGTTATCTAGTGCCCTCCAGTCAGAGGAATGACAAGCCGAGGACACTGAGAAATGAAACGTGACTGGGTTCACACCTTCTGTTCACACACTTGAACCACACACTGCAGCTGTTAGACAAAACTGGATGAAGAGGGATACTGCAGTTGCGTGCCTGACGTATCCAGTCATCCTTAAAATAGGGCCTGAGCAGCCAGGCATGTTGAGACAGACCATCCTTTTGACCTAGTATTCCTGCAGGAAGGAAAGAGGTGTCCAATGGCAACAAGGATTGAAACCACTGAGAGGACCAAGAGAGTGTTAAGACAGCTCAGGAACCTGTCACAGAAAGGACAGATTGGCAGGAATGCAAGCAGTACACCAGAATGAGCCAAGAAATTGAAAGTCAGACCTGCCATGAAAGTCAGACCTGCCACTCTTTAATGGGAAAGCATCCCCACCAAATGTTCCAGTATGGTTTGAGTAATAATGCAGGTTGTATGGAAAGTTTTAAATGATAGCAAATTATTTCGTCCCAGCTTGAGTTTTGGCTTTCCTTCATATGCATGACTATTGTAACTTGTCATACTGAGCACACATTCCCATCATCATTCTTGTTTCACATAAAATTAAATGCAAGTCCATATACCCTGGCAAGCACTAGGACTGTTGGAAGAAAAAGAGGTAAAGGCAGAGAAGGTACAAAGTCATTGTGATTTACATTCAGTTCTGGATTTCTTAATGTCATTTCTGACTCGTTTCATTAATTTATTTGGAAATGCCTTCAGCTGATTAGAGCTTATAAATCTCAACTCTCATTGCCTTTTTTGTTTATAATTAATATTTGCAAATGTTCCAATAAAGGAATCACTAAGCGGAGACATAGAAATGAATGTTGTTCACTCTGTGCATGTGTGTGTAACCAAGAGGGATGTGGAGATCAAAGAGATGTGGAGCCAGAACATTCATATGTATTAAAAATCAAACTGATAAAGTTTTTTTCCATTAAAGCCTTCCTTTTGACTTACACCATCCTAGTTCTAAGCATGATTGGGGCTATCTTATCCTGTAATTGCAGTTTTAGTGCCTTGTTCTTGCAGCATGTAGGGGCTAGGAACATGGGTTTGAAGGTCTGATCTGAACAAGACCTTTAAGAAGGGCTGAAGCCCTTTGCTGCTTACTGTCCTAGCACACCAAACACTTCAGATGGGCCCCCAGGTGAGGGGTGTCCTGAACTGAGTAGCATCAGCCCCCACATTGGCCATTATGATGGCTTAAATTGTCTGTTTATAATGGCTGATCTGGTCTTGCTATTCCTCTCTCTCTCAGATGGCTGACCTCCTCTTTTAATTTTCTGTTCCTGGCAAGTAGCTACTCTGCTTTTAGCAAGTAGCAGGAACTGGTGTCTGATCACTGGCAAGGCAAGGAGCTGCTCGGAGGGCAGCCACTGGCTGTGGGAAGGAACTGCTCTGCAGGGAGTAGGGGGGAAGGTGGCCGAGTCCACTCACACGGGAGAAAACAAAACCACTTTTCCCCAGTGCATCCTCCTTGCCTAAGAGCACAGCAGCTCACACATCTGTAGCATCCAAAGGGTACAAAAAGTCTCCAGCCCCAGCCTCCAGGGGCTGGCGACTTTTTTTTCCTCCCTCACCTCTGCGGGTGTCTGTGCACCCCGGAGATGCTGGCTCCTCTGTGAACGCCTGGCTGTCCCTGGAGCAGGCTCTGTGCTGCCCTGTGCAGGTGTCAGGGCTCCCACATGTGAGAGTCCAGCAGTGGGACGGCTGCCCATGCCTGGCACTCCCCCTAGCTGGGACACCCCGGTCTGCCCAGGGCTTGGGCAGGAGCAGGAGGAGGAAGTTCCCAGTGCTTACCCACACTCAGAGATAGCTTGGGCATCTATGAATGGGACAGTACACTGCTTTCCAGACAAAACCCTTGCTCTCCAGAAACGAGGCCTTCCTAAAACCAGAGCCTATTTGTTCATTCACCATCTCCACCTCATTTTTTTCATGCTGTTTAGTGGAAAAAAAAAAATTGGCTAAAAAAATTTTTGAAAGTTCCTATCTGTTTTCTTTCATATGGTGGAATACATTTATTTTTCCTTCCCATCTGGCTCAGAGATGAAAAAAACATGCTTTGATTTCGTTTTCAAAATAAACTCAGTGTAACGCTACAAAGTTTGTGTGGAGAGGTTTTGGGGTTTTTTTAGACCAAAACAATAAAGCAAATTACTAGGCAAATAATACTCTTTTTGGAGAAGATCTTGCATGCCACGATGATTTTCTTACCCAGACAACTTCCCAGAGGCATGTAAGTATTGCCAGCCCCACTTTGTGACTGGAAGAAAAAGGAGATTTTCAAGAATATGATTCATTTTGATGTCTCATTTTGGAGATTTTGTTTACTGGGGAGGTGATTTTTAGAAGTGACTTTTTCCAGTGAAACCAACATTGGCATAGAGCAAATTATTTTTTATACACCTCAGTGAGGGGAGCGGGCTTTTCAATGCTAAATTAAACAGAATGGTATCCTTCCCCCATCACCCTGCATATGGGAGGCAGCCATTTCTGCTGCTGTTTTAAAGAGCAGAGCTCAGTGTGATCACAGCAGAGGGACAGCAGCAGAATTGAGCAATGTCCTGTGTGGGTAAGAGTTAACACCTGACACTAAATTACCAAGAGATCAGAAACAAGAAGGTTAAGGACTGCTGAGACCTTTGCCTCCTCTGCAGCTCAACCTCTTCCCAAAAACATAACCAATTTATACTTTAAAAATAATTAGGGGTTGCTCTGTCCCTTAAATCATTTTGGCTGCTCTTCAAAAACTTTATTAGGCATCTTCTTTTAATAACCAGTGTGAATGCAATTATGTCCAGTTTAGACACATTTGTTCTGGTTCCAGTGCCGTCCTTTAGCTTAAATAGCATCTCTCCTGGGACTGTCAAGTAATTGTAGTGGTCAGTGTGGAGCCATTCATCTTGAGACACAGTAAGGGGTGGTTGAGAACAAACACATCCCTCTGACCAGCTGGGGAGCCCTGATGACAGAGCCTGGCTCTGATCCCACCATCCAGCCCCACAAGGGATTATCTGAGGACACTCTGGGCATCTTGCTGAATGGTAGACGTTTCCATACTCTTTTTTGTTAGTGTTGCAAGAGGAAAGAGAGCAACAAAATGAGTATAAAGAGTGGTTTCCCGCTGAATTAGAGTAGGTTACAAGTGCTTGGCTTTTTATAAGGCAGTAACACATTTTTAAAGGCATTTGAAAAGTCAGTCTGTATATCTGAGTTTAAGCACACTTATTCTGGGTTTACACCAGAGCAAAATCTAAGTTCAGGTTATACTTAGGTTCTTCATCTTCAAGAGATTAAAATCTCCAATTCAGAGATTAGCATGTGACTTCTACTTTCTCTATCTGTCCTGCCAAGGCACAAATCCACAGCTCAGGCAACAGTGTGATTCCAGACCCTAAGGACTGCTTCCAAACTCCCTGTATTTGCAGTCATGCTCCTGCCAGCCCTGCCAGAGGTCCTGCTGATGGAAGCTGCAAGTCTGAAATGTGACTTTGGAAGAATTTTGTTCAGGAATCCCTCTCATTCAGAAGCCTGGGCATATTGCAAAGATGACATTTCTTTAATTCCATCTCTTACCCACACTCATATAAAACAGATGATGAATTATTTTTCTGAATGGCAACAACGCATTTTTGTCCACTTTCGTTTTTTATGTCAAAATAAAAGCCTGAAAGTGGAAATCAGACAAAGTATCCTTGGCATTGCAGTATCCCACTGTAGCAGGCAAATAATGTTCCTGGATTACTGCCTGTGAGAACAGCACAAACTGATATCTGAACAACAGACAGCTTCATGCTATCTGCTCGTAGAAGCAATCTTAACTACAAACACAGCCTTGTCACTGGTCCATCTTCTGACAGGCTGGGGCAACCCTGCTTTCCTGCTGTGTTTCAAAGAAACTGTAGAAGATAAGAAAGAGAAAAGGTAAAGAGAGAAGAGCTGATGACAGAAGGGGAACAGAGAAAAAGAGAAAGGGACAGCTCAGGGAGCAGAAGAGAAAAATACAGAGAATGATTGAGGAGGATAATGAACCCTGATGTCCTCATCGTGGTTTCTAGTAAGATCAACCACAGAGGAGGTCTCTTCTCAGAAACAATATAACAGGGCAGTGTCATGGTTCTCGTAATTCCCATTCTCGGCTGTGAAGAGAACACATCCCTGCCTTGCAAGAGAGGCATGTCATTCAGTCGGTGCCTGAAGTCATGTAATACTTTCCCAACACAAACAAAAATTCCTGGTGGCTCCAGGTCTTCTGGGAGCTGGGTTGAGGCTTTTGTTTTGGTGGTTGGTTGTTTTTTCCTACATGTCCTTTTCCTCCTACACAAGTTTAGAAACACAGAATATTTTCTAGTTTTCCATCTGTATTAGAAGTACGAAACTCAAATTTGGAAGAAAGAACAAAAGCAAGAACATACAGTAGGTCTCCAAGCAACAAAACACTGTCTGGAAAACACGTCCACAGCAGTATTTGGACTCGCAGCTCCCATTTCTATACTAAATTCTCATTGGTATTGACGTTTGAACGGGTGCACCTTATGAAGTCAAACATGGATATTTAATAAACTTTAATGAACAAAAACTGCAGAAATGTACACATGCTGAAAAAGAGGATACAAAAATGAGGTACCTTAGTTTTTAAAAACAGACGGTGAATTTGAACACCAGAGACACTTCAATTCCAAATACCCTTGCATTTCCTTTAAAGGTAGCATTTTTAAATGACCAACCACTGACCAACCAAAACCTGATTTTCCCCAGCTTTTAAATTTAAGATGCAGAAGTTGGAGACTCTCAGCAGTCACCAGCTGGTGATTTCATGGAAAAAAAACTAATTTCAAAGGCAGATTGGATCTCTGCACACCATTTTATCCAGATTAGCCATGTTTGGAGTGGGAAGGTGGTCAAAAGTCCTGGTCAGGACTCTTCACTAACTAAATTAACTCTCTGTGGAGAAGGAGAGCACTTTATTTATTTCAGACATCACCACGAGGTCTCCCAGTCTGTGTCTATCTTGTGGCATCTTACATATGAGAAAATTCTAAAAATAAAATAAAACAAGAAAAACCACAGGCAGAACAGCTGTTGTTCTACCCAAACAAAGCTTTGAATGAAAGCCATTATGACGGACCAGACTCTGCAATTGAAAAGCCATTTACATTTTCAAGTCTGATTCCAACTGTAAATCTTCAGTTATATATATGACAGATTAAAAGACTCTGGCCTCACTGCACTTCTCCATGGCAAGAGAAAAACCATCTGTACAGCATCACTTGTGGTTGCTTCAACTCTGTAGGTACAAAATTTTAAAGGACATGGTGATATATTTTTTCATTTCCCTTCCCTTTATTTTAACATGCAGCAAAATCACGTGCATGGCATTTTTCCCAACCCTCTGGTAGTTGGGACTCTGGCTCAGGAGACTGATGTGTTTTGATTTGCTCTTTTCCCTCAATTTGAGGGGCTACTGCCTTATTTCGTTTGTGATCACACCAGCCAGGGTAAAAACCCTGTGTGAATATATATATTTCCTGGCTGCAAAAGCAGGAAAAAGAACCAGGAATGCTGCTCTCTTTCCAAGCACAGAGAGACAGTGAAAGTGAGTGTACACCATGTAATAGGCTGCACAAACCCATCTGGAACTGACTCCCACAGCACTCTGGCCATGCTCTGGGCTACTCAGGCCATGGATATGGGATGAGGAATGACAGTCCATCCACATGGAGTGCCAAGAACAAGCTTCCCGGAGCCCTGGCAAGCCCTGTTTTGACAGTTTAATCACCATTTGATAAGTACATGGCTCTTGTATGACAGTTGTTGGAGGCAGCTCTCCCCCTCCACCACTGATACTGCAGCGAGAGGTGCTCCCATGCTCCAAGACCCCAGATAACACTGGGTTAGCTATTTTCCAATGCACATGCAGCCTCTTGCAAGGTTCAGCCCTAACTTTTGAATATTTTGTAAAAGAAGTTGAAGAAATCAGGTGAAGAATCTGACATTCTGCTGGGAAAATAAAAACAAAAACAGATACTACACCAAACCTGGAACAGGTAAATTCTTTGATCATTAGTTAAAATATGTGATAAGTAAAGCTTAGGGAAAATACAGTATTTGTTGTAATTTATTGTCAGTGTGACCAGGGCTGTCAGGCACTGGAAAAGAGCACACACCACACACTTCTTCACAGGAGATGACACATCTGAGAGGACACACATTATAATACCTGTGGGAGGACAGAATCAGACCCATTGCTTCTGTTCAAAAGAGATTGCTGCCTGAGAAAGAAAAAAGGAGGAAGGGATTTATTCAGGCATTTACTCCTAAGTGCTGTACTGCTCAGGGCTATCTTCTCCTGCTGCCAAGGGAACGGTCTCAGGCTGTGTCAGATAGGCCATGGTGTGACCATCTCAGCCACGCCACAGAATCCAGTACGTGGGCATCATTACATGACAGCAAAGTGCTCACCAAACACAGCACTAACACCATCCAGCACCACACACAACCTGGACCTGATTTAGTGTGGTTCATATAATAACAGCTATGATGGCATAAACATTAAATTCTAGAACATGAAAAATGTGCACTTGGAAAATATATTAATTGAAACAGCAGCTAAAGGACTTTCAAATTGCCTTCTAATTCTGCAACTAATATATCAGAGCAAATTATGTCATTTATGTGCCAACCAGAGAGGGAAGAAAAAAACTTAGAGACCATTGTGGTGAGTATCAGCATTTGAATTTAATGGAGAAGCAGTTTTTTCTAGTAGTGCTCATACTGTGGCTGTGAGTTTTAAAATGGACCGTCCCACGCCAAATAGGGAATTACCGAATGCCACTGTGGTTTAGGCAACAGAAGTTAGAGGATCTCAATGTTTTTCACCCTTCAGGAAATCAGGTGACATTTGCCTCGTGTTTTAAAAACTCTATAGCCTGACAACAGAGGATTTACCCAGCAGATGTCCATCCCTCTATTCACAGATTCTCTGCAAACACAGTCTACAGAGTCCTTTCTCCAGGGGAGTCAACCAGATTCCGTCCTGCTGCTGTCACACAAGATTTCTATGTGTAGCAGTCTGTCACAAAACCAGTTCATTTTTCTTCCAAGCTTGTCAGATTTTTTTTTTTTTACTAAATTAAACAGCACTTTGCTATAATAATTAAAGTCTGAGCCTGGCAGAGCTGTAGGAGATATGGGTACTACCATCAATTTTCTTGATGACATTTGGCAAAGATCTAAAGGCCTGGTGTGGTAAATCACTTAAATTTTTGCTTGGCTTTAAGCAGATCATTGGTCCAATTGATCAACGTCTAAAAGACTCTTCACCCCAGTTTCTCTCACTATTCACTACAGAAGCTGATGAATTTTTTCTGCCAAAGGAAGGTTTTGTGAGTATTCCCACAGAAACACCTGCAAAATATTTTAAGAAAGTTGGCTGAAAGATGGAGTAGAAATATAAACACACAGAAAAAATGCACTAGTTCTCAAGATATTTGTAACTAAGGCAAACCACCCTTTGCCTCATTTCCAAAACAGCAGCTGACCCAATTACTGCTTCTCCTTACATAAGGCAATTAATGAAAGGCCTATACTGAGTGGATAGGCAGAATAATTTAGGGGGTAGGATTTAAGAACAGGACCCTTTGAGGTCGACTCTATCCCTCCCTTTGTAAAAGCAGCAAAATTTTTGTGCTATGTCTATAGCGAAAAACATGAACTTGCATTGTTGCCATACACCCTGCAGAACTAAGGTTGGGTCTACCAGCCCCTAACTGTGAGAACAGAGGTGCAGAAGTAGTGAGATGTGGCAACATTGCCTAGCTGGTAACAGCATCACCACAACTCCAGGAAGACTGATCCCACCACCAGCACCTCTCAATTTCCCCTTTGCCAAATGCTCCCAGCTCAAAAAGCTGGGATACGATTTGTGTGTACTGCTTGCTCTGCTTCAGATGGCCTTTCTTGCAACAGCTCTTTCTCTGATTTACACTTTTCTCATGTGAAGAAGCCACAGAGGTTTTCAAACATTTTTCGATCCACAGCTTCACCAATAAAATGGCCCTGCTGCCTGTTGTTGAAACAGAACCCAGCCCTGGATTTTAAAGGAAGGCTCCATGTGGCTATATTTAGTCTCTCTAGAGTCTAATAAATACCTGAATAATCCTAGGAACCTTCAGGTGAATACTTTGGAAAATTATTACTGTTCCCTTGGGTTACCCAGGGAAGTAATTTATATGTGAAACTTAAGTAGGTGAGTTATATATAACGAGAAACAATGTGATAGAAAGCTATAGTCAGGTGTTATATTTTGTCATTTGGGTATTTCATCTTCAGGTTAGAAAGAACAGTGTTACCTGAGCATCCCTACTTCTGTGAAGTACAGGGGCACCTCAGATTACTAATCCTACTCTAAAAAATTCAAGGGGAAATAAAATTTTCCTTTTTGTTTGGTGGACTGACTTTGTGTGCTGAGCAACTCTTTGCACATATTTCTCCACGTAATGAGATCTCATTTTTTTCTCCCACCTGCTCTGGAGGAGTGTAAAACAACTTGAAAACAAGGAGAAAATGTAACACAATATCACTTAAATTGGCACTTAGAGTCAAGGGAAAGTAAAGAAAGTGAAACTACTTCCAGTGTGTCCTCCCCCTTCAACTTCTTCCCAAAGAGCCAGGGGAACTTTCTCGTGTGGTAGCGAATGCTCTCCTTCGGCTGTTTGCCCAGATCCCAGGTTCAGCAAAGCACAGGAACTTGTCCAGGAATTTTTCTTTGGAGCTACCTGAATGCTTCCAATATATGCTAGCAGACTGTACTATTAACAATGACCTAGTGAAACCTTGTTCCTGAATTGTTTTTACGAATCTGTTGCTGTCACAGCTCTGAGCACAAGCTCCAACAACTGGTTTAAAATCCAAAACCATAGCTCAGAGTTTCTCATGCTGCCATACAAACACTCTTGTTTTAATTACATAATTGTGAAATTCCTCAACAATAAGAAGTCCAGCGGCCAGTGTCTATGCCAAACTATTAGAATAGTTAGAGAATTTAAGTCTCATTATGAAGAATTCAATACCAAATGTTGTGAGGAAACTGAAACTGTTAATAAAATGATTGTGAATATGCAAAGAATCCAGACTTGTGAGAGTCTGAGGAAACAGCTAACTAAGGAGAGAAATCACAGTGACATTGCAGGTTCTACAGTGCTAGATATACCTCTTAATACAAGCAGTTTGCAATCAGGTTTCATGGTTCTCTGTCTCAGGATCATAATGAAGCCCCAGAGAAAGTGAGAAGGTTTATCAAATTTTTCTTCAATTTTGTAAGAAGCATCTAAGGTTAGCAGTCATCTGGAAAAGCAACAGATCTGAGATTATGTTGAGCAAGTCAATTTAGCCATTACTCCTAGGCTGCAGCCTGCTGAAGGGTGGGTATGTGCAATCATCCTGCCAGTATGCTGGTATGCTCCACTTGTCAGAACACAGCACAAGTAGGGGAGATCATTAAGTTATTTCTGTCACTGAGATCCATCCTACCTAATTTATGGTACTTCATTGAGTGCCTAAGAGATAAGCCTACTTGTCCTAGGCTCTCAGTAAGGACAACAGACCACCACAGTGTTACACTCTCACCTAAATCCCGAATCACCCCTTTATTTTATCAGAAGATGTGTTTATGAAGCCTGGGCTTCTCACCTAGTTCCACACGTGACTGGGATCTGGGCCTTACTGAAGGAACAGAGCTATCTATGAGACATAAAATTGAATACAAATTAGTAGGTCTTCTACCCCTCACCTTTCATCTCAATGCATCTGAGCCTGCTACTCCCACATCTTTTGTAGGAGTAATGTTCAAGAGCTTAGCTTCAAGGCTCTTCATCTAGGAGGGACCTAAGAAGAACACAGCCTTACCACTCTGCCCAGTGATGACTAAGGACATCTTCTGAACAGTCTCAGAGCCTAAGAGAGCTTTGTTATCAACCAATGCCATTTTGTCATCGTGGGTATTAACGTTCTCTTTGTTCGTTTGTTGTCACTTAGGTTGACTCTTCTGCTGGGAGATTAGAGAGGACTTTTCATTACAGAGTCTCAGCAACCTGCTCACCACACGTTATGGTCACACAGGATATGAGGAGCCCTTGGAAAGGAGTTTGGCTGCATCACCATAATGGGTTGCACCATGTCAATAACACTTGATCTTCTGGGCCTGCACTGTCTTCTTTCAGCTAGAGAAACAGCTCATCTTGGTGAAAGTGATTGTGCATATGAGAGCAAGGCTAAAAAGCTTTAGGTTTGCTACAAATTGCAATGTTAAAGGACACTGGATCTCTTCATGAGCTTTCTCCAGTACCGTATGACAGGCAAGGCTGCCTGGAAAAAGACAGCTTCTAATAACAGTGAGCACTAGGAGATAACTGACAAAAATGTAAACACTCTGCTGATTCCAAGTCTGTTCAAATGTTTTGATTGAACAAGCTATACTTCCAAATGCCTTTCCATACTTCAGTAGATTAACTGTGTTTTAGTAGTTAGATAGTTGTACTAAGGAAATGTTCAAAACAAGAAAACCTCTGGGGCATTTATATCATGGGGAGGCATATTGATGTTGCAGGGATTTTGAAGTGATTGGTTTCTCTAAAGCAGTAAGAGTGACTAATTCCCCTTTCTATGAATCCACATATGCTCAGTTCTCAGGTTTTGAAAGGCAGCCAAAGAGACATTCTTTCAGGCTTTAAGTTGATATAAATAAAGTATAACAGAGAGCCCCAATAGCAAAGTTTATCAATCACACATGCCTTAGTTAGAATTTACACATGGACATGGCTGGATTTTTCCACTTTGTCTTCAGATGGCTCTTAAAGAATGTCATCAGTTGCCGTAAGCTGGCAGTTTCCAGCCACAATCCATCTGAGAGGGGGACACAAAACCCCCATGCATGGAAAATCTAGAATGACATTTGGAGAGCAGCAGGCCGAGGTGAAACACAGCTCCACAAAGAGCAAGGTACTTTACAAACTTCCATTTGCGTATGGAGAACTTATGGGTTGTGCAGTGTTTAAAAAAAAAAACCAGCCCAGAACAAAACCCAAACACAGATATAGTAGAAAGGAACACATTCATAAAGAGAGCTGGGAGATGTGACATGTACAGTTTGCTGATTCCCTGCTGGTCCTCCCTATGCTTTTGGGGGTCTTTTTCAAGTATCTTAATAAAATTATTAGCTGTAGGCCTTATGTATTTTAAGATATTATATTGAATTTCAGTACAGTTTAAAAAATATTTTTCCATTCTTTCTTTTCTTCATTCTTTGTTGAGGAGAACCACCACATAGTGATCATGCAGCAACTATACTAGAGGATCCCCTCTTGTATATTATGCCCTGTGCTGAAGCACAGAAGAGATACAGCAGCTGACAGAGCAACAACTTCTGATATAAAAACTTCGCCCAGATAATTTGCCTTGTTTGGGGAGATTTTTGGATGAATTCCAGCTACGCGGCCTCAGCAGAGCTTTTCCTGATTGCATCTCTGTAGCTTGAACTACAAGAGTTGATTCCTTCTTTTCCTCTTGCCTATGCATGTGACCGTCAGAGGTTATTTGGACTGGACTAAACACTAGTAGGGACCATTTGCTCATTAACCAAGCCTCACACAGAGAAGAACATTTGCAGCATGGTGGACTTCTTCCAAAGCAGGCTGAACATTTGAGCTAAGATGGGGTCTCCCTGCTTAGGTTCTTTTATTCCTCCAAAGGTTCCTTCCCTCCCTCTCCATTGAGACAAAGCTCATCCTCCAGCATTCATGACTGACCCCTTCTCACATCTTACTCCCTCTTCCTTCCCCTTAAGGGGGGGTCATCACACTCACTCTCTTCACCTATGTCTTTCTGGGATTCTCACTTTCTTCTTATTCTCATTTTCTTGACTTCTTCCTTATTACTCTAAGCCTGGATTGCTGAATATCTTTGCTCTCTCATTTCAAATTTATAGTCAAATAAAAGCTTGTTTTCAAAAGCTTATGATCAGAATCAGTTGCCTACCTCTTCCACTTTTGTATGGTTTTTTGGCTTTTGTATGTTTTTTTATGTGTATGTTCAAACTAGAAGTTCTCTGGGGCACAGCTGTATTTTTTCTGAATATTGACAAGGAAGGACAAAAAGAAGATGACAAGGAGGAAGGAATGAGCTTCAGTATCCACAGGAACTGAATCTACAGAAGTGGTATCATTTTTCAGTAGCATAATCACAAAACAACAACATACTTCAGAATTCATACCAATGGCAGATGTGAAAGTAACCCCAGGCACTTGTGGTATAGAAACACAGGCATGTGGTCCAGAAGATGCCTTCCTGCATTCTTTAATAACTAAGTTTGACATTATAAAGCACTCATGAATTAAATTAAAGGGGTACCATGTCAGAGTATGCTCAAAATCATAGGTATTGTTGTAAGGAAATTCTAGCTAAAAATATCCAACTAATCCAGGTTCTCTGCTGCAATCACAGTAGTATTGTTAGGTTAGAATCCAAAAAAATATTGCTACATGAGGGAAAGAGCTGCTGATAGTGTGGTTTTTGTGAATAGCAGCCAAATGTGTGACACCTTGCTTTTGAAAAAAGCCAGATTTCCATAGTATTAGTAGCACACAGATATGAATTTTAGTAAATTTTTTTTTTTGCAAAAAAAGAGACACATTCTCTGCATTGGGATAAAGCAAACAATATATGGTAAACACTTTTGCAAGGTTTTGCCTCTAAGGTCAAATCCCTGCTCCTGGTCACTAAAGCCCTTAGTGGGTCATTTGATAACCACTGCCATTTGTGACCATATTTCCACCTATGTGCAGATATAAATTTATATAAATAAAGTATAATACCTGGCAGTATTCCAGGTGTTCCATGCTAGCAAGTTGCATGTCCCAGATAAAAGATGAAGAGTAGAAAAATTATTCATCCTCAGATTCACATGTGAAGTAGTCTTCTAGGTGAATCGAGGTAAATGAACCCTTTCTAGGCACTCTTACCAAATTATTTGAAAAATGCCACCAAAATATATCAGTGAAACATTTCTGCTGTAACTGGTATGAGAGAATGGGATCATATGGTACATATTCCCCAGCAATTTATTCAGTAAATTGAGAGAAAACCCTGAAAGTATTAAATGCACCAGAACATCATCACGAGATTTAACAAACATAAAAGTTATACGTACGTTCTGGTGAAAAGGGAAATACAGTTATAAAATGCAGAAAGATTCTCTATTATTCACTTTATAAAAATGTTACTTAAGTTTTCCTGAGGGGCTATTTTTTGTGTTAATCTAGCTTCTCCTTCATCAGTCCACACATTATTAATTGTATCTCACAGTCAGTAACAAGCTACAGTGGCTGGCAGGATGCCACCTTAAAATTAAGTGCCTAAGGTAGGACACCTTGTATTCATCAATTTTTAAAAGATAAGACTGCCTTGTGCAACTTCCCATGACTGGTTTGGAAATAACAGGTAAGCTATTTTAACCAGGCTACTAAGGCAATTTATCCAGCTTTCATGCCTGTTCTTCCACACTGGAGGGTGTGCAAGGTGGTGGGCAAGGAAGTGGGTTGAGGAAAAAAGCACTTTAGCACAAAGGGTGGGCAATGATGGAAGGAGAACAAAGCACTAAGCCCTGGTGCCATCAGAGATGGGAGGCTTCGGAGTCTCCAAACATGCCCTTCTGTAGGAATGGTAACAGAAATTTAAATGGAAACTCAATTCGGTCTTGGAACAGGGCTTGATTCCAAAAGACAGCATCTGGGTGAATTTTTTGGAATTCCAACTACGTAGCCTCTTGACGTAACATCTGTTCTATCAACTGACCTCTGAGTACAGAGGTGTCCTGAGACACTGTCGCTGTTGATTGCTTTCATCCATCTGAGCTTTCAGCTGGTGATAGCATTTAAATCTGGGCTGAAAAATTATTTTGCTTACAATACTTCTACAGAAAGCAATATTTACTTCTTTTTTCCCCCCTTAGCTTCCCACCCAGCACATACGAGAAGACACAGCTTTTTCTAACATACTGCTAGCTAACTTAGGACATTGACTCCTCTTCATATCCAGGATAATTGTGGCATTTTAATTTACAGGTACGCAGCACTACTCCTCTGACTGAGCTTCTGATCCCAAAAACATGTTTTTTGCCTGCCAGCCCAAAGCAGAGTTTGGCACCTCTGTTAAGGAGGTGATGAGGATGGCTTTAAGCAATGTTGTCAGATGTTGCACGGTGACAACACCACGTGGCAAGCAGAAGTGCCACGCTGCTGACATTGCTGTTGAAGGAGCAGTCTCTGCCCTGGGTGCACAGCAGCTGCTGGGGTGAGAACTTCTTCAGGCACTGCAGCCTCCTTTGTCCACAACCCAACACGAGCACTAACAGCCCAGTGTTGATTCCCCCTCGGCATGAGATCCATGAGAAAGTAACAAACACCATTCCAAACAGGAAAAATTCGGTATCGAACAAGAGGTGGCTATAAAACACTATTAAATCACAGTGGTAACATTGTCCTTCCTCTTCATTTGTTCCTACCCCAAGAAAAAAAGTTTTCAGACATGTTGTACTCATTAACAAATATACTGTACTGCTTTTTTCAGTATGTTGGCAGTCCTCTCTGTTCATATAAAACATTAGTCTTGGCTTAAGGAATATTTACAGTCAAAAAATACTCCATTTCCTTTGACAATATCTCCTTAGAACACTTCTACTTTCGCTTTCTACCATCTTTTTAAAGTTTAAAAACTTTATAACCATTTAGAGAGCTCTTCTTGGGTTCTCTTTCACACAGCAAGAGACCGGGGGTAGAATAATCTCAAATTATTCATTTAGAATGGCCCTTTATTCAGCTGATAATATGATTTAATTTATTAAAATAAGAAATGAGAT
>VZRQ01004830.1:2749-64079 GCA_013397975.1 Machaerirhynchus nigripectus | reverse complement strand
TGAGGGGAAGAGGAGGGGCAGGCACTGATCTTTTGTCTGTGGTGACAGTGACAGGGCCCAAGGGAGTGGCCTGAAGTTGTGTCAGGGAAGGTTTAAGTTGGATATTAGAAAAAAGGTTCTTCATCCAGAGGTTGTTTTGGCACTGGAACAGACTCCCCAGGGAAGTGGTCACAGCACCAAACCTGACAGAGTTCAAGAAGCTTTTGGACAGTGGTCTTGGGTACATGGCGTGATTCGTGGAGTTGTCCTGTTCAGAAGCATCTGTTGAATTTTGATGATCATTGTGGGTTTTTTCCAATTCATGATAATCTATGATTCCATGATTGATTGATATGTCCACCCCCATAGACACTGCAATATCCAGTCTGAGATGTACTAAAGACACCTTGATACCAAAATACACAGCACAGAAAAAGGAACAAGATTTTTAGCCATGGATTAAGTTAAAAGCAATCCCAGTCACAGTTCCATTGGATGATTGTAGACAGCTGGAAACATAGCCACACTGCATATTTTGGTTACATATGGCAACCAAACAGCATTGTCAGACCCAAATTTTTACTCTGATCATGCCAGGCAGTTTGCCTGATCCAGACACTTGAAAAGGCAAAGTGATTGCCACTTGTGGACAGAGCCAAAGGTATCTTAGTCAGGATCCATTATGTGTAAAATCAGCAGAGCTGCATTACAATCACTTTGCAGTTCTGTTTATTCATTTTGGCTTGGAAAAAGTTCTTGTTTATAGAAGATCTGTATCCATACAATTTTAAAGAACTATAGAGATGTCACAATGTGTGATACACAAGCTGGAAGGGAATGCAATTCTTGCACAAAACAAAATGTGTAAGATCCTGAGTTGCCTTCTCCAGTGCAGAAGGGAAATACTCCCAAGGACAATGCAGGAGAGCACTAGCCTGGCACAAGACAGAGTGAGAGGGTGTTCCGTGTACAAGAGAACTCATTTGGCTCAAGGCTCTGTTCATTTTCTCAGCATGAACAGGATGGGTTTTACAGACCCTCAGACCACTGCCAGCCAGAGTTCCTATAAGCATAAAGCTGCCGTTGTTCAGAACTCACAGATATCTAACCATAAACATAGTCAGGGTACTGTCATTATATAAAAATACAATATATGAACAAATAGCTAGATAATCAAAACAGTAATTCAGCTGTATTCAAAACACTTAATTACATTAAAATTTTTCCTGTGAATATTTACAAGCTGACCAGTTTAATAACCACCATGTAGTGATCATCAGAAAACACAGCTCAGTAGCTGCCTGAAACACAGTCGTTTCCTCTTAGGGCTTTAAAACTGTAACACTGTTAAAATTCTAAAATTCAGGAAGATCTAGAAGAGTTCAGCTTCAGTCCCACCCAGAAAAACAAAAAGAGTGACCGGCTGTTACCTATAATTAAAGCATGTAACCTATATTTATTCCCTTTTTATGTCTTTTGAAGAAAGATGATACCCACATAACTGGTTTTCTGCAAATAACACATTTTCCAGTTATTTAGCATAATAAATATCTAGTTTATTCAGCTTTCTGTCTCATAAAACCACAGTTGTCCACATACATAAATGCTTATACCTGTTCAGAAATCACTGTGTCCGAGTAGAGTGCTGTGGCCTGAAGGGAGAATCACATTTAGCCGAAGACACAAAAAGAAAAGGAAAGTCACTTTCATAAGGTTACATTAATCTATCTTTGTTGACGTCAGATGTATACTGGAATGGAATTTGACCACCTTTCTTCACTGAAAACAACCTGGGGCAGAGAGAGCTTCCTTGACTGCTGGAAGCAGAGCTTCGTGGCTTGCAGCAAATAGGGACTATACACATCCAGGAAACAAAATAATTTTGCCTAAATTACCCAAACAATGGCTTCAATTGCGGTCACCAAGAACAGCTCAGAAAATGTTACACCAGTGTGCCGTCTAACAATGACTGAAATTGCTGCAATTACCGCATTTTTCATTATGGCTCCCTAAATCTACTGGTAAACAGCACCCAGCCCAGGAGGACTAAAGCTACCTCAAGAAATCTTAATATGATATTTTAACTTCATGCATAGACTCTGACAGTCTTCAATAAAAGATGTAACTGAAGAAATCTAAAAGCTGTTGTTTATCTTCTGATAAACAACTCCCTTGCACTCATCCTCAGTCCCTCTGACTGCAAATGTAAGGTGCAAAGAAGAAATAACAGAAAAATACAAAACCACATATAGTTTTAAAAACAATATGCTGTTTAAATATCTCTCATTGGATAAATTTTCAAAGCAATGTACAAGTTGGAAAATCCAGTGCTTCTTGAAAAGATTTTTAATCTCCAGTTCTTAAGGAATGCTGCAGCACTAAATTCTCAGGGCAGATGTCTTTGCAACTAGAGCTAACAGCAATGTCATATCTAGGCACAGCATTCAAGACTACAGCTCTCCTAATTAATAGTGACTCTTTAACCTAAAGCTAGCAGCACTCAGATAGATTTCAGCCACACCCACAAGGTTAAACACACATGTCCTACCACACATCTGGTACCACAGTGTGTGCTCATTCCTGAGAGGAAACAGAAATGGCTGGAAAAATGTGAATCACAAGTGGGTTCATGGAGCTGTCCTGCACAGAGACCAGCTGTTATCTGTCCACAAGCCCCACGATACATTTACCTAATAGACTAATATTTTCAAAATCTCACTGTAAAGACAGTGTCAAGACAAGCACCATTTGTCTACTGCCCAAATCTTTCTCCCAGAACATACCTTCCTCTCCTACTCTGTCCTCCACAATCCCTATTTGGAAACCATTCATTTTGAATGTCTCTTCCCAAGGGGATCCTACTCTTATCTCATTATCTCTTACTATGAAACAGAAAAAAATCCCAGTTGATTCCTGGACTATTTCTTGAGCAGGAATTAAATCCGTTTGAATAAACTGAACAAGTATGAATGTCTTATTTGTACATCCTACATTGCAAATAACAGCTGTGAGGAGGAGGGGAAACGTTCTTTCCTTTTCAAACTGATGGAAACCCCTGTCTCTGACAGTAGTATTGCTGTCCTTCAGTTCTTGCTGATGGGATAACCCATCAAAGTCTTTTGAATAGAAGTTACATAAAATGCTCCAGTGATTTCTCTAAGAAATAGTGACCTAGTTCTGCTACCTACATCATAGTAGCTCTTTTTCCTTTCAAGACTGAAATTACCCTTGCAAAGAAGTATTTCTGTGACAGAAAAATTTTTGTGAACTTCAGAGTCAGGCAGAAAGCCTAGATGAAAAATACCTTTATTAAATCAGAGAATTATAAGCAACTATTCATAGGAATCATTTGCTGCTGATACACTACACAAAAATTAATTATTCCACTGGACTTCAGAATGAGTGCCCAATTTATTCATAGGTGATCACAATATGTAGAAAGAAAATTAAAACTGGGAGACCCAAGAGAGCTGCCATGTTAGTTCTCATTTCCCATTTTGCCAAGAGGGAGTACTGTAATTTCTCTTGCACCTGATCAATGAAACTATAAAAAATGTTATAGAAAACTCTAGAAATGCTTGACTACAGAAAAAGAAGCAATGGTTTTGTTGTTTGGGTTTGCTGGGGTTTTTTTTGCTGGGTGGGGGTTTTTTGTAGTCCTTTTACGTTTTAGCATGCCATTTTACACCCGGGTTGCAGTGTGTTATTTCCTTCCCACTCTGATTGCTATTGTTCACATTACAGAACTCATCAAGAGCTCTGGCCAGCACTAAAGTGGTATTGCTGCCTTGCAATCTGGTGTTGAGGGGTAAGTACAAGGCGATAAAAAGTACAATGCAGCTCCAGAGATTTTACTTTGCTCCAAGCAAATTGCTCCAAGTTATAAATGGGATATAATACAGCAAGAATATAATACAGCAATTGTATTATCCCCATTTTGTCTGTGGTGACCTAAGGCATGCTCCCTTCCTCTCTTCCTATTCCTCCCCGTGGTCCATCCCCTAGGTCCACATGGAATGATGGAGTAATCAGCAGATTACCTTCCACAGGAACTGGTAGGAGCTAGAGGACAATCATTTGCCAGGTCAAAAAACAAGTCTGCAGCACAGCTAAGATTAAGACCCGTGTAACCTATGCCACAGTTCTGGGCTTCTGTGCCATTGGTAGTTGCCAATTTTCCTCTCCATAAATAAATGGAAGCAAGTTTTCTGAAATATAACCGTTAATTCAGGAATAAGCACTTACATCAACAGAGGGTTTAAAATGCAGATGTTGAATGAGCATTTTAAAGAAATGTCCTGAGGAAAAATGAGATGGTATTCAGTCTTGTTGTACTACTCCAATTTCTACATTGCGCTCTTACATCTACAGAAAAGACATGAGGAGGAGTATGCATTTGGAATGCATAAAGCCACCCAACCACCCCTCTATGCTTCACTTCAGAAAGGACACTTTCCTTTGTCATTCACACTGAAAAAAATCTGCATGGGAGTATCTTACTGTGGAGACAGGGAGCTTAGATGAAGAAAAACTTGCATGTTTATAGTGTAACATGCATTCTTCAAGGTTATCACATCAACCTTTTAGACCTCTACAGAAGGCAAATTGGAATGAACTGGTTTTGTACTGTGCTGAAACAGCACAGTGGCTAATTAGCTGCCCACAAGTGAATTCTTCTTCATCCCTGGGAATAATACTTGATACTTAAGGTAGGAATACAATTATCACCATTACTTTGATTCCTAAAGCTTAATAAATGTTGACCTTTAAACAAAGAACTTTTTTTCTCTGGCGGATAATATATTTCACTTACAATATTCCCATAGTTCTAAGTGACAGGTAGCTTCATTTCCTGGCCTGTGCTTTCTTTTAATAAGCAACTTCTAATTACTGAAACCCTAGCTGGCCATTTTGATATTATCTGGAGACATTCCACAAATCCAGGACTGCTAGGAAAGCCTCTATCATTCTTTACAAAAACTGATTACCTGAAAGTTTCAATCACCTCTCAGAGTCTCAGCTGCACATGGCTAGCAGACATCCACTCACAACGTAAGTGCAAGTATCCAGTCCTGCAGGCATGAATGGCTGATAAATGTATAACCAACGACACACTTACCTACTCAGTTCTTCTTTCTTCTACATGCTCTACGTTAATATTTGCAAAGCAGCTTAATAAAGCATCTCAAGTGTGGAAGCGGCAAAAAGCCAAATAATGAAGCAAAAATTTTATATATTCCCATATATTTGTTTTTTAAAGCAGTAATATATTTTGTTGGGAATGAGAAATCTAAAGTTTGCTCTGGAAACAAGGATAGACAGACAATTTGTTAGGAAGCGAAACTGTCCTTTTGCATTCTCTGTCTTCCAGAGTCATGAATACCAATAAACTATACATTCTTAACATTGCTTCTGAATATTTTCTGTCAGAAATTGCTGACATTCTGACATTTTCTTTCAGAAGTTGCTTCTGACAAAACAGAGAGAAGAAGAAACTGCATAGCCATTCCAACTGTAACAGTACCAGTGCTTCTGACATCAGTTAAAAAATAATAATACTAAAGCATGTGCATCCTAGCAGGGTGCCACCAGCAACAGAGACAAGGAAGTATTTATGAACATAAATATCTCGTGAACACCATGTCTATTTAGTGTTCATATCCTTTCGTTACGCAAAGTGGAAAAGCAAAACTAAAAGTAGACAAATGTAACATCTCTTAGACTCACCATTCATGCAGGGGCAAAACTGCATGCTGTACATAATTAATTTATTTTTAAATTGTTGTGGTCAGAGTTCCAAATACAGCAATGAACACTGCACAAGTAAACCTTGACTTTGTATTAAGTTCCTGCAGTGCCAATTAGGAAGTAGGAAGTTTCTGCATGAAACCCTTAGTTTCATAATCAGGATCCTCACACCAGGACACCTTGATCACCCAGTGTCTTCTTACCATATGTGTGAAAAATAACTAAATGCCTCTTCAGCCCAAAGTATTCAGATTTGCAATGAGTGCATTAAAATAAAAGAAACCTAACAGCTTATATGAGCTCCTCCAAAAGACGGATCCTTCAATTAGGCAAAGCTGGTAGAAGAAGGGCACACAAATTCACTTTTGTATTGCTGTTTCTGTTGCCAGCTGGCACAAAGAGGCGGAAGTTTCACAAACAAGAATTTTGCCAGAAAATTTAGCCAAGTACAACTCACTGAACCTTTTCCAGCCTCAAGAGTGCTGAGATAAGTTGAAAGGATCATGATGTTCTTTATAGTCATATTAGATTAGCTGATGTGCCAGGTCCTATGCTAAACTTGAACACCTGTGAAGAGGAAGTTCCCATATAGCTTGTGTGTTGGCTTGGGATTCAAACTGTTCCTTATTCCAAACTCAGAGAAATCACATAAAAATGAACTAGACTCAAATTGCATGAAGACCCTCTATATTTTAAGCATGCTCTTATGAAGCAGACAGATTTTAGCTAAGCCCCTCTTAAAAGCCGCTTATAAAGTTAGTTTTATAATGTTGTAATGTAACCACATCCAAAACTGATACCCAACCTTAAACTTCTTCAGAGCAAACCAACTAGTTTCTGTCTGCCCAGCTCTTAACTGATAGTCAGAATAGCTGATTGCTGTTATCTTTAGTAGAGAACTGCTTGCATTTGAAACGTTTTCTCTTCCATATTAGTTTTATCTTCTCTGGTTTAAACTGTTTATCCTGCATTGTCTTTCATAAAATTATCATTTTAAAATTATCATAGCTGTTCTTCTGATCATCCTCTAATCTCTCTAGCTCCTTTTTATGAATGGTGTCAAAAAGCCACACAACTACAGCTGAAGTTTCTCAATCACCAAGCCCAAGAATTCTCATTCAGATTTCAAATACCACATTTGTTAGTACTACCCAAATCATCTCTTTTTTTTTTCCCAACTGCATGACATCAGTTTGTGTACAGTCTACTGTAGAAGCCTGATCCTTTCCTCCACTGTAACTTGATATTACCAATCTGCATAAACTCACCTGCACCATGACGAGCAATGGCAAAAATACCATTGAAAAATTATCCATTGATTGATTGTCACTGCTTTTGCAGCCAGTCACACAGGAGTTTGTTTTTTTCCTTTTCCTTCATTGCTACAATACAATTTCCAAGTGGAAAGAAATAAAAAATAGCAAACTTATCTGTAGCAATGAATAAACACAGCTAGGATATACCTCAGTACTACAAGGCAATGCAAGGTCAGCAAGGCAAAGTCATAGTTGATTTTATATACGACTGGCAATAGCTCTGCTTGGAGCAGAAATTCCAAGTTGGAAATCCTATATGCTTTTATGGGTCTTTAAAATAATTATTAAAGGTAATTAGCTGTTCGGAGAATGGTATCTAACTGTTGTTATTCTTAACTACAGGTTCACCAATTCTTGGGAAGAGTGAAGTCATTTGCCATTTTAGCCTCTGATCTGCATTTATAAATGTTGTTCACAAATTCCCTGTATTTATTGTAATTGATTACCTCGGGGGTTGGCGATGGGGTCAGTGTTATTTAACATCTTTGTCAGCCACATGGACAACAGAATCAACCGCACCCTCAGCAGTATTTCCAACAGCGCCAATGTGTGTGGTGCTGTCAACATACTGCAGTGATGGGATGGCATCCACAGGGACCCTTGCAAACTTGAGAGGTAGATCTGTGAGAACATCATGAAGTTCAACAAAGTCAAGTGCAAGGTCCTGCACCAAGACTGGACAATCCCAAACGTAAATACAGAATGGGTAGGGAATGGGTCAAGAGCAGTCCTGGGTAGAAGAATTTAGCAGTGTTGGTGGGCAAGAAGCTCAACATGAGCCAGCAGTGTGCACAAGTAGCCCAGAAATCCAACCACACCCTGTGCTGTATCAAAAGCAGCGTGGANAAGTCAAGTGCAAGGTCCTGCACCAAGACTGGACAATCCCAAACGTAAATACAGAATGGGTAGGGAATGGGTCAAGAGCAGTCCTGGGTAGAAGAATTTAGCAGTGTTGGTGGGCAAGAAGCTCAACATGAGCCAGCAGTGTGCACAAGTAGCCCAGAAATCCAACCACACCCTGTGCTGTATCAAAAGCAGCGTGGACAGCAGGGTGAGGGAGGGGATTCTGCCCTTCTTCTTGGCCCTTGTGAGACCCCACCCAGAGTGCTGCAGCCACCTCTGTGGCTTCCAATATAAGAAGGATGTGGACTTCTTGGAATGAGTCTAGAGGTGGGCCATGAAGATGATCAGAGAGCTGGAACATCCCTTCTTTGAATGCAGCCTGAGGGATTGGGGTTGTTCAATCTGGAGAAGAGAAGACTCCAGGAAGATTTTATACCACCTTTCAGTACTTGAAGGAGGCTATAGGAGAGCTAGAGAGGAAATTTTGGCAAGGACATGCAGTGCCAGGACAAGAGTAATGGCTCTAAACGGAAAGAGGGTGGGTTAAGGTTAGATCTTAGGAAGAAATTCCTAACTGTGACGGCGGTGAGGCACTGGAACAGGTTGTCAGAGGAATTATGGCTGCCTTATTCTTGGAAGTATTCAAGGCCAGGTTGAATGAGGCCCTGAGCAACCTGATTTAGTGAAAAGCATCCTTGTCCATGGCAGGAGGTTTGGAACTAGATGATCCTTAAAGTCTCTTCCAACCCAAACCACTCTTTGATTCTCTCATTCTGTACTGGGAACCCCAAAGAGTGCAGGACCTGCAACCCCTACACAACATGCTGTGCAGACCCTATCCCTTCAAGATTCCCATAATTTGGATCATTCAAGCTATTATAGGATTTTCCTATATGGAATTATATTCACCATCTTGTATTCACCTCTCCTATTGTCAAGCAGGAAGGATGCTGACACGAGGACTTCTTGCTGCACTGTTAGATACAAACAGGGACACACAAGTGATGTAATCACTAGTACCCAGTGGCAACTGTCTGCAGGCTTCTCCATTTCAGTCAGCTGGCTGCATTCATCCTGAAGCCAGGGAATTTGTGCAGCGCAGCACAGCCCTGAAGGCCCAGCTGTGCATGCGGCACAGTGCACCTGCTCAGGGTAACTCTTACATGGATCACCCCCTCCTCAATATGCAATGGTCTTCTGGACAGATATTACAGGATGTAATGATGGCAAAAATACTAATTTGTTTCCTGTTGGTCTCAAAAGGTGTTGTAACCTTGACCTTATAAGCTTGTAAAATTGTCTTCATTTCTTCTCAGTAACATCTAAGAGAATTCTGACTCCTTTCTTAAACATTCTGCTACACTCTGCAGAGAGAAAAATTACTGGGGTTTTGTGGTGCAGATCATAAACATTATTATACCACAAAAAAGGAACAAGAAATGCTTTTGAACAACCTGCAATTTGATCTGAATTTAAACTATTGATAATTCATTTCCCTTATGACAATTAAAAGATTACGCAAATTATTCACAATGGGAATTTGAAGGTAAACCATCCTATCTGCCTCTCCCAACACCAGCTTCCAGGCCTACATCACAGAGCCTGAAGCATTACAGCTGACTCTGCACATGTGCTTTGGATTGGGCAGGGAAGCAGTTTCAAAGACAATCCCCCCTGTCTCCAAACGCCAGGCCAGACCACAGAGCAGTCTGGGTGCATACAGCATAGCTTCTTCTTGGAGGAAGCAAACCCAGAATTTCCATTCAATGTGCACACCCAAAGTGTTCAGACTCCTTTTTAGGTGCTTGAAGGTTTCCAACACTTCATCCCTTCCGAAGCTGTGCCAGTCATTGTATGCAGCATTTTCCTTAGAAAATCACTTAGATAGAGGCCTCCTCTATTTAAGAAAGTGAAGCGATGTCTAGCATGTGCTTGACACAGACCTGTCTGGCCAGACTCATCTTTGACACAACCATTGATTGATTAAAAATGTCCACAAGTAAAAACACACAGTGCGTGTTCTAGCTGATAAAGCCCTTGTGGGAAGACATGTACATCAGATGATCATGACATGTACAAGATCAACTTCAGCTTTGGTGTCATAGGGACATCCTCCAAATTAAAATCCTACCAATTTTAAGCAGGCTGATTCTACTTGCTGTTGACATGTTCTTACGCAAGGCACACAATGGGGAAGGTGAAGGAGAAGTAGTTGCCTTATATTTCTGTGCTAGAACAGCCCCCTAAAAACCAGTTACAAAATGTGCAGAGTAAGGGAATTCAATACTCCATCAGCCCAATGGAGGGAAAAGACTGTCAACTGACATAGCTGTAAATTAATTAATATAGCAGTTCTTGAGAGGTGGGCAACCAATTTATACTCAATTCAAGCCACATCTTAAAAATTTTACAGTGTAAGTAACTTTAAAATCTGCCAAAAAAGCCAAACTTAACTAATATATTATCACACTTTTTCTTCCCTGCCTGATGTTGAGGACTTTAGCTCATGATTTGTGTCAAGTGATAGCTGTGTTCAAAGAAAACCAGTTGGGTTCCTGTGCCACATCATCAACCATGGTACCTTACTTTTGTAGTGTATATAAGGCCCTAAGCATTTTCTGTCATTTGATTATGGGATCAACAAAAGCTGTTGAAAGACACCTGCAAGCAAGTTGTCCTTAGTTTTTCCTTTCTTTTGAGGCTGTTATTTAAAGGTATTCAAACCTCATTCAGGCTTTCCCTCTCAAGAATACTATGCCAAGAACTCCAGCTGTGGGTCATAAAAATTAAAGGGCTTGCAATTATTGTACTTACGAGGCAAATGAAACATTTAATGTGCGACATAATTTAACACTCATTCTTCATTTAAGACTTCCATGTTACAGCTTTTAGTACGAGCTTTCTCATTTTGTTACGTCCCATTCAGTACCCAAAAAAATAAATTGCTTTACTCAGTGCCTTGTCTTAAATTTTTCCTTAAGTTTCTGCTTTTCTCTTTTACAGCTATACACCTGAGTCAACCCATCCTACCAAAATGTCCTTAAAATCTCTGAGCCAGAATTATTATTTCAACTGGTTTAACAAATAAGCCTGGTTTAGTTACAAATTAATCTATGAACTAAAGTGCAATACCCTTAAATGCCATGTTGTTCAAAACCAGCTACATTTTCCAGCATCAGTTCATCTGCTACAGAATGTAGATTTCAAAATCAAGACAAACTCTCACAATTCTTTTCTTTAAACAAGTCAGAGAACAATAAATAGCAACAAATCAAAAAACTTGGATTCAAAATTCCTTTAACTTCAGCAGGAGTTTTGTGAGCATAGTGGTTGCAGTACAGGGAATTCATTGCACATTGGTATTCAGTATACCCTTCATGTCTGAAATAAAACAGTCTTTTATTAGCAACATGCAGGTCCAGAACTTCTGATAAGTTCCATGTCTCATATGCAAAAAGGAACATCCAACTCAGCAACACAGGTGCACAGGTGCAAAACAAAACACAACTGTACACATTTCTACATTGCCAAATTAATGGCTACTACATAAAAACATATTTAATATTTACACTCTCAGAGGTTAATTTTCCTAAATAATTGAGTATTCCAAGTGTAAATAGTTAATCAGACAGAAGTGTGCATTTGCCACAGAACGTGATGAATTTTTAAACAGATAAATGCTGAGATGGTTCCCCAGTGCCTCATTCCCTTGTCCCAGATGCTGACATACACAGGGAGAAGTACAAATTCCCAAACTGCAGCAGCAACAAGTGAGTTTCATTTGCAGAAACACAGCTTACAAAAGAGAGGCTCATCATGTTATGCTGCAATAGTCAAAGAATGTTCACAAAAACTTTTGCAGACTCAAATACTTTAACTGTGAGGTAACAAGCACTCTATATAGGATAAAGACACTGAGCCTGACCCTCATCTCAGAAAACTTTCAAACATTTTAATGTTTCTAAATCAGTGGAGCTATTCCCTATTTACATTAGATGATTAGATATTAGAGATTAGAACCAATCACACTGTAATACAAAAATGTGTTTGTGTTGTATTTTTTCAATTTGTCACACATGCATTATCAATCAGACAAGCCTAAATTGTTCAGTAACTGATTGATACATGCAGGTAACCCTGCTTTGTACTCACAGACCCGCCTGTGCCACAATATCAGTTTCAGGGATATATGTGAAGCACACTGTTCTCAAATCACCTCCACTTTGCCTTCTGCTGTTCCCAGTTGTCCCTGCTGTTTCCAGGCTACAGTTTACAAGTTTTCTAAACTTTCAAACACATTACGTATGCTCTTACAGCTTAATTTACGGAAGTGTTAACTAATCTCTATTTTCACTTTATCTGGGTTGTCTCAACCCTTCTGTCCTCCAAAAACCGACAAACTGAAAAGAGACCATAAAATAGTTGTGTGACTGTATTTTACTTTTGCACTAAATCTCTCTCTGATTCAGTACTTCTGTGAAAGAACCAGTGTCATGCTGCAAAGAGATTCCTGTCTATAATGAAAATTAAATCTAAAATTACAAAATGAGAGTCTAGTTAGAAAATTAGAAGATTAGGAAGTGAAATGATTAGAAGATTAAAAATTTTCTTCCTGCTTTGGCATGGAAGGGTACTTCCAGGTATACTAGACATTTATTGGCTAGATGATCCCTTCCTGTAGACTTTAAATTTTCTAAAGTTGCCTTTCTTTAGGGTTTGACTTGAAGAAGAACCAAGCAATCCAGCCTACAACTGAAGGCACTATTTAATTTCTGTTCATATACAGTAAGTGTTACATAAAAACATGTTGGGTGTCTCAGTTACTGAAGTCTCAACTGTCTCTGTGCCTCAGTTTTATAAAATGAGGATGGCAATATCCCCTCAACTTTCAGGAATTTTGAGAAGGTTTACTGATGTTCAGGACTCACCCAAATACTCTAAAGATCTGAATTAACATTCTTTTGAATATTGTGCAATAATTACCTATATACCCTGAAAAAAAAATAGAAATAACTGAATAGGTGCTCATGAGACATGCACCACCCACTCTGTTCACCTGCTAAAGAGCTGAGGTAAGAAAGGAAAACAGATCAGGAGGTTAGACTAAGGTTAAATACTGCTTCTTAGTGCAAGACCATGAGAAAAAAAAGAAAAAATTTATAAAATCTGTAGAGATAACTTTGATCCAGCTAAATTTTGAGGACCAGACTTGGCAATATCAAAAAATGTTCTTTTTATGCAGCAAGAAACAAAAATTTAGAACCAACTGGCAAAAAACAACTAATAAGGTCATGCAATCTAGTCAGTGGGATCATGTCTCTCAGTGAGATTTATTTCATATGCAAACTTCAGCTTTGGTGTCATAGGAACATCCTCCAAGTTAAAATCCTACCAATTTTAAGCAGGCTGATTCTACTTGCTGTTGACATGTTCTTACGCAAGGCACACAATGGGGAAGGTGAAGGAGAAGTAGTTGCCTTATATTTCTGTGCTAGAACAGCCCCCTATATGCACTAGATGCCAACACATTCCTCTAGGTTCATCTAAGAATTAGTACTTTTCATAATGATAACTTTTGATAACAGAGTTAGACTGCTTCATCTAAGTTCATGTTTATCATATCCAGCCTTCAGATCAGATCTTAAATGCCTCTGCAGTTCACATTTTTATTTAACAAATCTAACAAATGCAGGTTGCACTCACCTTGAGGAAAGACAGGGCCAAGTGCCAAAACTATTGCATGATAAGGAAAGATAAAAACTACATTTCATTTTCTGTCAACATGTTTTTCTCTGGGCTTTTTGATCTTTCCTTGTGATAAATTCTGATAACACCCTGCATTCTATTATGTAATTATTACTGTGTTGTCCTCACTAATTAAGCCTGTGCAAGACTGAACCACTTTTTATCTGCCTGTGCTGGTTTCAACTGGGGTAGACTTATCTTTCTTCACAGTGGCTGGTATGGGGCTGTGTTTTGGATTTGTGCTGAACACAGGGTTGATAATAGAGATTTTTTTTGTTATGGCTGAGCAGGGCTTACACAGAGCCAAGGCCTTTCCTGCTGTTGGTACTTCCACGCTGATGAGGAAGTTGGGCATTCATGGGAGGTTGGGAGGAGGCACAGCTGGGACAGGTGACCCCAAGTGACCAAAGGGATATTCCAGACCATCCAGACCATATGACATCATGCTCACTGCATAAAGCTGGGGGGAAAGAAGGAGTAAGGGGGGAATGTTTGGAGTGATGGCATTTGTCTATCCAAGCAAGCATTACCCATGATGGGGCCCTGCTCTCCTGGACACAGCTGAACACCTGCCTGCCATGGGAAGCAGGGAAATAATTCCTTTGTTTTTCTTTGCTTGTGTACATGGATTTTGTTTTCTCTATTAACCTGTCTATGTCTCAACCTATGAGTTTTCCAGCTTTTGTCCTTCCAGTTCTCTCCCTGATCCTGCTGGTGAGGGATTGAGGGAGAGGTTCCCTGGGGGTTGCTTGCTGTCTGGGGTTAAACCAAAATACTGCCTCAGTTCTGTGCTGAACCTATTGGTTCAACAGAGGTACGTGACACAGAGATTTCTTTTCCTTTGAGCAGGCAACATTTGCTTTAAAATTGCTAAACAAAAGTGAAGAACACATGAGCTAAAAATGAGAAATAAAGACAAGAAATCTAAAAAAAAGAGTCCAAATTTTGAGAGTTGAAGAAACAACTATTCTCACCATCAGTGTTCTTTCTTCTGTGGAAAACATTTATTCTCTGTGTCAGCAAAAAAAAGGAAAAAATAAGAGACCAGTTGTCATTAGAAGTTAAGGTAGAATATCCGACATTACCTGAAGATGCTTTACAGCTCAATGCTTTGTCTAGCATGTTACAAACACATCTTCTGTTGTGCATATTTCAAATACAAATAGTTCCTTACTAAGCCTGTTTGAGGTTCAAAGATACCAATGTATTAAAAAATGTCTTGTAAAAATTTGAATTGATCCAAGCTTCTTGAGCCCTTAAAATATACGATAAAAAAATACAATACAATAGATTCCAGGCAGGTATTTCCAGTCTCCAGCAAATTATTTTCCCTCCCTCCAAGTAGTAACTGTAACTTTAGCCTCCAGCAGGCCATTTGTGAGAATGGATGACACACCCCTGAGGAAGGCAACACACTGACACAAATGTGAGAAAAACCATGCGAACACCTTCAAATAAGCAAGAGGTGTAAATGACCTACTGTTTAGATATCACTTACTTTTCTATGCTTTAGCATCCTGCCATCCTGAACAAATTCAGAGCAAACTTTTCCTGCCAATCCACAGTCCAACACTTAAGAAAGCTCTGGGACCAGAAGCAATTTAGAAGGAAGAGAAGACAATATCCAGTAACATAATCCTGTCCACAAAAATGGAGTTTTAAAGCAGATTTTACTGAGTTGAGGCTTGTAGGCACTGCTCCGCATGAGGCTTGCTCCAGTGCTGTGTGGTCCCCGCCACAGCACTCAGTGCCTCGTGCCGCAGAGAAACACGTTACCAAAAAACACACACTACCAGTTATCTGCTCCCTGCCTAAACAGTGCAAAAGAAGGTCTTTTCTAACCTTTGTGCTCCTCGGCAGTTGAAATATATGTCTCTTTTCTAAACGAATCTTCCTGTCTCGCAGTTTGCTGAGTTAGTAACAAGATGCATCCCTCCAGCATCAACAGAAGAAGATTTTCCCTCAGGGCTGCAGAATTTACATTCTCCTCATATGGTGTCCAGCTTCCAAAAGCGTTTTCTTTCATGTTTGTAACCATTGCTATCTTTACTACACTATGTTTTACTAGCTGTACACAGAAAAGTTAAAAAAAATTCCCACATACTATCCTGAAATATGTAATTTGATTATAAACCTAATAAAAAGCTGTCAGCATCATTTTTTTATCATCAGCTGACAGCTGTAATACTGCTCTTTCCACAGTCCTCTATGGAGTTCATGGGTTGAAGAGCATGAGATACAGAAACCACCAAGGACTGACAAATTCTTCTATCTGCTGCTTTCCCTCTCAGCCCCATATACACAAATCAGAGCATCTCTGATCAAAAAGGATGATTAGGAGCATCTCTGATTTAGAAGCCTCCAAGCTGAAATGAGCCTTTCATACACTCTTTCAGCTGCCTCTTTCCTGAGTACATCTTATCTCAATGTTGAACCTCCTAACTCAATTCCAACTGAGTTGAAATTCTTAACTCAGTTTCTGATTTTGGGATTGTTAAAACTTTCCAAACAATGTAGAAAAAACCTGTCATCATAGCTTTGGAGATTTCCAAACCTCTACTGACTCAGACCCTGAGGAATGTGATCCAGTTTTGAGATGAGTCTCACTGTAAGAAGTAGGCTGGACTACATAACCCTTCAAGATCTTTTCTACCCTAAATTAATGCTATGATTTTACATGCCTATCTTTAGCATCTTCTCATCTTTCCTTTGTTACAGATGCCAGATGTTCCATTTAATTCAAAATCACCAGCTTGGACAGAAACATTCACTTCTTTCATTCCAAACATAAATTGGAAATATCTGCTGAGTCTAAATGCCCCTAAAAAGGCCCCTAAAAAGCCAGCCAACAAAATAAATAAATAAACAACCCAAACTTTTATAATTTTACTATCTGCCTCTAACAATTATCTATGTCTCACCTGGTCTTTTGCTGGAATAGTTTTAAGGAAATAAAACAACTCTATCACTTTTAGGAACACTGCAGAAGTTTCTGGCTGTTTAAGATGTCACCCCTGCGGAAATCAAATGTAGTGAAAGCAGTTCTTCATATATATTACAAATATATGTGTAAGGAGTAAGTTGTTCTCAGATGAGTAGGATGATACATAAGAGTTATCCGTGCACATTTCATTCTCTATCACGTGTAGTAGTATCTTTGATATAGGCAGCAACACCCTCTTTTTTCTTTTTGTTTATTTTTACTAATTTGACAGAGTTTAACTAATGCTTTTAAATGTGCCATCAATAAGAGCCAGCAAACAACCTTTCTGTAGTCAACAATAAAGTATTTTCTTAAAAAGCAGTATCACTATCTTTAAAACTTTCATCATTATTGAGTTCTGTAATAGGTTGAAACTGAGTCGACTGACAAGTTCCCAAGTCAATTACTCTTTTGCAATTTTGCATAGTTAAACCCCGTGCAAGTGCGAGAATTTCCTCTTGCTTCTGGGCTTTTGGAAAGGGCATTGAGGTGCCCACGTGGCCCAGTGGGGCTGTGCTGAGCCTTGCCCACATGGTCCGGTGGGGCCAGGCCATGGGCCTGCTGCACGTGGTCCGGCCCCACAGCATGGCTTGGCAATATCTTGGCTGCTCCTGCTCCATTGGAGCAGCCCCCTGCCAGTGCCACCGCCAAAAATGCAATTCTACACCGAGATGAGCGCCAGCCACTGCCTGGTAGAGATCATGTGAACAACAGCAAGAGACAAATCCCAGCTGGAGGCCCGGGTAAGATTAACTCTTTCAGCACTGTAAGATTCCCCAGAACAGATGAAATCTGCAGACATCAACCCTCTCCTGAGTCAGAGGAAAGAGAAAGGTGAAGGCCGGTGAAGAAAACGCCATAGAGACACCAAAGTCAGTGAAGAAGGAAGAGCTGAAGCCCAGAGAGAGGAGAAAGAGGAGATGCTTCAAACCTAAAAGCTGAAATTCTTTTGTAAAGCTATGGTGATGAACTATGATACATCAAAATGCCCCTTGTAATTTCATAATAAGCATGGGGGGTGGAGCGTTCAAATCACAGCCATAAGCAAAGGTACCTGTGCTGAAACAAGCAAATGTTGAAGTAGCTGTGATCCACTGAGAAGCTTGAACAGCAAGAGAGATGGTGATGAAGACCCTTGCTCCCAGGGAAGAAGACCTCTGTTCCAAAGGGATGAAGATGATCCCAGAGACAGGTGAAGAGAACATTTGCTTCTGAACAGCTCATCCTTAAAATGGTACCCCAGTAGCTAAGACTGAACCCTCAAAAACAGCTGTGGGGAAAGCTCTAAGTTGAGGGAAGGGACTTTCACATGGTGAGCAGAGAACCACCCTGGGGTGGCTGTGTCGCTGTGACATTGAGGCCACAAGACGACGGTTTCTTGTGGAGATGTCCCCATGGCCTGGCAAGANTGGTAAACTGACTGAAAAATCCCAAGCTTTGTCTCTTTACTTTGTCAGTGGAAGAAGAAAGGAGAGGTGGAGGGAGAAGTGTTCTGAAGTTTTATTCTCTTATTATTTATTATTATTATTATTAAGTTCTCATATTTCTTTATAAACACATCTGAAAAACATTTTGGATTATTACACTATGACAGCATAACTGCCAGTTCTCCCCACTGACTTTTAGGGTTTGTTCAAAAACCACTTTAGTCATGCAGGGACTGAATTCCTTACTGTTATGGTGGAAGTTCTTAGATCACACAAATTACCTTTGTGTGTTTTGGGAAACTGAGAGGTTAAAACTTCTGAAGACAATAATGGATTTAATTTGCAGCCTTGGAAGGAGCTAGGGGTTAATGTGATGACAAGACATATGGATCTTAAGCAAGAGAATTATAAACCTGTGTTCCTATAGTTATAAGTAAAAATATCTGTTGGGTGATTTGGTGAAGGGTTTTAAGTAAAGTAACCTGATTTTATAGTTTAAGTTAAGAATTTAGATGTTATAATCGATGTTATAATAGAAGTATATGTGCATATGTGACCTAGCACGTAACTGGTAGAAGAACAGACACATTGCAGTAAAAAGTACTAAAGGTGATACGTTATCGAGTCAAAACAAAGTGCCGTGTTAATTGCTTATTGGACCAAAAAGTTATAAATTGCCGTGTAACCCTGAAACCCGTGACTATCTTCCATTATGGCGACTTTTCACTTAGCCTCACGACCTCTGAGACTGGTGTCTTGTTTGTTAAGTAATAAATTGTGTATAACTGCGATAGTCCCATCTCTAATGAAAACTCCGACGGAGAGCATCGGGCTAGTGGTGCATCCGTGACAGTGTGTCACAGAGGTGTGGTTACTATTGCTGATAGTTTTAAAGCCTTGGTTGTGTTGAGTGGTGGTCATTAGGGAGTACAGAAAGGAAGTTGGTAGGCTGAACTTTGATGTATAGATGATGATAATGGCTATTCAGCCTAAGCTGAAGACCAGAGGATGAGAAGGCTAGGATTTTTCAAATTTGTGTTTATTTTAGTTGTATTTGCCCCCCTAGGGCTGCTGAGGTGATGGCTATAGCAGTTGGTAGTGTTGAGTTCAGTGAGTGAGATATTAGGAAGAGAAAATTTCATTAACCAGTGGTTAGGAATGAGCCTTGAAGCACTTCAGGGAATCATGAGTGGAGTGGTATTAGTCCTGGTTTCATTGTGACTGGTGTTGTCACAGGGAAGCATGATGTGGGAGGGGTTAGTTGGATAGTATCTCATTGTCCAGTAGATCATACATTAGTCACGGTGGAGAAGAGGACAAGTGTCCTATTAATGTGGCTGACTGGACACCAAGCAATGTCATCCACCCTAATAATCATACTCATGTCACCACTGTCTGCCTGTGAAATAGACACGGGCCTAGCAATACTAACTGGCTCTACATGAACCCATGGTTCTGACCGCTTACATAACCTAAACCTCCTACAATGTTAAAAATCAGTGATTACATTCCTCCCCACAGTCTTCCTACCCCCTTGCCCAAAATTCCTTTCAACTGAGGCGACCACACATAAGCTCCTAATCACCACCCTCAGCCTACAACGACTGCTTCTAGCACATCATACCCCCTCAAAGCACTAGCTCACAGAACTGGCATTGACCAAATCTTATCTCCCCTATTAGTACTATCCTGCTGATTACTATCTTGCATGATTGTAGCAAGCCAAAGCCATCTGCAATACAAACTGCCAACATGAAAACCAATATTCATCACATTGATGAATTTTTAACCTTTAATTAGAGTCCAACCATTCATTATCTTAGCCTCTTTGGCCACAAAACCAATGCTGCTTACTCTTGGACCAGCAGAGCCAGACCTAACAGTACACCAAAGGGACAGAAAAGAATAAGCAAAGACAAAAGGAAACAGGACCTATTTATCCATCCTGCAGTTTTCCTTCAAAAACTCCACCTTCCCACATTGACTGCATTCTCATTCTCTGGATAAACACTACCCAATCCCTGCACACCCAGCCTGAAGGTCCATAATGGGGAATGCAGAGAGCTTGGGCTGGAGCTGACATCATCCCACCATGAACATGAAAGAGGAGATCAGTTTAGGAAACCTGGGGACAGACCCTGAATTAAACACTAGCAGCTTCTGCTGCCATCAATGGGACAGAAATAGGAACTGTGGTGTCTTGGGTCATGTAGGTATTCACCAACATAATCCTTGACATCCAAAGTACAAAACCAGCAGCAGACATCCACTGGTAAGGCAGCACAAGTTGATCTTCCTCTTTTCTTTCAACATAGATCAAGCTGACACCAGGACCATACCTGGCCCAGGTAACCAACAGCCATAGGCAGCTCTTCTCTTAATTTTAGTTAAAGCCAGTTCTGTACAATGGCCAAATTTAGAAACTTTCTCTCCACTTTCAATATAAAATAAAAGCAAATATGTTACAAGTGTGAAAAAACCTCAGATATAGGACCTTACGTTCAGGTATGAAAACCAAATTAGATGACAAGCTAGGAAAAAACTGCTTCAAGTGACCTTCATTTATCATACTGCTGACTTTTTTTCTACTCAGTATTCTTTACTACAGACTATGTGAAACTGTTCAGCACATTAATGGATTGCTGCTTTATAAACAAGGAAGTGAATTAGTTATAATAGGCTAAACAATTAACCTTGGAGAACATTTCATGCTTCTAAGCCTAGACAATTTATTGTCTGCTCTTGGTTTTGATGAAAATATATATACAATGTTATTTTTCTGACATAAGTTTTGCCTCCAAATCAAAGATTGACTCTTGCTGTTGAACTTCACTGTATCTGAAAGCAGAAATTAAATATATAGAAATACAGGAAATTATATACATATGAAGCCTTCTAGATATAAGAAACTTAGTTTGAATGAAGTTCTAGAGCTGAAGGACAGAAAGTTGTTAGAGCTGACACCGATTGACATTTCCTAATTTTTAAGGTACTATTCCACTCACAGTTGAATTCTGGCCTCTGTTTTGAAAACTTTCTTCAGAGAAATATGAACTTCTCAGTCTGTGTGGAAGTGAACTGTAAAGATACTTCTGTTTTGATCTGAATTTCCTAATTACCAGAAGTGGATCTATGTGATGATATTTGAATAAGGATTGCAAAAAATTTCAAATTTTCCCAAATTTTAATTTTACTTATATAGTTAAGACAAGTCCACATTATATCTCCATAACTGTAGCATGTGGAGCAAAAACCAGGATGTTGTACAGATTTTACTCTTTATCAGAAGCATAACTCCATATGCACTAAAACATTTTATTTCTAAGTTTACCTTCCAGCTTCCAGAAGTTAAAATATCCAGACCTTTTCGTCCTCTTCTGACCTGTTAAAAATTGCTGTCAGCCATCCTGAGATCATCAGTCTTGCAGACACCATGACTGTTTCATGTCAGCACCTTTTAGTACACATTACACTATTCTCACAGTAATAAATTTTGTAAAAATAATTAATTCTTTTAATTTAGGTTGTCTTCCATTATATATAGATTTCGGTGAGCTATTTAGGACAAGAATTAAAACCAGCCTCATGACACCTATGTTATGAACTCAGAATGCAAGACCACTTAAAATAAATAATCCAGAAGCAATTTACACATGGGGCCATAGCTATAAAAGCTTGACAAAACAAAGTCGGGAACAAGTTCTCTCTCCTACAATTGCTTACTCTTTCTTTACTCAGTTTTTATTCCTACTTCACAAGCCTCTTCTTCCATCACAGCAGAAGCAAATGCAGGCCTCCTGGTGCTGGCTTAACATGTTGTTGTCATTTTCTCTTTGGGAAGGAATCTATTACCTAAAAGAAAAATATATGTAAGATTTTTTTAAAATAAAAGACATAGCTGCTTCTTATCTTTCTTCTCAGTAGATTCTCCAATGAATCTTCAATCTATGCTTGCTTCTAAACTCAATTAATAGAAATCTTTTGTGGTTAAACACATCCCCTCATTTTTAATCTTATGTGAATTTCTGCATCAACTATAATCAAGGATGAAGCCTCAAGCCTGAAAAATTCCTTTTGTATCCCTAAACATAATACAAATCCAGACCTTGGTTTTGCTTTGAACTGTTAAGTCAACTTGTGGGCCCAACCACCATTTCTGGTTATTTGTAAATATGCAAACATATATAAATACAGAGCTAACTCACTGTCATCCTTGGCCAGAATGAAAAGATGAATATCTTTGATCTTCCTCCTCATAGGAGGAAGGAGTTTGAAATCAGATTTTCAGGAAATTTCATGTGAAAACATAATGAACTTTGAACTGATCCCTAGAGAGAGTCCCTCTCTCCCTATTGACTCCAGTAAGAGTCTGAGGGAAAAAAACTCTTCTTGATTTCCAGAGTTTAGAGCTGAACCTCCAGCATGGGGAGGAATACAGAGCTAGCAAATTCCTCTTGAACTAGGAAAGAGAACTTTTTACACAGGGGGAAGCCAGTGCTAATGCACAAAAGCCCATCTGCCTCTTTGAACCTGTACCTGCTGTTCCTGGCATCCTCCAAGAATCAACAGACCTGTTTATATCTATGGGCTTGATAAGGATGTAGATAGGCTGAGAATACTGAGGTTGGGTTCATCTTTGAGCAGAGGATGTTTATAAACCAGGTTAATACGTTTCACAGATTGTTTCCTTGTATGCAGGTCAAAGAAAAGGAATCTGTTGCAGCCCTGTCAAAATGATGTTTTCTCAAGCAAGAGCGGTGCATTTGAGCTTTGAATATTTTCCAGTTCACTCCCCAGTGCATAAGTCAGGATGGTGGCTTTCACAGCTTCAACCCTTCCAATTTCAACCCACATCACCAATAACATGAATCCCTTGGCCAAGGGAGCCTTCTGGATGTGTCCTCTCCATTCACTGAGACCCTGAAATTTTCCTGGGGGAAGGACATCCTGACAGCTGCTTTTGTTCTAATGGAGCTGTAAGCCTTCAGACTGTTTTGCAGAAGCTGCACTGCAGCAATGCCCTCTCATAAGCTTGCCATACACCACAGACGGGTGTGATGAACAAGGATTGTGATTTTTGGTTGACATGCCATGGCTGCAGTACTGAGGAACCCAAAAAGGCAGTTTCCCCACCCACTGCTTCTCTCACACCACTTACTTCTTCTGACCTGAAATTCCAACTTTCTGTCCACTGCAGCTTGTTTACACAAATACAACACCTACCTACCAGCCTCTTCCAGAACTTGTGCTCCAGAGCCATAAGGCCACTTTCAGCATAATAAGGAGTGGAGAAAAGTAATCTCGGACTCTGTCCACCATGCCAAATCTATCATGAGAAGGCCAATATGTCACTGAGAATTATCACAACCAATTAGCAGTAAATAACCAAATAAAAGGTTTCAGGAGAAAGATGCTATGACAAAAAAAACAGGTTTTCAATGCACTGACAAATAATTAATTGTAATTAAGAAAATAAAAATAACAAATAATAATTTGGGCAGAAATTTGGGTGTCTTGGCTAGGAAAACTTTACAGTCCCATGTCACGTGGGTAAAGCAGATGTTTGTAGAGGTCCTGACTGATGTCACCTTTCAAGTGACATCAAAACTCAAAATCACTGATTTAGGTGGTATGCTTTCCAGAAAGGGCAAGATGAGTGACAGTGTGAAAATTACCATGTTCAGCAGCAGCATCTTCCAGCCACTGCTTTAATAAAAAAAAAAAAAATCTGTGGCTAATCTTCTTTACTTTCATATTTCATCATTAGACTTTTACAAATTCAGCTATCTCCTTTTCTTGTGGAATCATGTTATTTGGAGAAAGAGGGTCTTGTGAAATGTTTAATAAGAAAGCTGTTTCTTGGACGAAATACTCATTTTGCTCTTGAAGTCTTGAAGTAGAGCTATTTCACAGCAGAATACAAAACAAGTGCATGAAAAACAAAGGTCATTTGTCTGTTAAAAGCCCAGAGTCTTACACAGGTATTTCTAATTCCTTTACCAGATTGTATCTTGAAAATACATTTTTCAAATTAGAAAGAATGTGTGTAGTTAGAGAATTACTGAATAAACAACCTTCACTTTGAAGAAATGGAGGAAAGTGCCATTATATCAAGTGAAAGAATCTAGAAGAGGGGTGGGGGGCAAGAGGCTGTAGGAGTGTTTTCTGAAGACAGCATGTTTGAGAATGGTGCATTATCTGTCAATCAAATGCCAGCTGCTGGCTGGAACAGAACACATAAAAGTGCATGCACATGCTCCAACCACAGCCACTCAGGCCAGCTGGGAGTAGATAACAGAAGAATAAAATAATGATTCCTCAGTGTTTAGTTCAGTTTAGAGGAAAATATTGACATGCTACTTGAATATTACCTTGCTAAAATGTCAGTCATCCATCTTTACAACAACTTCATATTATTATTTTAATTTAAAGGAAAATTATATAGACATAGATGAGAATAAATTATCTATGGAAATGCAATCAGGCCAGTGACAAAACCAGCATTAGACTTCCTACTAGTTCTAGCTTCAGTACATTTGACCTATCAGACAAAAACGTGTTAAAGCATTTATCTCTTTCATTAGTTCACTTAGGTATGATTTAAATACCGTACCTTGAAACAAAACTTTAGAGTCTATGCTGTCTATACAGTCTTTGAAAAAAAGTCAGGCATAAGCAATCATCTCCAAAAAATCACAGCGCACTGAAATTTGAAACAGTGAGAACAGCCTGCCCTTGAAGGGGAGTTAAGTCTTTAGCAGCACTACATCTTACTTCTTCTTCTTTTTTTTTTTTTTTTGGTATAAAAATTAGGTGGCTCAGGAGTAATTATAAGATTAAATTTTCATACCAACGTTTTGTCGCCACCAAAGCACTTTAAATTAAATGTGTTACCATAAGTTTCCACAAAGGAGTTCCTGCCCTGTAATCAGGGGCATCCAAATTTTATCCAAGCAATATGCAACAGTAATGCTGCAACTTGGAGGGCTAAAAGCAAACTGAAAATGAACACTTCACCCAGTGAGAATTTCACTCCATCAGAATTTCTGCATCTTCAAACCCTGTAGGGCATACAAATGCCACACACTTAACCCTCCCCAAGGCACAAATAGAATTTAGGGAGTTAATTTGTTTATCATCATTTTCTACACAAGCAAGGGAAAACTATCTTAACTGAACAAACCACAATTTGTAGAGCTGTCAGGCTAAGGAATATTTGCAGAGGTGAAGAGTAGAGCAATCAGCTCATGCGGCTGTGTATCAGCGCAGGAGTGTGCCCAGTGCAAGTTCCGTGGCACTAAAGTACACCTTCAGACTTTCTCCATCCTACCTACTCTACACATTCCAGGAAGGGAAGGATGGAGGTGGGGAGGATGCGGCTGTTTGAGGGGGTTGAGCTGTTGGAGTGACGCTCCCATGGATAACACCTACAATAATGGCAGGAGAGAGCAGGGAGTGGGTAGAAGAAGGGCCTGGTGCTGAAAGGACCCCTCCAGTTCCCAGCAGATGACCAGGAAAAGGCACAAGGGAGAAGAACAGCAACCACATGCGCCTCAGCAGTGACCAGCACATCCTTGTACTTCCTGGCCAGAAATGGGTTCAAAGAGCCCCTCCTCTGGAGCCGCAGTGGCATCTGCTGGGATGCACTCTGCCACGCTCCTAATGCACACATAAGTCATATGTGTCATGGTTAATTTCAGAGCCTGATGCTAAGAGCCTTTGATTGTTCATGCCACATTTGTCAATTGCTATATATGTGGTTTCTCTCCATCCAAAGCAAGACTGCCCTCTTCATCTTCCTTGTTCAAGTAATGTGAAGTAAAAGGTTTCAGTTTTTCCTGTGTATTCTTAGTTGCAAGTAACCATCACACATGGATGTGTTGAGACGTAAGCCTCCATATTAATTTCTGTATCAACACACGGGTTTTTTATTTGTTTGGGTTTGTAACACAAAATAGAACAGCAAGCGTTCTTAATCATAAGCAAGCCAGAGCTAATGAGAAGGGATTTTTCTCCACAAATTTGATCTGCTGAAGATATATTTACATGGTACATTCCGGGAAACACAACTATTTCACACTTGCAGCTATTCTGCTCAAACCATCCAAAAGCCACATGACTACAGTTGGTGTAGCAATGAGCCCAACTTGAGGGCCCTCCTGAGAGGCAGGATATGTTTATTCAGGCTCAAGAAACTATGATTTTTGATTAGCTCATTGCTGGCTGAGCAGTGTGGTGTCTGCACAGGCTGAAGTATATGGGAACTTTGTACAAGGGGCATCTTTATCAACTAAGGGAACTAGTGAACTGAAGAACAGGGCATTAAAAAATAACAGAAAGGAGTTTGTCTTCGTTTGTAAAGATTGGTACTTCCTGCAAAAATAGACTGAAAGATCCCAAAATTACTAAATTGCAATGTGTTGCTGCTGTGGTAGATTTTACCTCATCCACTGAAATCTTTAAGAATTTAGCAAAACTCTACAAAGGAATCAGAGAACTCTTTAAACAATTACATGCTCCTGAAGCATGTTCCCCCTGCTTCTCTTTGGAACTTCAGAATTGACAGAAACTGAATATAATTCAACGTTAATGACAGAATGATATAGCCTACCTTTTGAGCTCTTGATACAATTGAAATTACTTTCATTTCTAGACAAAACTTCATCTGTGAAAATCAATCATTTTCCCTTATTTTTATTTCCACATTTTCTAACAGGAGTTTTAAAAATTCGGTAGCATTTATGCAGAGTGTTAGTCTTGTCTCTCACAGAATCACAGAATCACAGGACACGCTGAGTTGAAAGGGACACAGAGGGATCATCAGAATCCACCTCCTGGTCCTGCACAGCACCAGCCCCATCATGTGCCCAAGTGCATTGTTCAAATGCCTCTTGAACTTTGTCAGGGTTGGTGCTGTGACCAGTTCCTTGGGGAGCCTGTTCCAGTGCCCAGCCAATCTCTGGGCTAAGAAACTTCTTTCTGATATCCAGCTTAAACCTCCCCTTATTCAGCTTCATGGTTTTTTCCTTGAGTCTTCTCACTGGTCACCACAGAGAAGAAATCAGTACTTGCCCCTCTGCTTTCTCTCACAAGGAAGTTGTAACTGCAGTGAGGTCTCCCCTCAGTCTCCTTTTCTCCAGGCTGAACAGACCAAGTGACCTCAGCCACTCCTCACACGGCTTCCCCTCAAGGCCCTTCGCCATCCTCGTGCCCTCCTTTGGACACTCTCTAACAGCTCAGTGTCTTTTCTGTATTGTGGCACCCAGCCCTGCCCCAGCACTGGAGGTGAGGCCGCCCCAGTGCAGAGCAGAGCGGGACAATCCCCTCCCTTGCCCGGCTGGCGATGCTGGGCCTGATGCCCCCCAGGACACGGGTGGCCCTCCTGGCTGCCAGGGCACTGCTGGCTCGTGTTCACCTTGTCACAGTCCAGGACCCCCAGATCCCTTTCCTGCACTCATTTCTGCTTTCCAGCCGAAAAATACATCCAAAGTCGCCCCACCCCAGGGGCAGAATCCAGGACTTTCCCTTGCTGAATTTCATATGGTTCATATGAATTTCATATGGTGCCTGCCCAGTCCTCTCTTTTGCCAAGGTCTCTCTTCAGGGCCTTCCTGACCTCGAGGAGTCAACAGCTTCTCCCAGTTTTGTGTCGTCTGTGAACTTGCTTAGTATCCCTTCCAGTCCTGTGTGCAAGCCTTTATGAAGACGCTGAAGAGCACAGGGCCAAGGATGGAGCTTTGAGGAACCCCCCTCGTGACAGGTCACCAGTCTAGTGTCACCCCATTCACTGCAACCCTTTGTGCCCAACCTGTGAGCCAGTTGCTCACCCATCACATGATGTGTTTATCCAGCTGTGTGCTGGGCAGTTTTTCCATAATGATGCTCAGAGGGACAGTATTGAATGCTTTATTGAAATCCAGAAAATTACATCCACTGGCTTCCCTTGACCAAGCTTCCCTTGAACTAGGTGGGCTACATTGTCATAAAAGGGAATCAGATTTGACAAGCAGGACTTTAATCTCATGAAGCCATGCTGGCTGTGACCAGTGACTGTATTCACCAGCTTCCCATTAGCTCAAACTCTCTGGATTCCCAAGACCTCTCAACAATTATCAAGAGAGATTTTGTGATGACATTATCTAGCTCTCCGGAAATTCTTGGATGAATCTCATGAGGCCCCATAGATTTGTAGGTGAACCTCAAGAAGCTTCAGGAGAAGCTGAAGCAGCATCATGATAATTTCCTCTGAAAACACATCTGGGTCTTCAAGGCAGCATGCCAAGTTTCCATGATTTGGATGCCCTGGATCCAGCACCAACAATTTCAAACCCAAATTCTCAGCTCTGCTGCAGAGTACCTGGAAGTCCATAGCTTTCACAGCTGCTGTGTCCCAGCAGGAATGCCAGGAGTCAAATGGGGTCAGGAATTCCACACTTGGAGCCTCCAGATCTCACCTACATAGAAAGCCAGGAAAGTTTGGCTTGGCTGGCTGTCCCAGAGACACATGCCTCCCTCTTCAGCTCCAGAGTAAAACTAGAAGATGGATTTTCCAGGACAGGGCTGGGAAAAGAACGTCTGTCACATATTTAGACATATTCTTTCAGAAACTCCTTTTAGATTTTGGAGAAAATTGGTCAAAAGAGCATATTTTGAAAGAGGCTTTTTGTTGCATGAAATAATTTGCACTTTCTGATCAGATGAATTATAAAGGAATAAAAGGTGTGGGAACATCTTAAGTGAAACAAATCTGATTGTGAAATGAGTTTTCAGCATATGCTCTACTATTCTATTACAAATATTAGTAAAAATAAAGCAAACTTCTAGCACAACACAGAGCTAACACAGAGCTAACACAGAGCTAGCACAGCACAAAGCAGAAGCAATTTTAGAAGTAATTGGTTTTCAAATTAAACTTACACAATCAGGATAAAGATTCTGTCAAATACAGCCATGCACTAAACTGAAACTCATATTCTGCATATATTTTCATCTTGAAGGCCTGTTAATGGGACAAAATGGTAGAATTCAAAACTTGAATGCTAGAAGGTAGTTACCTAAAAGCCAGCTATGAATGTTTCACAGCCGAGCTTCAGCTACGCACAATTTTCTTTCCAAGTTTGAGAAGATTTTTACTAGCTGTCATGTTTTGCAGAGTTAGTTATTTGAGTTTTAGACTGTAGCCTGGAAATTACTACTGGAACCTTCTTAGAGAAAATTTCATTTCTCAGACCAAAATGATATAAAAATATGTCCAAAAAAAGAGTGGATCTTGAAGGTTGTATTTACTTTTGAAGTCTTTATTTGCTTTAAACCTAAATCCTTTCCAAGCTTCCCCCAGGGAAAGGATTTTTCATAATTAAGAAATCTGGGAATTCGACCAAACACAGGGCAGCTGGAAAGACAAGAGGAAAAGCAGCAATAACACTAAATTACACTAAATGAGTATTTCTCAATAAAGGAAAGAGAAAAGCATTTGAAGGGAAATAATTCAGAACAGAATAAACATTTCCACATATGAGAGCTTTTCTAACATTTTGATATTTCCATGCACCCAGAAAAGATACAATCATCAGAAGGACACAATAGAAAGAAATTTAAAAATTTTGTTTGTTTGCTCATCTCTCTTTCTAGAAAGTTTTCTTTCACAGCCATTTCAAGAGAGTTACCACACGTCTTCCTATAGCATTTGTGTCTGTGAATGCCTGGAGAAACAAGGATGGTCTAGAAGAATCTAAAAAACTCTAGGGGAGCTAACAGGCAAAATAATCACTGACAGGCAGAGCATACTCTGATGAGAATGTGAGAGAGAAAAAGGACCGAGGGATACACACACTGTGTGGAAGGAAGTATCCCCACAGGACTGAGCAGAGTGGGAGTTGGTGGTGGGAGATTTCACTTCCTGCACATGCTGAGGTCAGTAGATTATGGCTGAGACATTCTCTGTGTAGAAGCAAGACATACAAAATTTTGAAAAAGTTGTCACAGAACCCTGGAAAAAGTCAGAAATGGGCGAGAGAGGTTTAAGAGTTAAATGTATGCCAGTTTGTGACTGCCAGACTTCTCTTCTGCATGAACTGACTGAGGCTACAGCAACTCAGGGTCTGGGACTGGAACCAGATCCTGTTTGTTCAGTGGTGTACTGAGGGAGGACTCTTATGCTTGCCCTGACGTGGCCATCCGCCCTTCACAGTGCTGTCCACAGGTTTACTGCCAGTCTTTGGAATGCAAAACAGAAGATTACTGCCAGTGCATAGCTTTGGTGACTGAATGGTTAAGCTGTGAATATGTTTGGTCCCTCAACACTGCAAAGTAACACTCCAATGTAACCGTATCCCTCAAAAAGACATTTCATGGTAGATACTAACAGACTTTTAGCACTGCCAAAGGCCAAGCTAGTGAAAGTATCTCCATCATGATATCATAAATACCCATCCAGAGAAAGACCCCATCCCTGGTCCAAATATGCCAAAGATAGCATGCATTTCACTGTCTGCAACCATGTGTAAGAACATCAGGAAAGTATAAGTATCCACAGAAGAGGTAGATAAGAAAATAAAAACAAAACAAAACACAACCAAACAAATGACAGCTTAACAAAAAATCCCAAGCAGATAAAGACCTCAACCACTTGGAAGGAGGAAAGAAGCAAAACTGGCAAAAATCATACAAGCTGACCATGGACATTTTGCACTCCAACTTCTCTTTATCTTACTATAATTGCTGATCTCTATACATACTGCCTGCTGCTTTCATTTTACTATTCTTCACATGCTGCTGTCACATACTGACAGACTGAGGCTGTCAGGCCATGGCTCACAGAACATTTCTCCCAATGCATTTATTCTGCAATTGCTTTGGGAAATGACAGTGCTCTTGTTCACAGACAGCCAGCTGTGACCTGTTCTGCCCTGGAGCTTTCCTCCAGACTTCTCAAGGGTACATTCCCACCAGATACAAAGACTTTTATAATGAGGAATATGCCCATAAGCCTAAAAGGGTCTTGTTCAGTTCTTTTATGAATTCAAAGGCATTTTTAAGCTACACCACATTTGCTCTGGACCTGTAGATATAGTGCTTGATTTGGGCAAGTCTTACTCAGACTTCATAAGGATGATGTGAAAAAAAGAGCTCAAAACTGCTTTTGAATCTTAAAGAATATCTCTCTCTCTCTTTCTCTCTGTCTGCGTCTCTTGCTTTCTCTTGGCCAATTTTATTTTTCTTCTTTTCTTGCTTAGGATACAATTAGTAGAGCTGTAAGTAGTCATTACATTGTTGCCAGGAAAAGATCCTTGTGCTAACATCTGTGTTCAGAAAGTGAACATTAGAGGACCGTCAGCCCTAATGCTGGTTCCTGGTACCTAGCACCTTGCACTGATTTGCTTCACAGTCAAGCCAATACGAAACTCTCCAGCAGCAATAATTTAGTCAGCTTTGCATTCCATTTGCACTCATGTGAGTCACAACACATTTGACACTGAAGGGAAACCTCGTCTGTTTCATGGGAAGTTTGTAATGTACCAAATTGTTTTTTGAAATCTTCATGTAAACCATTATGACCCTCTCTGAGATTCTAATTAGTAGTAGCAAAACTTGAAACTACATTAAGAAAATTACTAATATGCAAAGGGCATATTTGTAAATTTTAAATAAGAAAGCATTATAATTCAAAAAAATTTAGATTCATGTGATTTTTTTACCTTGCTGTGTTCCAGAAAACATAAAATGTGACATTTCAATTGTTTACTTATCAGCCTTTAAAAATTATCTTTATAGTAGTTTTGTGCAAGATCCCTGTATCTCTGTGTGTTAGAGGTACACACTCCAGGCAATGTGTATATTGCATCTTTTCTAGTCCAAGTACGTGGGAAGACTACAGAGTCAGTAATTTTGCAGACTACTATTACTGCAATTTATTTTTCCTATGCTACTGCAAGCAATGCCACACAACCTATAACGTGCAAAGGCAGAGGAAAAATTACTGTCCCTGCACTAAAGATATAACACAGTAAAGAGAGGGTTTCTTGTGAAAATTAGTGTTCTTTTGAGTATTGCAGTCATTGCAGTCCAATAGAGTCTTTCCACATTCCTACCATAAACTCATTAACCATGCTCTCCCTAAAAAACCACCCCACATACTGTGTCATCTTTCATCGCATTCAAAATTACTCATTTACCCCACTGACACTGGACAATCAAGAACTAGAAATGGACTCTAAACTTGCCAAGAGTATATTCCTAAGCTTCCAGGAAAATGTTCTTGTCTGGATATGAGAACATTCAAAAAACAAGAACTCTTAAGTGTCTTTCCCAGAGCATGAAATCTGAGATTGTGATGTATTTTATCTCATGACAGTAGAACATTATCACAGTATTGCAGAGGCATCATAATAGACAACTTCAAAAGTGATGAGTTTCTTAAAGATGAAGGAATTTCCCATGTAAGTGTTCCAAAGTTACCAAAGCTATATATCAGCATACTGATTTTGTTGAAAGAGAGACTCCAAAGAAGCTTTCAAAGGCCCGCTCAGTATCTGTCTACTACTTTAAACACCAGAATATTTACAAAGTCTGCACTTGGGTTCATACTACTTTCCATTTAAATCTGAATAAGCCTACTTAGAGAAAATAGGCAAAAGTCTCCCAAAAGGCACTATTTTTAGGTAGGATTCATAACATAGTCACTATTTTCCTCAAATAATATGTCAGTGGTGACACCCTGGCAGATTGCGTGGACTGGCTTTATTCTCAGTTATGACAGTATAAATCAGAAATATCTCCACTGACCTCATAGGAATTCCAAGAGTAAAGGACTGGTAAACTGACTTTTTGGCATCTGCTTACAATAGCCTTTATTAGACCCTCTCTGCATGTAGAAATGACCAAATTGTTCACAAGGATAGGAGCAGAACTGGTATAATTGATCAGGTATTGGAGAAGTATTCCAGGTGACACGCACACAAAGTTATTCCTCATTTTTCAGATAATTGTCACAGAGTGAGTGGGAGAAATTGCAAAAAATATTATTTTCTTAAGCTGAAATATCAAACTATTGAAGGAATAAAAAAGGTAAGTCAAATAGAAGACATACAGACGTAATAAATTATGACAAAACTGCCCTAAAATTACTGGCATAAATTTAAATACTTAGTACTCAAAGCAGAATTGAAGAGATCTTCCTGACACCAAATTATTGTTAGTTCAGCAGTACGCATGGACTAGCTGCTGTAACTAAACAATTTGCTATCAAAAGCCAAAATAGGGGGTATAGAAATAGTAGTGTAGTTGTCTGAGGTGACCCGGGGTGGCCAGAAAGGATTTCCTTTTGCAAATTTACAGGGACATATCATCATCAGTGATATGCAGACATATCAAGTAAAACCTCTGGAAGTTTACACCAAGGTGAGTGGTGCAGCTGACACTCCTGAGGGACAGGATGTCATCCAGAAGAATGTGGACAAGCTTCAGGAGTGACCCCATGGTAACTTCCTGAGGTACAACAAGGCCACATGCAAGGTGTGGCACCTGGGTTGGAGCAATCCCCAATACCAGCAAAGTTTGGGGGATGAGTGGATTGAGAGCAGCTGGGAAAGAAGGACTTGGGGGTCCTTGTGGATGAAAAACTGAATGTGTGTTGGCAACGTACACTCACAGTTCAGAAAGTCAACCAGACCACATCAAAAGCATTGTGGCCAGCAGATGGAGGGAGATTATGTTATCTCTTTACTTTGTCCTGGTGAGACACCCCTGCAGAGTGCTACACCCAGCTCTGGGGCCCTCGGCACAGGAAAGACATGGACCTGTTGGGGCAAGTCCAAAGGAGGAGCAGGAAGATGACCAGAGGGCTGGAGCTCCTCTTCTATGAAGAAAGACTAGAGAAGACAAGACTCCAGGAAGACCTTTTGCCATAACTCAGTGTCGCCCTGAGTTTTGCAGTCTTTCTCTGTTTGCATTCCTGTAGTAGAATTTCTCAGGCACTTTTTCTGTAAACATCAGGCATGTTTACCTACCGGTATCTATTATTATCATTCTTTTTGTAAGGCGGAGAATTAGGATAGACTTTTGGTCGGACCAGTGTCATTGAGAGGTGGTAACCCCATCCTCCAATCCATGGTTGTCTCAAAAAAGATATATAACTGACTAAATAAAGAGCCGGCCCTCTTCTTCCCTCTTCTTTTCCCCTTCTTTGCCCTCCTTGGCCCTTCTTGCTCTCTCTTTTGGCCCTGGCTCCTATCCTGACAGAACGGTGTCTGCGTGGTTCTTTCGTGTCTGAGTACGACAACTCAGTACTTTTTGGGGGCTTTAAAGAAAAGTGGGAACTGACTTTTTAGTAGGACCTGATGCAACAAGACACAGATTGATTGAGTCTAGATAGGTGAAACACTGAAAGAGTTTGCCCAGAGACAATGTGAATGCCCCACCCCTGGAATTACTCAAGGTCAGGTTGAATGGGCCTTTGTGGAACCTGGTCTGGTTGAAGACATCCCTGCTCATCGCACAAAGGTTGGACTAGATGAGTTTCAAAGGTCCCTTCTAACCCAAACTATTCTATGATTCAATGTCAAGGGGAAAGTAATGAAGAGGACAATGATTATTACTATGATGATCATGATTACTGCTTCTCTTATTATTAGTGATTTTAAAATTAATTAAAAAATATTCAAAATTATTAATAAAATAATGTCACTCTGAAAATGGCAGTCAAAAAATACAGTGCTTCCATGGCTACTTTTGCCCTACATTGTCTTCTTCTGTCCTGCTTCACTTCCAAATAAACCCATATTTTCTGTTGTCCTCTATTACAATGAGTAAAGGATTGCCAATTCTTTTGTCATAATAAAGAATTTTTCAGAATAATATTTACTCTCAGAAGTCTGCAAACAAGCTTTTCAGTGTAATTGTGACACCCATGAAAACAATTTTTTTCTTTTTTTTTTACAGAAATTCTTTGTAGAGTTTTCAGTGAATGCAACTCTCCTGGTAATTCTGTTGGTGATACATGGGAAGAGATATTGCACTCATCTCTCTCTGTATTTTCATTGCTAGCAAGAATACAGTGGCAACAAAACCCACTTTCTAATATTGCAAAAAAAGAATATTTAATAGCTTCAGGAAAGTAATTTTTTGAGCAGAAATGCCAGACTTACATGAACTTTCCAAAGCAGACCAAGACACCCTTTCCAGTGTTGGACAGGTCTACTTTTTAAACAGCATTTTAAAATTTTGATCTTCAGATTTGCATCAAGATTCAGGTTTCTGTGCTTCTTTTGCAAGAGGTAAAATCTGCATGTTGGAAACTACATGCTCCACACATACATCCAACACCTGTTGAACTTGAAAAGAGCATATTAACCCTCACAAAATTCTAGTTCCAATCAAGAGTATATTTGGAAATTATGAAAAGAAAAAAATATCACCTTTGAAATTATAACCTCTTTTAAACATTACTTTTAAAAGTACATTTGACCCTTCCACCAAGAATTTAATTAGGATATTTCACAGGTAATGACTTTTTATTTTCCAGTTCAGCTATCCATAAAATGAAATCCTCTGTGTGATTAGTGAACCATTTGTAATTGGACTTTTCTTTACAACTAAGCAGAAGACACACAGTAATTTCAAATTTTTGTGTCCTTCAGCTTTAGATGGAAAACATTGTCATGAGGTAAGCATGGAATTGCCTCTCTTTTCTAGAAAGTGACTGTTCAGACCATGAAATCTGTGACTAGTGAACAGAGAAACATTGCTTGTCCTAAATAACCTTTTTCCACGTTGCTGGATGGGTCTCAACCCTCTGTAATGGGCATGTCTACCACGCAGGACAAAGTAGGGTAGATAGTGCTGTGAGGCAGTGTGCCTTGCCTTCAATGAGAGAGAAAGATGAGAAACCCCAACAGAAAAAGCAACTCCCTGAACACAAGTGTATTCCAAAACCTATCAGAAACCCTCATATATGACAGCCTTTCTGATAGGTGAGAATGAGTGGTTTAAGCTGCTACTATTTCTTGGTTAATGGATACCTACTCCAGATCTGATGGGGAATGTGGTTTGAAACAGTATTGCCTCTCAGAATATCTGTTGTCTTCCGGAAATTCTTACTGATTCCCTTCATTTAGGAGTCATACCACTGTTTACTAAAGGTTCCCATGTTGACAAATATAGCCTTTATCAACAGGCAGTGAAAAAGCAGCAAAGAGGAAGAACAAGCCATGCAACAGTTTGCCAATGCATACATTCAGCAACAGTAGATGCCTGTCAAAAACAGAAACATCCAAATCCATGGGTCCACACCCAGAACATAATGTACAGTGGGCTGTCTGACCCTGATATCTGCCTCTGACACTGATCCTGACCTGGACTTACCCCATCCCCATCCCACCTCCTTTTCAGTGAGATCCCTGCTCCATCTGCTTTGTTACTATGTTTGACTTCCTGCTTACCTTCCTGTATGGAGCAGAAATAAGGTGGGTGAAACTGCACAGATAATAACCCATAAAATTATAGAAACTAAAAGAGGACATGCATAGACAGTTGCCAATGGGGAGGCAATCTGATATCTTGTTTTGCACTCACAAACATTCTCAAAAGACAGATATGGGAACCATCATCACTTAGTGCATGAAAGGAAGTTGATAGAGGTATTTTTTCTGGTCTTAATAAAACTTCTTATGTTGTACCTCACAACATCCTTCTGGACAAGATGCCCAACTGTGGGATGAGTAGGGTCATGGTGCACTGGGTGTAGAACTGTCTGAAGGACAGAGCTCAAAGGATTGCAGTGAATGGGGCTACAAGTGGCTGGAGACTGGTCACCAGAGATGTTCCTCAGGGCTCAATTCTAGGGCCAGTGCTGTTCAATATATTTGTCAATGAGCTGGATGGTGGAGCTGAATGCACCATTATAGAACTTGCTGATGATTCCAAACTGGAAGGTGCTGTTGACTCTGTCATAGGACAAGAGGCCTTCCAGAAGGGCATGAAACCTAACAACAAACACTGGACACTGTCCCTGGTATTGAGTAGCACCTGGCACAAATACACATTGGGAGAGGAGGGGCTGGAGAGCAGCCCTGCAGAAAGGGACCCGGAGGTGCTGGTTGGCAGCAGGCTCAGTGTGAGTCACCACTGTGCCAGGGCAAACCCCATCCAGAGGTGCATCAAACACAGAACAATAAAACAAAAATTTTCCCTTCTCTTTATTGCTGATACACTATTCCATGTACCGATGTAATTTTCATGATTATTTCATATTTTGTTTTTTCTTAGGCTTACGCTGTACTTCTACCCTCACACTTACTTATCTGACCCACTTTTCACTTCCATACGTTTTCCTTCCGGTCCTGAAGTCAATAAAATTTTATCTTTAAAACATCCTTTATCTTTCTTCTGCAATGGGGTGCTTTTCACTTGTCCATTTTTGAATGAAAGTAGCTATGACCACTGTGAATTCAGCGTTGTGTCTGTGTGTGAGTCGTACTCTACGCACAGCCACCAGACAGTAATGCTCAGAAAATCTAAGAACCCTCCATCCTTTAACTGGACCTCTGCAGGATTCATGTTGGAGGGAGGCACCAATGTGCTTGGGCAGATGTGCTGGAAAAAGTGCATCACAGAGTAACAGATGCTTAGGGAGGTTCTGTACCACAGAAGATGCAGTATTATGCTTGGTCCATTCCAGCAGTGGATGGCTACTAATCAGAAGTCTTGTGCATTCTTTTGTCCTCCATAGGTGAGTCAAGGCTTCCTTTCCATCTGACACATGGTCTCAGGTAACTGCAAATGCTCATTACCTTTTCCTGTTTTGAAGAGCAAAGCTTTTACACTGATAGACAGGGTTGAAGAGTTGAAAGAATTCAATACTTCACAATTATTCTTAAATTGGAAAAGTTATTTTCCTTCCATGCGAAAGACAGTAAAATTTGACCTACATCATACACAGTAACTACTGTCATTGTATTTTTTTAAAAAAAGGTTAAAGTATCAGGAATACTGTCTTTTTGGTATTATATTTCTAAACTAGAAAGGAAAGGAAGTAGAGCCGTAGACTGTCTGGGATCAACCTTCCTTAAATTAGGCCTGCATGGCAAGAAAAGCCATTAACCCTACAGTACAAAATGACTGCATCATTCATCATAGATCAAGGCTTGTCGTTTTCAAGGTTTCCATACTAAAAATACAACAATTTAATTAGGATTATAAACTGTTCAATGCTTTACTGCCATCTATTTAATATAAAAATGTCCAGATTTTGGTATGATAAATATCCATCCATTGCCTAATATCTAAAGGCATCCATTGCTGCTCATCTGTCTCTGTACAAACTGTGATAGAATTTATAATATAAACCATTATTATTTGGATGATTAAGTACAAAGAGTTGAATCCTGATCTCTGTGCAGGGGTGTAAATGCAGAGCAACACCACTAGCTCGTATGTCATTGCCCTACAATTTAATGGGAAGGCATCATCATATTTTCAGTTATAGACATGCTAGTAGCAGAGATAAAGAATGTTGCATATGCCTGTAACCTAATGATTTACAGACACCCTTGCCCTAGGTCCTTCTTCTCTCCAAATGACAAATACGTTAAATATCAAACCACAGAATGTTTTGAGTTGGAAATGACTTTTAAAGATCATATAGTCCCACTTCCCTGCAATGAACAGAGTCAACTTTCGCTGGACTTGATTGTTCAAACTCCCAGTCCAACCTGACTTTGAACACTTCCATGGGTGGGCTGTCCACAGCTCCTCTGGGCAACCTGTTTCAGTGCCTCACCACCCTCACTGCAACTGCTGGGGTGCAGCCATTAGTCAATTCCTTCTCTACCAATTCCTTATGTTTGCAATTTAGAGGTAAGAATATTGTGGGGGAGCATATGAAAGCCCTTACAGAAATTCAGGTAGGTGACATCCATAACTCATAACTGATCCAACAATGCAGTTGGTCACTGTCGTACTCAGACACAAAAGGACCACGCAGACACCGTTCTGTCAGGATAGGGCCTGGGCCAAAAGAGAGAGAGCAAGAAGGGCCAAGGTAGGGCAAAGAAGAAGGAAGAAGGAGGAAGAAGACCAGCCCGCTCTTTATTTTGTCAGTTATATCTTTTTAGAGACAACCATGGATTGGAGGATGGGGTTACCACCTCTCCATGACACTGGTCAGACCAAAAGTCTATCATAATTCTCCACCTAACAAAAAGAATGATGATGATATTGGTAGGTATACATGCCTGATGCTTACAGTAAAGTGCCTGAGAAATTCTACTACAGGAATGAGAACATAGAAAGACTGCAAAACTCAGGGCGACAGGTCACCATTTGTTTCCTACAGCAGCATAGAGCAGAGGTTGCTGAAACTTTTTGGCCATAATTATGAATACTGCTGTACAGACCAAGCACTTCCAGGACGTTACGGCAGACCACATCCTATCCCAAACACAGGTTAATGCAGGCACTTCCAAAACTTTCCCATTTGTCCTTATGAAACCATTACCAGAATGAAACCAAAAGGATTCGGTAAAAATTTATTTCAGAAAATCGACAGAATTACCCAATTAAATCCTGGTTTTTGGTAGGTACATGTGCAATAAAATTTTATTAAATTCTGTGGATCTCCTTGTTCAGCAGAGAGGAACCTGTGGAAGCATTTATGCTGGTTCTCTAACAGGTTCAAGTGAGTTTGGTTGTTTTTTTGGTAACAATTGGAAGGTTTGGTAGCAAGATTTTGCTTGTTTTTTTCTTTAACTATTAGAATGTTCTGTTTGCTTTTAAGGAAAATCACCTACATACAGAGTGAGTTGGGAAATCTCAGAATGACTGAAAATCTAGGCAAAATACAGTCTGGGTGAAGTAAAAAGTTTATTGTCAGGAAGCAATCCATTTTCATCATTATGGTCATGTAGTTAAATCAAACAAAAAGCAGAGCAGAACTTCTGGACTGTAATTACTGGAATTTTACCGAATATTAATGAAAATACCTTCAAAAAATAGCTTCAAAAAGATGCATTTGAAGCTAAAATTATTCAGGCAGTGTTTTCATTTATAAATCTATGTTCTTCCACCTCTAGAACAGGAGACAACATCCAGTATTATGCTGTATCTCTCATCTGCAAAAGTCAGGCTTCAGATCCACACCACATAACATTCTGATCTTTAATAAATATATTCTATAGGTCTATTATTTTATGCTGAACACATTTAACTTACTTAATTATGTCTAAAAATGTAATCCCTCTACAGATGAACAGAAAATATGGGAGGTTTTTGTGGTGCTCCCTTGCAAAAAATAAGAAACAGGCAACACATCAGTGTTTCTTTCAGAACTGAAGTTTTACCATCTGTATCGTTTCTTGAGGAACATTTTGTTGAAGGCTAAGATGCTACTTTGCCTCAGTTGTAATGCAGGTTAATCACTCATGGTGCAGACCCCAGACTGCTCATCTATAGTCAGCCAATGCCCGATAGAGAAAATTGTGTCAGTAGAGAGGAGATGCTATTTCTTGTTGTAATTAGCAAGTCTTCACAAATAGATGTCTGAACACAACAGGAAGAACTAATGTTGCTGAAAGTAATCTCCTGAAAAAGTAAAAACAGGGCAAATTATTGCCAGCACAATAACTACTTTGAATAACAAAGGAAAGCTGCTTCTCGTGACTGCTGTGGCAAGGGGAAGAGCACTATAATTGACTTGACAACTGGCAAAGCCTTTGGACTGATGCCTTTTCTGTTTTCCCTTGACAAAAGCAGGTGTCCTGGCTTTGACCTTTTTTTTCAAACAGGCTAGGCTCTGCACCCAGGAATAATGCAAGCCAATATTTTTGCAGAAGCACTGACTGGGTACAAATATAAAAATAAATGAATTATTATAGAGCATTTCATATCCTAATTACAAATAACAATATAGCACCAGGTCTTATTCCCTAGTAGAACTGAGTCTACCTGAAGCAACGGGACAGTTACAGGTTTTGCTGGCATTCTGGAAGGGAAACAAAATTCCTTCCTCAGGTCTAGCTGGATTTCATGATTATCAAACCCAATTTCCGAAACAGGACACTGCCTACAGAGTTCACCACTTTGTAAATAGATGTAAATATGAACTATTCCTTCTGGATGCTATTTCTTGGTCATATGAAATGTAATTCCTACTTGTCCTCTGACAGGTGAAAACTGGGTTCTCCAGGTCAGTTGTGCCAAGGTATCCAGATATCAGGTTGGCAGACCCGACCTGATCATTTCTACCAGGACATTATAATCTATTCTGTATCTCCTGCTTTGCTAATGAATCTTTCTACGCCTATTAAGACTCTTGACTGCTTTGATATCATTTGTTCCCTTTAGCAAGAGAAGTGTATTCAGGCTAGACAGAGAAGTTTTCACTTCAAAAACATATTTTAGACAGGCATCTTCTGTGTCAGGGAAGAGAATCTGGAGTGTCTTCACACCTTTTAAACATAAAAACATACTGAAGTTTCAAGTACTCATTAATGCAGAAAATGCAGTCTCCTTTTATCAGCATCTTCAATTACACAATTTTATATCAAATGAACTAGTTTGACACCTTTCTTCCCAGGTATGGAGAGACATTTGAAGAAATAGCTCATTAACCTATTTTTAAAAAGTCTGCCAAGCTGTAAAGAAGCAAGAAATGTTTTCATGAAGTATTTTTATTTTGATAGGATTCCAATATTTGCCAGTTTTCCATTTTGTTGCTTTTTAGAACTCTTGAATTCTTAAATGGCTTCAAAGCTTTTAAAATTACCAATAACAAACATTTTTAGATCATTAATGATTCTGAACTAGACTCATATACAAACGCATCATTTTACAGAGTTAGACTTAAATTGTGTGGTGGTAATTTCACACAGAATTGAAATATTTATTCTCCCCGCTCCAAAAAAAAAAATTTACTCTCAGAAGTCAACAACCTACTTGTAAGAGGTTAGTAGGAGGTTAGTAATAGGAGTTTTTTATTTAAAGGCCCACACAATGCAAGCAATACAAAAATTTATGCTGTACTATACTACTAGAACTAAAATGTTCTTTCTACACCTGAGGCTTAGACAACCTCTAGCAAATTCTCAGCCTTTGTCAAGACTAGAAACTATGTTATCAGATTAAAAGTGCAATTTTAAGTTGAACTATCAACCTTGAATAGGAACTGAATGAAACAGCTCACATAATCCAAACTGATACTTACCATGGGTCAGGAATTCCTATGGCTTTCAGGTAGAAAATGGAAGTGTATGGACTTCAGAAGCAAGGTCAGGCTACACAGGATGGTTACAGAAGTGCTGTTTGACACTGTAGGAAGAAAATTTGTATGGCCAAAACTTAATCACAATCATTCTCATTTTAGTTCATGGTAATATCATGTAGAAGGTTATCTGCGAGCTTTTGTAAAAGACTTGAAAGACAATGCAGTCATCAATCAAAGCCAAGAGGAGTTTCTGAAGGGCTAGTCACGCCTTCCTAAGGTTACTGTCTAGTGGAAAAGGGGAAGGCAGTGGATGTGGGGTTTTTTTATGTAGAGCAGAGCTTTTTATAGGGTCTGTGACATTATCCATCTGGACAAAATGTCCAGCATACAGGTGGGCACATATACAATATGCTGGGTGAAAAATTGGATGAAAGATTGTGTTCAAAGGGTTGTAGTAAAGGGAGTAGTATTTAGCTGTGGCCAGTCACTAGTGGTGTTTTCAGGGCTCAGTGTAGAACTTTTATGTTTTTTATGTCAGATATCTGGACATAGAAGTGGAATGCACTCTAAGTAAGTGCATGCTAAGTTTGCAGGCAATACTAATCCAGGAGGAGAAACTGGCTGCCGCGAGGGCAGAGACATCTTACAAAGAGAGATATTAAAAGGTTAGAGGGCTGCAAGATCACCGACCATACAAAATGTAACAAGAACATGTCACACTTTGTACCTGGGAGAGTGTAATTCAAAATGCATGTATAGACTGGGGAACCAGATTCTGAAGTGCAGCCCTGTAGAAAGGGATACGGGAGTTTTGGCTAATGGTTATTCCAATGAGAGTCAACAATGTGCTCTAGCAGACAAAAGGGCCAACAATATCCTGGGTACCTCAAGTGCAGTATAATTAACTGGCCAAAATAAGTGATTGTCCCAGTGTACTCAGCACTGGTGCAGCCTCACCTTGAGTACTGTGTGCAGTTTTGGGCCCCCCAAAATAAAAATAAAATTAGAATGTGTCCTAAGGAGAGCAACAGTTACAGTGAAAGGACTAGAGAGCAGATTACAATGTTATGTTTGTTCAGCTTAGTGAAGAGTAGACTGAGGCATTATCTCATTGTTGTCTACACCTTTGTCATGAAGGAAAGCAGAGTGAGATGCTGAGTTCTTCTGCCTTGTGTGGTAAAAAGACTTGAGGGAATGGCTTTAAGCGTCAGGGAAAGTTCAGACTGGATATTAGGAATATTGTCTTCACTAAGAAGGTGGCAAGCATTGGAAACTGTCAAGGCTCCAAGCTTCTTGGTGTTCATGAAGTGGTCAGACATCACTCTTTGATATAGGTGTCTGTGATCTGTCCACAGAGAAGGTCACCACAGGATTTTTTATGCCACTGCTCAGCAGTAGCCAATCATCTTATTTAGACAGTGTGTATTGCTGGTGTCCTTTCATACCTAAACCTTTCTTCTGCTGTAGAGTCCAGCCCTATACTTTATTTGAAGCTTAGCAGCACCACATGTTTCAAGTTTCCAAGTTATAATGCATCCAGGAGGGTTCTTTGTCCTGCAGAATCTGAAAGGTACACAGCACAGTCAAGGGGTTTTAATATTTTACTTGTGTCATCAAATTGATTGTGCAGACATAGAAAGCGTGTCCTGGACATTTGAATAGATGGAACTCAGTGAGAGGTTCTTGACCTTCCTAGTATGTGCTGAGTTCTGCCATATAACAGCTGTTTGTTGATAAATACCTAGCAAGTAATTTCTCCTGTACCTTACATTCGTCACCTGTAGTGTAAGGCCCAATCTCCTACAGATCTCAGCAGTGCTGGGAAATAATTGGTACCTGCAAACTTCTCTGAGATTCTTGAATGTAAGTTGCAATGGAAGAGTGACATAGAAGTTAGAGGAGGGAAGTCCTCTGGATAAAAGTTTTACTTCACTTTATAACATTACAGTGATGATTAATTTATTTGCCTTGAAGAAAAACACTTTAATAATTTCCATAGGAGAATGAATTGATGTGTGTGAACACTCAAAAGAGAGGAATTCCCTTTCAACTACATATGTCTGCTTATTAGGTAGCAATCCTTTAATGTTGGTAGTGTTACTGCTTTGAAGAACAAGTGCCTACAGAAAAATGGCACAGTTTGAAAAGAAGTGTCAAAGGACTCAGTGATTTCTGAAGAGAAGTGAACTCAAACAGGAGAAGAGAGGAACAAGGGAAAGATTTGATTTAGGACGCACGCATCAAGTGTGGCAGTTCATCATTCTAATTATGTTAGTAGGACTAATGTGCTTCAGCTTGCCAGTTGTATTTTAAACTAGCAAAACACATTGCTCGATCTTAAAACATGTACATCCTTTCCTTCCCTTGCAGGGTGTAAGGGTTCCAAAAGCAATGCTTGTACAAAGAGCAGCAGACAGCAGCAGCAGGGAAGTGAGGAGCATCTGGATAAGACATAACTGCAAAGTAGCTTCCAGTCTATTATTCTTATGCAGTGAGCAGAGAAACTGCTGTATTAGTGGTAGAAAGCTGGCCTGTTTTCTGTTTGGCCAGGTATCATAGTTTACCCCGGCCAGCAACTAAGAATCACACAGCCATTTGATTTCTCCCCTCTGCCCCAGTGGGAGGCAGAACCAAAGGAAAAAAAAGTAAACTTCTTGGGTTGATATAAGAACCATTTAATTATTGAAACAAAATGAAGTTTAATAATACTCCTAACAATACTAATGACATAAATAGCAGTGATTACAATAATAGTAATGATAATAATAACAACAATAACAATTTTAATGAGAAGGAGAGAGTAAAACTCAAGAGAAACAAATGATGCACAATACAGTTGTTCACAATCCTCAGACTGCTGCCCAGCCCAGACAGCAATTGGCCCCCTTCCACATAATTCCCCCTCATTTATATACTGGACATGATGTTCTGTGGTATGAAATATCCTTCTGGCCAGTTCAGGTCAGCTGTCCTGGCCACGGTCAATTCCAGCTTCTTGGGCACATGCTCACTGGCAGAGCACGGGACACTGAAAAGTCCTTGACTCAGAGTAAACACTGCTCAGCAACACCCAAAAGCATCATTGTGTTATCAATATTATTCTCATACTGAATACAAAACACAGCACTGTGCCAGTTACTAAGATGAAAATGAAGTCCACCACAGCCAAAACCAGGATAGCATCCACCCCTGATTCCATACAATATTCTTCATACCAGGTCCCACACTTCCTAGTAACACATCACCTTTCCTGTCTCTTGGTAATTATACACATAGATATATAATATCCTTAGTCTATGGACCATCTCTGTAAAAGTCCAGTTAGTTAATTTAGACCATGACCTTGGACTCAATCTGTCCCAAGCTGTCTACATTAGTATACAGAAGGTGGTAGGGGCTGTATTTCCACCCTGGGGCAGGTGATTTCAGGTGTACTACATACCCCTCTAAGTGAAGTCAAATTGCGGTCTTCACTCTGCTGCCAAAGGGACTGAGAAAGATGCATCATTGATATCAATTGTGGCACCCCTGGGCTACCTTTAACTCCAGTTCCTATAGAAGTTCCAGCATGTCCAGTATGGCAGTAGTCAGTGATGGTATGAGTCACAGAATCACAGAATCACAGAATCACAGAATCACAGAATCACAGAATCACAGAATCACAGAATGGGTAGTGAGGGAAGGCACCACAGTAGGTCATCTGGTCTAACAGCCCTGTTCAGGCAGGGCCTTTCTAGAGCACATGGCACAGGATTGCATCCAGATGGTTCTTGAATATCACCAGTGAGGGAGATTCCACAACCTCTTTGGGCAACCTGTTCCATTATGGGTCACCTACACCATAAAATTCTTCCTCATATTCACATGGAACTTCCTGTACATCAGTTTCTGCCTGTTGCCTCTTGTCCTATTGCTTGGCACCACCAAGAAGAGGCTTGCTCCATCCTCTTGACACTCTGCCTTCAGATACTCATAGACATGGATGGAGTCCCCCCTCAGTCATCTTTTCTCAGCATTGAACAGCCCCAGCTCTCTCAGTTTTTCCTCATAAGTAAAATGCTCCAGTCCCTTTATCACCTTCATAGATTTTTGCTGGGCATGCTTTGACCGGGGTCACCTTCAGAGAGTCTGAGGACTTGTGTCCCTTTTCCAATCACTTTGTCGATACCCTTTTCCCTAGAAGTGACCCAGCTACTTGACTTCCCTAGCCTTTTATTCCAGGCTACTGGCCCGACACCACTAGCATCTGAGCAGGTAGGTAAGTAACTATGTGCTCATGCTGGACAACAGCTGAAACCTTTTCACACAACACACAGCTCACTCGGGGACAGGGATCGAGCAGTTACCTCTTGCTCTGCCTCTTCCTTCTGCCCTCATGATGTCCCTGCTTTGTCCTCTGTAGTAAACAACCTCCTTTTTGTGTCCATTTCTTCACATGTATAGGGGCAACTGCTAAAGGCATGGGTTGGTTCTCTGGTTCAGCTGCATCATCCGTCACTGGGGTATGAGTAGCTGTAGTACCTGTTGCTGGGGTTTGAGTAGACAATGCTTGTCACAAGGGTTTGAGTAGAAGAAGTGCCTGTTGCTAGAATTTGAGTAGCAGCATTGCTTCTCCCAGGGTTTGGAGTAGATGCAAATAGTTGCTTACCCTACACAAGATTGGAGGCACATTCATGGTTCCTAGCAATAACGCCATGCTGATTTGAACACTGCAAGGCTATCCAAAATTTTCAAAATTCTCTAATGCTATAGCATTTGACTTGGAGAAGGAGAAAATGTGTGAAGATGCCTTCTCCATAGGGTGGTTCTTGGAGAAAAGGTAAGATGTGCAAATATTAACGTTTCAAAAAGACGGCTCCTGCAGTACAGACATGACAGCAACGCTGAGTACCATACCAGGTTAATTTCAAGACCACTGGTTCTGTAATATCATAAGCCAGTATTACAGAATACAACAACATGCTAACTTTAGCCCAGCCCTCAGAGGTTATAAACAGCATGACAGGGAACAAGTACTGCAAGTAAGCTGTTACATAAAACAACCCTGGCAACAAATGCAACAACTCTGAGAGGAAAAACTTCACTATTGTGACCAGCTATTAAACTAATACAATGAATGCTTCTAAAAAACTTGTTCTAATGTGCTCTGGTCAGACCTGCCATTATCTCAACCCTTTGTGCCTCACATTGGGCACAAAAAAAGGACTGTGTTGGTTTAATGCCAGCCAGCAACTGAGTACCATGCAGTCACTCACTCCCTATGCCTCCCCTCTGGTGAGTTAGGTCAGAATTGGTAAAAGGTAAAATCTGTGGGTTGAAATAAGAAGACTTTAATAATTGAAAAAACATAAAATATAGTAATACTGCTACTAATATTAATACTAATAGCAAAGAAAAGGAAAAAGAGACAGAGGGAAAAAATCCTAGAGAAAAAAGCAATGCACAATACAAATCTTCACCACTCACTGACTGACACCCAGCCTCTCCCTAAGCAGCAATCACTTCCTTACAGCCAACTCCCTCTGGTTTATAATACTGAATATGGCATTCTATGCTTGGTCAGATCAGGTCAGCTGTCTTGGCTGTTCTCCTTCCCAGTTTCTCCTGCACCTACTCGCTGGCAGAGCATGGGCAAACTGAGCAGTCCTTGTTTTAGGGTAAGCACTACCTAGCAACAGCCAAAACACCAGTGTGTTACCAACATTATTCTCATACTGAATCCAAACCAAAGCCCTGTACCAGCTACTAGGAATTAAAAGCAAGGGTGTGTGGCAAGGTCTACTGATAACCGAATTTTTTCACACGAATCAGAGCAGAAAGTAACTGAGATGAGTTAAAGATGGGTATTACTATCTCTGGTGCATATACTAGAAATAAAACGACAGGTGAATCTCTGCATCATTTAATGCAAAGTACCATGTATGGGAAAAAAGGAAGCTCTTAATGATATACATTTGCCATTACAGGCTTTAATTTAGCCATTATCTCTCAGGAAGAAGCTTAGAGCATTTGGGGCAGTTCTATGTAAACATAACATCAATAGTTAACAGCAGTCAGAAAGGCAAATAGAATATTAAGAAGTGTTAGGGGAGAAATCAAGTATAGGGCAGGAAATCCCACACTGCTACTATATNATATGGTGTAGCTGATCAGTGTTGCAGAATGGCTCCTGGAAGAAGACAAGATAAATAGATGAGGATTCCTTGAGCCTTTAAAACAAAGGGCTGATGGGAAAAAAGGGTACATGAATGAGAACAAAAAAGATTAACAGGTAAGTAACTGGTTTGATGAGGATACTGTTTGGGGAGACACCTTGTGAAAGTTAAAAGTAATAGAAAACCATGTCCTTGTTCCCCAGAACATAATTAAAATGCAGGCTACTAAGCTCATTGACTGTCATGACTGTAAAAGCAGGGAAATACCAAAGCAAAACAAAAGAAAAGAGCATAATGTTTTTTCCACACATTGAAATCTAATTATGTGACGATGTGAACTATTTATATGAAAGCTGATCATTGCCCGAATAGCAGCATAACTCAAACCCTGAAGTACAGCACTGCTTAAAAGTAAAGAAACAGAAGTTGTATTTTCTGTATCTATCTCATAACTTAGTTTAGGTTCCAAAAGACAACACTTGTTTGTGCAGGACTCCAGGAAAAGCCTCTTTTAACAATACAAGTCTTCTCTTATCAGCTAAATTGACAAAAACGGCTGTTCCCAAGCCCCAGATTGTTCTCTCTTCACCTAGTCAGTTGTTCTTCTGTAATTGGTCTTGCAACAAGCTGTTCAGACAACACAGGGGATGCACTGCACTCATTCAGGCTTCTGTTCTTCATTGCAAATGGGTTTGCATTGCCTCCAGCACAAGGACATCATCAAACAAGTTGATTTTTGCTCTGATATATGGACTAGGTGGCTTTCTTTCTACCATTTAGGTGTCCCTTAATTTTTGTTAGTATTGCAGTTGACATGAGAGGAAAAAGAAAAAGAATTATGATCATGATCAAGTCAGAAAGAGCTGTGGCAATCAGGCTGACTGGTGCTTTGGATTTGGGGCTAACATTCAGTATTTTACAGTGCTTTCCCAACACTACTGTGATGATGCAGCAGTTGCAAAGTGAGATGCATCTGATTTGTACTCTTTCTGAATTTTATATCAGTAATAGATGCAGTCTCTTGGAGGTCTCTGCTTAGATTAAGGAGTGCATTTAAACAAAAACTGTTTATTTCATCTACTCTTATTAGAAAGATAGCAATGGAGAAAAGATGTCATCTTTTTATTTATGTCTATTGTGGGATGGGAAGTTCCTCATCTGATGAAAGAAATAATCGGATGTCAGTTGACCTACTTAGAAGAAAGATACGAAACAGAATTTAAACCAGCTTAACCTTTTGCCTTCTACTCATTTGTCACATTAAAAGAAAATCTCCTAGGAGCAGGATTGGAAAAATAGTTTAGAACTAGTTGCAAGAGCTGCAAATTACCATGCTTGGAGTGACCTCTCTCTTTGCTGAGTCAGAAGGAACTGGTTAATACTGAGTTACTGCTCCTGGGATGTTCGTATCACATGCAGTACAAAAGCATGGGCCACAGCAAATACCCTCACCGTTCAGGTGTGGAGCTACTGACACTGCCCATTTCCTCCTAACATAATCAGGGTGAGCCTGTGGTTTGTAGAGTACATTGCCGTTTTCAACACAGAAGCACTGGTCTCACTTGGAGCAGTTCACTACACACATATACAGAAAGTTGCTGATGTAAGTTTTAAATTCATAAAGCACAAATGCAGGTGAGATTTTGAAATTACAGACAAGTTGCCTACAGATGCTCAGGTCTGCAGCAAGATGCTGTCAACAAAACCTTCGGCTGATGTAATTTTGCTGCACACATCCATTCCAGTCTCCCAGTCCACTGTTTTTCTCACTCTCATTTGGTGTTACAAATTTCGTCCTTCATTACACTTAACACTGTGATGTTTCTGCCAAAGCAGAAGTTTCTGCTGTTTTTTGAGACACTAGGTAAGTCCCCAGTAACACAGATTCCCTCGAAGAGAAGTGAAACAGCAGTTTTAACCTCCACTGTACACACAAAGCAAGAGGAGCTGGAGGGTCGCAGAGACCATGTTCTGGGCAGACTGCAAGCTTCAGAGCATCCAAATCTTGATAATTGCCTTGTCCCCAGAGAAAAAGCAAGTTTTGAGACAATCTGAACCACCATATGGATTTTCAAGGTCTTAGTTTTTTGACCTTTAAACAAATATCATCTTAGCCATAGCTGAGCGGGCACACTACTGTAATTCTTTTTAAAATACAGAGCAGCTAGAGAGTACTGGGAGGCTTGAGCAGCTTGACAGTCAGCTAAGAGTAAAGGCTCGTGGGTCATTAGTCCTTGGGGTGTCACAATGTCTGTTGCTGCAGTCTGACTTGCCGCCTGTGGTGACGCAGTTTTCAGTTTTACCATTTTTGTACTGTTTATGGCGTTTTTACCAATTTTGTAATTTTGATGTACCCCAGTTGGTTTGGCCCTGTTCCCCCTCCTTCCCAAATGGTTTGCCCCAGTTCGAGCCCCTTCCAACCACTCCCCTGAGTCCCCTGTCAATCCCTGAGACCCTGCCTCCCTAAAACCACTCCCCATCTGCAATTCCCCTAAACTTCGACGCCCCATTGGGGCATGTGACCTTCCTCCCTCCTCCCTCCACCCTCCATCGTTACAGGTTCCTGTGTATGTTAATCCCCCGGTTTCCCCTCCCTTTCGGATCCCCTATTGGTCCCCGGTTGGGCCACTCCCCTGGAATCCTCCCCCTGTAAAGTCCTCTGCCAGGACCATTTTCCCCCGCCTTGTTCCTCCGGGTCCCTTCGAGGAATAAACCTTCGGGCTTAAACCCAAGGAGCAAGCCTCCCCACGACTCTGTGCTTCTTTCCTCGTCGCTGCCGCACCATCAGCCTACTTTGGGGCTGCAGCTCCTGGGAGCTGTGGCCTCAAAGGAGCGGGAGAAAGCTCCCTAGCCCTAACCGCTCCCCACACCTGCCGCACACCGCAGGCGCTAGCCAGGGCGGGTGGAAGGCGGTCACTGCGACAGCCGCCTAAGGGCCTACAGCCCAATAGCTCTCCAGTAGCTATAGGAAAGTGAGAAAATTCACTTATTTTCCTGAGAGAAAGGAGGACTCTCAGGTTCCACCACTAAGGGTTGACAGAGAGAACTACAAGAACATGAAAACTGTTAAGAGGTAGTGATGGAGGCCAGGGAAAGAGATGGAAACTAGTGTTAGCTGGGTGAAACTGCACTGAACACGAATGGAATTATTCTCAGCAGCAGTGTAAAAACCCTGGTGGGAAGACCTAGAGCAGAGGCATGCAAAAGCAGAGACTTCAGTGAGATGCACTGGCAGGACCAGCCTTTGACAATTTACACCTTAAGGAAGTTCTGACACCGGCTGCTCAGAGTTGGAGGCTGCCCAGGACAATGGGACCCACGCTAAGAGAAAGACATCTCTAATTAACTTTGGATGTCTTTTTCACAATTTTCTGTGGTTGAACTGTGCTTCAGTGTGATGGGATGAAGACAAGATAAGGGGGCGTGGTTGAGGAACATAAGGGGGAGAAAATGGTAGTAGTCAATTTGTACAAATGTTTGCCATCTGTTTTTATTAGATGTGCAGTATTTCCATCAGTGTACAAGCCCCAAATCTTAGCACAAAATATATTTGTAGGCAGTTTGCAGTTAGAGAGTCTTATTAGATAGAAATTCTCTTTAAGTGGGCCTCGTTTCCTGGTATCTCAATAACTAATTTTCAGACGTGTGAAAGACTTCCCTTGAATTTCCAGTCTAATTTCAGCAGTAACTGCGAAGACCCTCATCTCCATTTTAGATGCACAGAAGTTTATCCAAGTTACACTATGATGGCCGTTTTCAGGTTATGTATATATTAGCAATGTGTTCTTCCAGATTCAATAAAAATTTAGGCTTGCTGGGTCCCAAACCCAATGCAGACTATTAGCGTAGGATAAAATAGCAAGACCTGATGAAATCTTTAAGCCATTATCCATCTCAGGAACAGCAGAAGTGGTTCAGCTCTTAATATACACCAAGGAAAAACTACCGAGCACTGAACAAATAGCCGCCCTTATGTTCTTATCTTGAATATTTGTATCCCCTTATATCTCATCTCCTACTGTCCTTCGTGCATTTTTTAAAACTCAGTATTTTAAAGTCTTCTACTTTTTTCTACCATTTGGATTCTTGGCTAACATTTTTTTACCCACAGCAGTGTATTGTCACTTCTGATATTAGGCACTTAAATTAAGGTGACATTCTGTTTTGGAGGCATAAGATTAAAAGAGTACTAAATAAAGCAAAACCTAACCACATATATTTTATTAGGAGAAAGCAGAACAGTTCAAATAAAGACAATTTGCCATAAACCAGTTACTTTTAAAGTAGTAATAGGCAGTAATACATTTAACTGGAAATGTAAATTGAAAACTTACAGCATGTGACATGACAGGTGTCAAAAAAAGTGTCATCATTGGAGTAGCGTACTGGCGCAGAAAATAAAAGACTCCTTTTTTGTCCAGACAAATATGCTCTATGAGCACAGTCAGCACAAGTGTTCTGTTGTGTTTCATTTAACCTCACCATAGAAGAAGAAATTGCAGGCACAGCTTATTGCATGGTCAAGCTAATCTACTTAATATTTGTAAAGCTGAGCGGGCAGAGGGCAGTATAAAACTCTGGGTTATACATTATGTCAACTAATTCAGTACTGCTCCAATAAATCTGTCTTACTAAATGGATTTCTGTGCTTAAGCAATGTTGCTAGCAATTTGAAATTCTCCTGGGAGGAAGATGTAATATTTTTCTATGAAAACCAGTTTTTGCATTTTATCATTGTCAAGAAGAAATCAAATATACATATATTGCAGAAAATGTATGTTAAAAACTTGGATAAATGAAAGTAACAGCTGTGTGCAAACAAGGACTTGAAGCAACTAAAAGTATCACTTCTTTCAGTGAAGTATTTGGAGCTGCATAACCTTGAATCATAACCTGTGCATAGCAACAGAGGTGAATTTGACAGTTAGCTGTATTTACATTATGTGGTATTAGCTTTTTGAAACATAGATACCTTGCTTTTATCACTCATTTGGTATAAAAGCAACTGGTATAAAAGTTGGGGTTTGATCCTCTTCACCCTTTGACAGAAAAGAAAGGGAGTGCTTGAGCACAAATGCAGTCTTAGGAGCAGAAATTAGGTTTTACAGGAAGAAGAAAAGGTGGAGGAGAAAGAAAAGAGAGAAGAAAAAAAGGAGAAAGCAGCCAGTTCTCTGTCTGATGTGCTGCACTTACTGCTACGCTATTTGACCCCGTTGGCAGGTTGGTTCTGCAAAAAGGACAAAGATAGATGTCCTCATTTTTGGAATGGCCCTCTGTCACACTGCGTTGCAGCAGCTTTCAGCCACCGCACTGGTCCGTGGTCACCTGGAGGTCTGAGTATCACTCCCATTGTGTAAGTGAAAAGCAACTAAGAAAAGCAATTCATTGCTCTGAATTCACTTGACTGCTGTCCTTATCCCAGGTGGAAAATTTTCAAGGGTGTGCAGTCAGGAGGATGCTGTATCAGAGCCCCGATTGGCACGAGAGAGCATTGCAGTTGTGGGACAGCACATGGAAGCGTGAGAATCTGCAGAAACAAGTCCCTGGTCAGACCTCGGCTGACCCCGTTTCCCCTCCCCACCATCTGGGGCTGCTTTGCAAGCTGAGCTGCTCTGCTGCTGCTGCTCTGTGAGCGAGGTGGGTGAAGAAAATCTGCGTGAGCACAGAGTGCGGTTGCTCCCTCCTGTCCCACATACTCAAGCCCCACTGTTACCATACAGGTGTTGTGCAGATTCAGCCACCTCTCCTGTGGCCGGGTGGAAACAGCCCGCACAAGGCACGCATGGACTGCAGCAGGAGGCAATGCACCAATGCCATGCTCAACCCCTGGGAAACCTCTCCCTCTGTGGCAGTTTCAGCAGGGCACTAACCTACCAAAATCAGTTTAATGGATGAAGAACTCCTCTACCACCACTACCACCACCATTTTTTCCTGCTTTGGTCATATTTGTCTGTCAGACTTAATTCCCTTCTAGAGGAAATGATGCTGTGTCCATGAGTAATAGCCACTTCTCACAGATACACTGACTGACCTTACTCATCTCAGCCAGGCTGGAGAGCCCCATCCCGACAAAAGGGCAGAGGCTACAGGTGGATTGCAGGGTTCCTGGGATTTCAGCATTAGTACTGTGGTTTTCAGAGCTAAAACCTTACAGCAATAAATTCAGCAAAGTATTGCTAATACCACCAGAGGAATACACACTCAAAACTCAACAAATTGCATAGAGAACATGCAGAACACAGAATCAGGTTTTCATTTATTTCTTTATTAGTACCCTAACATCAAATCTTATATCAAGAAAATACTTAGAGCACACTTTGGGCACTAGCATGCTCAGAGTACCAAGTCAGGTGAAACAGACTAATCATGATTTTGATTAGTCTTCTACTGTTAGTATAAGTTAAATATTTAAACTTGAATTTTTCCTCTTACTTGGGGAAAAAAAAATCAAGTAACTGGAGAGTGAAAGTCCAGGTATATCCTTTAGATTCCACACAGATTTTCTTACTAAAAAGAAAAGGATAAAATTATTTTTTTTTTCCTTAAGAAGACAGTGGCAAGAACAAACCTATCATTAAAAACACAACCAGCAGGCTGGGGATCTCCCAAGTCAGCATCATGTGTCTTCCAGGCGAGAGGAAAACTCCCTCTAAGGCAGACAGGGAGTTTGAATTATTAAAGCTGAAGGAATAATCTACTCAGACTGATCAGAGCAGGGCTCTCTTGAGAGCTGGTGGGGTTTTTCCATTGGCAGGCAGACTATGTTTTGTACGTGAGTTGCATTTAAAGCAGTTTATTTCCGTATTGCTTTCTCAAGCAGAATTTCTATTGCTGCAAGTAGTTTCTGAAAAAACCGTCACCACTTCACCACCCACACACACACATGCAACACCCCCGTTGTTAGAGATGATCAAACTCAAATGAGAAACTAAGATTAGATTCTTTAGAAAATAAAAGGTAATTTCTCCATCACTGCACTGATTCTATGGGAAGAATTTCAGGGGAATTTTTTGGTTGAAAATAGTTGCACCTACAAGTACTTAATGCAGCAAAATGAAAATCAATGGGCACAGGGTTTCCCAGGCAACCTCTTATCAATTGTCTGTTTCTTGGTGATACTGTTCACTGCAATATAAAACCTTGAACAGCTTCATCTGCCGCAGACTGAAAGAAGGGGGGTGGCAGAGGGAATCACCCAAACGAGAGGCTCATGAATAAATGAATACTTATAAGATTATTTTGTTTCTTCTGAACAATTTCCAAGCTATTTGCATGCAAAGACTGGTTGTCAAGCAATGCATTAAAGTATGAAGAGAATTTATTATCCTAAATACGGAAGTATTTTCAGTCTCCTACAGAAAATGGATCTTATATTCAAAAAAATATTTTCTGGCACTCCTGTGAAATATTTCTGGCTTCCTTCATAATTCAGCTCTGTCACTCACATTTATTATGGCTTGCACCTCCTGAGGTTTCACAAGAAGAAATGCCAATCACACTGCAGACATACATAAATAATCACTTCGTTGGAATCAGCCTCAAAGAACCAGGCATCAGGATAAACAATCTGATGTCCTGACATTCTGTTCTCGACATGTCAGCTGCTTTGTTTATAAATTCTCCTACAGGAGGGGAACAGGGAGTTGCTGGAGGCTGTGCTCTCACCTTGCAACTTTGCCTGGTGATATCACAAAGGACTTGAAGTCCCAGTGAAGCTGAAAGCTTATGAAAGCTTATGTTTTGGGTAAGTGTTAATGTGTCACAAAGGTACCCATCTGCATTGAGAAAACAATTCAAAAGTCTCCAATAACTAAGCACAAAAGCTTTCCATGTTACAAGGATGCTGCTAGCCACAAGCCTACCATCCTCACTGTCAACTTGCATAAAAATTCTCCTATGAATTCCTGCAGCAGCCAGATCTTCAACTTCTCTTTTCTCTCCAGCACATTTCCCTGTCCCAGCCTTTGCCTTTTCCCGTCCTTTTCTGTCTGTTTGCCTGCATGAAAAACTGACATTTGGGTCAGTCCTGCCAAGATAGGAAGAGCATGTGCCAGTAACCTAATATCTGTGGAGTTCCTAAGAAATCACAAGCATATTTCAGGAGACACCTTTCAACTCCCATCCTGCTGCATTGGGCCTTGTAGTCCCACAACTAAAACAACAAGGCAAACCCTGCTGTCTTTTTGTCCCTTCATGTTCCTTTGAGAAGATGGTGAATGTGTGTCCCATATCTTGGCACATACACAGAGAAGGAAACAATTCCTTGGCTTTCTTTCATTGTCTCCTCCTACGGCAAAACCACTGAAGTCTGTTGTGGGCACACAGCTTTGTGGATTCCTCTCTAATGTGATTTAGATTGGACATACTGGGAAACACTCAGCTGGGAACCTTCAGATCACTAATAATTAGCAGGGAAGTAAGGGAAGAAACGTATGCTGATAAAATGAGAAGATCAAAAGCTGACACAGTACTTTGAATACTAAACAGACTAGCACTGCCTGGATATGTTCAATTACACTTCCATATTTTTACTGCAACTTTATTCCAAATTTTACTTTTAAATCACAAGGTTAAAGCATTGGACACAAAGGAAATGTGGCCCAGATTTGGTAACTGCAATAACCAATAAACAGCAAATGAAGCAGAACACACACCACTGATAGCTTATAATTCACTGAGATGGAGTTTTTGAGACTCCCAAAGTAAAACCCAGTAACAGTTACTAAATATTACAAAAGGAGCTTGATTTTACCTGGTACCCATACAAAACACTATGACACAATTTACTCCAATTGTTTATTTTGTTGGCTATATGTAAATAGCAGAACACAGAAAAAAATAAATTTTTTTTTTAAAAAATTGAAACAGAAGACAAAATCTGCTAGTCTCATCTACAAGAGCCAAGAGGGAGAGATTAGGCAACACTACTACTTGAACACTGCTAATCCATAAAAGTTGTTCTGGACTATTTAACCCACTTTGCAAGACGGTAAAATAATTCATATCCTGATCACTTTTTTTGCGAGCAGCACCTCTATACAGGAAAGCATTCTGCAAGAACTGCTTCACTATGGCTTAGTCTGGAACAGACTGGCCAGCCTCACAGAGGTAAAGCTCTAGATGGAAGAGATAGGATATATGGTCCTTATGGGTTTAATCACTAGAGTGTCACAGGCACCACCTCTAACTGCAAAACATCACCCTCAGAGAAGCAGTTCAGTGTGGAAAGAAGCCTCACTACTGCCAATGCCCTGCCAATGTCAGAAAGCAAAAGCTCTGCTGTCTTACATGGCATAGCTACGGAAGGCAAGGCAACAGCAATTTTTCAATTTGATAGTAATAGACACAAAATACTTGAGTGCTTCTCTCCATTCCAGACCTCCAACAAAACTTACTCTATAGTAAGTAGAAATTTTGGACATTTCAGGTTAAAAAAACCTCATTGCTGCAGTTTTATTCACATTTTTCTCCAAAATATTTGCTGCCATCCAGACAGGACATAGTGCTCCTGACGAAAAACCCTTCACTGTCACCTGCCTTTACTGTTACCTACTGGCTAGTGGGTAATAGAGAGATTACACTCACAGCCAAAGAAATTAAAATTAGAAGTCTTTTGCCTCAACGAAATGAGGAGAAAAATGTGAGATGCACTCCACAATCTAACCAGTATCACTTTTCCCTTGTAAAATGTTTTATTATCTTATGTTGTGGTTTCAGGAGAAACAGTACCAATATGGGTGTAGCCAAAACATGTATTCCACACCCATCTACATTATTCCGGATGAACTGTTAATAGTGGGCTGTTTGCAGCAGCTTCACATCCCACATATGAGCTGGGTGCAGTGTTTACTTTGTCTTCATGTGATAACTACAGCCAGCCTAAGGGGGGTTATCTCTGCCAATGGGCCATCAAGGACACCCCAAAATATCCTGTGATTCATGGGATTATATCATTCCATTGTGAAATTGCCTGGCCTGGGGGAGGAAGTGAACATTCCTGCCTGTGTATAGTCTGAGGCTTGGGACACCACTACCACTGGACATCTGGAGGGGGACCAGACTTTCCACAGGACCATCACTTTCAACAAGACTGCAATCATCTCTCAACAGCACTGCAACCACTGCTTAATCGGACTGAGACCACCACCCTGACTAACAGGGGCCAGGTTGTACTCTGTGGTCTTAAGCCAGTTTTCTGTATTCATTGCATTAATTGTAATCTTTCTATTAAATTGTCATGCCTATTTAAAATCTCTTGCAAGGTATTTGTGTGGGTTAATTTCTCCTGCTGGCTTACCTTCAAACCAGCACAGCTTATTAAAAAAAAAAAACTTACAAAACACTATCTCATTACAGCTGAGTGATCTTAACTCTTCTCCATTTATTTTTGGTATATATCCAGATGGCAGTAATCCTTAAAACTCCTCTATTAATCACCTTGATTAGCTGTGGAAAACACAGTAGACAACAGTTTTTGAAGTGCAGAACTCTTTACCTTTCTAACACTAGTTCAGAATTCTGAAGTATCAAGGGACAGACCACCATCTGATTGCAATTACACAAAAGGGCATGAAATTAACAGGTGAATCCATCCTAGACCCAAAGAGAGTGCCCCTCTCAAATGTAAAATCTGGCCACTGTAAACTGTAGTACAAGGTTTCTGTTGCCAGTGAGCAAAGAGTCTATGCTACGTCCTCATTGTATTTGTGGGTTTTGACAAGTTAAAGGACTTGACGCTGATTTCGCTATCCTGCTGCAGGCAGAGAGCTGTGCTGTAGGCACAGGTCTGCCTTACGCAACCAGGCATTCCAGAACCACCCTTCAGACACACGCTCCCCACAACGGCTTCGTTGGGGTTGGGATTGGCATTACCAGAATGGCTTAACTGCACAGACATCTCCAGGGCCTTTCATGAATGAAAAACTTCCAAACTAGAAAAACTAAGTAAAGAACTCTTATGCTAATCCCACTATTCCCACAGCAGGAGAAAAAGCACTTTATGACTGATTTTTGGCAGTAATTTTACCCAGTATTGCCTGAGAAGACTGAAGCAAAAGGAGTTACGCTCGCACAACCCTGGCATTAGAATGCTGTTGATGGCTGTTTCCAGTTCCAGAAGATAACTGAACGCCCAAAATCTCCTTTCGCTCAAAAGTAGGATCAGTTAAATGTTGAAAGAATGGATGCCATTCTGAATGCATCATAATTGGAGTTAACAGGCTTCACCATTTTATTACTTTGCAATAAAATCCAAAGAATATTGCCATTACTGAGATCTACCATGATTGCTTACAAGAGAAGCAGAGCTGTTTTACTGAGGGTATAGACAGGAACCTCAAAGCTTAAATTGTGTCTTTTTTTCCTAATACATCACAATAAAGGGAAAAGTGTGGCATAATTAAATATATTGAAAATTGGCTTTCTGTCAAGGTAAAAAAAATTAACCTAAAAGATTATCATGATTACAGATGATGTGCATTTATTCCAGATGTGGAGTCTGCAGAGTTCCTAAGTGGCAGTATTAAAAATCTGTAAAACTCAAGTGTTATTGCAGAATTCAGACACTTAGAGAGGAAACACAATTTTCAAATATAAATATGAATCCTGTTTTTCAACCAAATCCTAATATTTAATATGAAAAGCATAGCTGAAAACATATTTTCTTCAGAAAATGTAACAGATTTTCCTTATGAGTGAGGACATTTCAAAGGTTATTAGTTGTTCAAAGGACGAAATGCCAGCAGCCTGTGGATTTAAAAATGTTTTCTTGCAAGGGGAATGTGCTAGAAAGTGCTGCTTCAGTCTCTTATTAAATATTTCTGGTTAAATGAAAAAATGTGCTTGATAACCACAGACTCCTGCTAAATGCTCTTCCAACCAGAAATGCTAAGGACTCATCCCCTGGACCTGATAAACCAGGTAAGCTGAGGGACAAACTTCCTTCTCTCCTTTTGGATACGGCTTTGTACTTGGCTCTAAAATTAGACCATGAAATAAAAAACATGTGTAATAAACACAGGCGTTTTTATAGTAGTCTCCTAATTTAATTCCACAGCATCCTGCTGGTTGCCCAGCAGTTTCTCAAGATTTCAGCATTATAGAGTTGGGATGCCTCTCTTACATAACTCTTTTCTTCAAGATATGATCAGCAATAGAATCTTGGTATTTTCCACTCCAGAAAAATCTCCCTTTAGCAGCATGATTAGACACGGCATAAAACAGACAAAAGCCTTCAGATGGGGCAATAAGATCTGTGGAACAGCTCACAGGGTGCATGTTTTTTCTGCTGGGAAAAAAGCAAGCCAGCGTAGTGTGATTTGACTTTTGTGTAAAAGCCACCTCCCTATCAGGGGGTGTCCTCAGTACCCACAGCAATGCTGAAATAGCCACGACATTTAAAAGGGATTAATGCAGAACTTATTCATCACATGAAAATTTGAAGTCACTAATGTCTCTCTCATTTTTTGTGTGTTGCCAGTAAGTAAGCAAGAAGCTCCTCTAAAAGGCCTGGTCTACAGCAGACAAAGTTAATGAAGCCCCACAGGACAGATAGAGCTTACACAGCAAGACAGCTTATGCTGACGCAGCTTGTTACTACTGCCACAAATGAAATAAACTGTATTGACTTGTTTGTCAGAATGAGTTGCATTTGAGCACCAGACGTTTACTCTGCTGGTATAAAAACACTGATTATTTTACTTTTTACCCCACAAGCCTAACAGACATCACTAGATTTGGAAAAGCTTTTTGCACGTTTTTGCACCCAGTGCTTTTCCCTTTCCCTCCTCTGTTGTCTGCATTACAAAACTGACTGTGTTGTTTGTGAGGCTGGTGTGTAGCCATAAGTCTTTGGGCATTTGGTGTTCACAGCCCTTGAAAATGCTTTCTTAGAAAGCATTTTTTAGGGGTAGAGGGGAAAGGGAGGAAAAAAGATTTT